>CM035417.1:84969416-85316916 GCA_020310875.1 Ceratopteris richardii | reverse complement strand
ATGCGTATGCGTATGCGTATGCGTATGCGTATGCATATGCGTATGCGTATGCGTATGCGTATGCGTATGCGTATGCGTATGCGTATGCGTATGCGTATGCGTATGCGTATGCGTATGTGTATGTGTATGCGTATGTGTATGTGCATCTGTATCTGTATCTGTATGTGTATGTGTATGTGTATGCGTATGTGTATGCGTATGGGTATGCGTATGCGTATGCATATGCGTATGCGTAGGTGTATGTGTATGTGCACCTGTATGTGTATGTGTATGTGTATGTGTATGTGTATGTGTATGTGTATGTGTATGTGTATGTGTATGTGTATGTGTATGTGTATGTGTATGTGTATGTGTATGTGTATGTGTATGTGTATGTGTATGTGTATGTGTATGTGTATGTGTATGTGTATGTGTATGTGTATGTGTATGTGTATGTGTATGTGTATGTGTATGTGTATATGTATGTGTATGTGTATGTGTATGTGTATGTGTATGTGTATGTGTATGTGTATGTGTATGTGTATGTGTATGTTGTTGGTGCATTTTACCCAAGCCTACATGCTTGATATGCTTGATATTATCCTCATTTCTAAGTCACATGAGTAGTCATGTGAACACCTCTTGTAAAAGAGTTCATTTTTATCTCTTGTAATTGAAAAAAAGAAAAAGGAAGAGTATAGCTTACCTCATCCATGATGTAAAAGCAAATTCGTGGCTCCAACTACCAAAATCAGGAATTTTTGAGCTGAGGGAATCTCTCCTAACTTTGGGGATCACTTTTAGGTGGAGCCATTCGAATTCGAATTCAAAACTCCCTCCAAGAATAGCTATAAAAGGAGCAAGAAGGAAGAGGCGTTTAGCAAGCCTTGTACGTGACCACTTCATGTTCGGCACCTACTCATCTTTGGATTGCATCCACCATCTCTCTTCATAGTGGTATCAGATCATAGTCAAGCAACATGGGAGATGGATTTCCATCAACAATTGACAAATTGGATCGAAACAACTACCCGGCATGGTCTCTAAGGATGGAGGCTTACCTTCAAGGGAGGAATCTATATGGATTCAAATCCGGAGATGAAGCAATGCCAACCATGAGGAACAAAGGGCAACCATCACATGAAGAAGTGGAAGGACTTTCAAATTGGTGCTCGAAGGATGCACTTGCAAGGTCCTATATTCTAAACTCAATCTCTGATTTTCTTTTACCTCATGTCAAGGGATGCAAGACATCAAGAGAAACCTGGAATGCACTTGCTTCTTTCTTCTCTTCCAACACTCGAGCTAGGAAGAACCAATTGTGGATGGAGTTCACAACAATGAAGAAAAGCCCGAAGCAAAATGTGACTGATTATGTCACAAAGATGAAGGAGATTTCCGACCAACTTGGAAGCATTGGAGAGGTAATTGAAGAGGAGCAAATCATAAGACAAATCATGAATGGAATCAAAGCAGACGACAAGTGGGAGTCATTCACAATAGCCATGGATTTATACATGGATATGCATGTACCCGACCTCAACACACTCATGGGCCAACTCTTCACTCATGAAGCAAAGATTAGCAAAGTGGTGAGTCCTCAAGAGGTAATCAAACTTCTGCCTTATATTCTGATAAAGCTAAGGTCAAGGACAAGTCAAAGAATAGGAAGAATGAAGATGAAGGTAGCTCTTTCCAAGCAAACTTTGCAGGTAGAGGAAGAGCTAGAGGAAGAGGCAGAGGTGGAAAGCAAGGCAGGGGGAGATTCCAATCATCTCAACCTTGCAACATATGTGGCTTATCTAACCATACTACTAAAGAATGTTTCAGGAATCCAAGGAACTCAAGAGGAAGAGGATTCAATAGAGGTGGCTATGGATCAAATAGAGGTAGATACAATGGAGGCTACAACAACAACAACTACTACAACAACAATTACAACAACAACAACAACTATCAAAGTGGCCATAGAGGAAGAAGAGATTACAATAACTATGCAGAGGACCAAAGTCAAGAAGATTCATTATTGATTATGAATCTATCAGCGAAGAAGGGTAAGGATGATGATCACATATTTTACATTGATTCGGGATGATCGAACCATGTAGCAGGAAATGTGGCTTTACTTTCTGATTTGGAAGATCCTCATAACAAGCATGAAGTGCAGACAGGAGATGACACAAAGCACTCAGTGGAGAAGATAGGTAATGTGAAGACATCAGATGGGAATATGAACCTCTTAAGCAAAGTCTTGTATGTCCCTACAATTACCAAAAATTTAATAATTGTTGGACAGATTGTTGAAAAAGGATTGCAGGTTAGATTCAATCGATTTGGAGCATATGTTGAAGACCCAAGGCAAGGCTTTCGAAGGATTGCCAAAGGAGAAAAGACAGGAAGGCTTTTCACTTTTGAAGTGGAAGATACAAAAAACATAGCTTTGTTTAGCTATGGAACTCAAACTCTTACAGAGTTGGAGATATGGCACAAAAGGCTTGCTCACATTGGTGAGAGGACACTCAAACAGATTTGCAGGGACCAAAGTGTACTTGGTTTGCCTAATATCACAAGGCAACACATGATTTATAAGTGTGAAGCTTGTCAACTCGGCAAGGCTCATAGACAACCTTTCAATAATAAAGGATATATGTATCAAAATCCTTTGGATCTAGTGCACACGGATGTGTGGGGTCCAAGTAAGGAGCCATCTATATCAGGCTCAAGATATTATGTGTCTTTCATAGATGATTGTAGCAGGTGGACCATTCTGTTTTTCATGAAGCACAAGGATGAAGTGTTTAATTGCTTTAAGAAGTATATTGCTCTTGTTGAAAACCAAACAGGTAGGACTTTGAAACGACTCAGATCAGATGGTGGAGGAGAATACTTCTCTTCTGAATTTGATGCCTTCTTGCATGAAAGACGCATTAAAAGGGAAGTCACTACAAGGTATACACCCAAACTCAATGGTGTAGCAGAGAGGAGGAACAGAGCTATTGTTGAAGCTGCAAGGTCCATGCTCAACGAAAAGGGATTGCCAAACTACCTATGGGCAGAGGCTGTGTCGACAGCCACATATCTCATAAATAGACTTCCATCTAAGTCACTAGATGGAACCACTCCATATGAAGTGTGGAATGGAAGAAGACCTAGTCTAGAGCATTGCAAAATCTTTGGATGCTTAGCCTATGCTCACATTCCTTCTCAAGTAACAGGGAAATTGGATCCCAAGGCAGAGAAGTGTGTATTCATTGGTTATGATCAAAACCAAGAAGGATATAGATTGTACAATCCAACCAATAAAGGATTTTCTGTGAGTAGAGATGTAATTTTTGATGAAAACAAATCATGGTTTGATGACGACAGGAAAGTGAAGCTGCCATATGACTTGGATGAAGATTTTCCATCACTTCAACCAAAGGAGCCAAAGCAGATTGAAGAAAGTGATTCGGAGATTGACCTAGAAGACTTGGAAAGGCTAAAGCTATGGAAGAACAAAGGTAAAGCAAAGATGCAGGATGCTACATATGGACCCGAGAGCTCACATCAACCACTTAGAAGGTCTTCAAGGGAGAAGAAGAAACCAGAGAGGTTTGGTTATGATACTTCTTTGGTCACCAAGCACTCAATCTACATTGCAAAGGATTCAACCAATGAAGAACCTACCACATTTGAAGAAGCACAAAGCAAGAAAGCTTGGAGAGATGCAATGGATGAAGAAATGGAAGCCTTGAAGGAGAATGACACTTGGGAGCTTGTACCTAACAAGCCATCTATGAAGATAATCGGATCTCGCTGGATATACAAAATCAAGAGGAATCTAGATGGAAGTATAAATAGACACAAAGCAAGGTTAGTTGCTAAAGGGTTTGCTCAAACCCATGGTATTGATTATGAGGAGACTTTCTCTCCTGTTGCAAAAATGCCTACAATTAGGGTTCTCATTAGTCTTGCTGCATCTAGAAATTGGAATCTTTATCAACTTGATGTAAAGAATGCTTTCTTGAATGGATGGATTTCTGAGGAAGTGTATATGGCACAACCTCCTGGATATGAGGATGTACATAATCCTAACTATGTATGCAAACTAAAAAAAGCTTTGTATGGATTGAAGCAAGCTCCAAGAGCTTGGAATTTCAGATTGGTGACTTATTTGCAGGACCAAGGATTCAAAGCTAGCAAGGCGGATACCTCTTTGTTCATAAAGAGGAATGGATCTGAAGTGATCTATTTATGTGTGTATGTTGGTGATATTATTATCACAGGCAATGATCTTGAAGGAATCAAACAGGTAAAGAGTCAAATGAAGGAGGAGTTCAAAATAAGTGACCTCGGACCACTCACTTATTTTCTTGGATTGGAGTTGATCTACACAGATTCAGGTATATACATCACACAAAGGAAGTATGTGCATGACATGCTCGTCAAGTTCAAGATGGAAAATACCAAGTGTGCAGGTACACCTATGGAGCAAAATCATAAGCTTAGTGCTTATGAAGGAGAGCCAATTGAAGACATCACAAGCTATCAAAGCTTGGTTGGAAGTTTGAACTATGCAACACTCACAAGGGTGGATATATACTATAGTGTTAGCATATTGAGTCAGTTTATGCATAAGCCGAGAAGACCACATATGGAAGCGGCCAAGAGAGTCCTCAAGTACCTAAAGGGGACCATGAATGAAGGTTTGTTCTATTCATATACTTCAGATATTGAGCTAAAGGTCTACTCAGATGCAGATTGGGCCGGATCTAGAGATGATAGAAGAAGCACATCCGGATATATATCATTTGCAGGTTCAAAAATCATTTCTTGGTCTTCGAAGAAGCAACCAACCGTGGAATTATCTTCTACCGAAGCCGAATATAGAGGTTTGGCTAATGCAACTCAAGAAATCATGTGGTTAAAGTCTTTGTACACAGATCTTGGACTTCATTCTTCAACACCTCACATTTTTGGTGACAACACAAGCTAACTACATCTAGCAGCTAATCCGGTATACCATGCTAGAACCAAGCATATTGAAGTCCACTACCATTACGTAAGGGAGAAGCTAATAAGCAAGGATATTCAACTATCCTATGTCTCTACAGATATGCAATGTGCCGACATGTTGACTAAAGCTCTTGATGGTATGAAGTTAAGTAGATTCAAGTTGATGATTGGCTTGCAGGAAATCAAGGACAATTGAAGACTTATTTGGAGGCCAAGCATGTTAGGCTTGAGGGGGAGCTGTTGGTGCATTTTACCCAAGCCTACATGCTTGATATGCTTGATATTATCCTCATTTGTAAGTCACATGAGTAGTCATGTGAACACCTCTTGTAAAAGAGTTCATTTTTATCTCTTGTAATTGAAAAAAAGAAAAAGGAAGAGTATAGCTTACCTCATCCATTATGTAAAAGCAAATTCGTGGCTCCAACTACCAAAATCATGAATTTTTGAGCTGAGGGAATCTCTCCTAACTTTGGGGATCACTTTTAGGTGGAGCCATTCGAATTCGAATTCAAAACTCCCTCCAAGAATAGCTATAAAAGGAGCAAGAAGGAAGAGGCGTTTAGCAAGCCTTGTACGTGACCACTTCATGTCATTTTGTAGAGATTGAAGAGCTTAATCCATAGCTCTATCATTCTACTCCCATTGTGCAAAGATTCATTGCCAATGTGGTTGTAATCATATGTGAATCTATACATTTATCATCATCTACTTCTCTGTTTTGTTCTCTGCTATACTCACTCAGAGCAGTAACTTCAGAAGCTCATATCTCGAGTTCTACTGAACCTTTTTCAGTGATTTAACTTGCGTTGGATAGATTGTACTGTCTACTTTATGCATATAACTGTTCAAGGTCATTGCAGTAATAATTTTGGAGATATCTGCATTTTACTGCTTACTGGTCTATCTCTGCAGAGCCCCGAGAATTATGGGAATGTTCCAGAAATTGATGAAACTTGTTTTCAGTGCTCAGTCCATCATTTGAAGTGTTTTAACTTGGATTGGGAAGCTTCTAAGTCTATTTGCTATGCCCAAAAGTAATTTTTCTAATTCCCACCAGGTTGAGAGCAATGTTCATTTTTTCCAGCACGTGTATGTCCAAAAATAGCAAGTTTTGGGAGCTAGTCATTTCGCAACTAGTCTGTCTTGACTTAAACTTTTGGAATACATGTTCCAAAGTACTTGGTTGATATTTTGGTGGATTTAGGAAGCTTAAAGGGTCTACTAATCAACTCTGAAGTCTCAGTTGGCTGGTGTGAAGCTGGTTGTAGCGGCACCTACTCATCTTTGGATTGCATCCACCATCTCTCTTCACATATGTGTATGTGTATGTGTATGTGTATGTGTTTGTGTATGTGTATGTGTATGTGTATGTGTATGTGTATGTGTATGTGTATGTGTATGTGTATGTGTATGTGTATGTGTATGTGTATGTGTATGTGTATGTGTATGTGTATGTGTATGTGTATGTGTATGTGTATGTGTATGTGTATGTGTATGTGTATGTGTATGTGTATGTGTATGTGTATGTGTATGTGTATGTGTATGTGTATGTTTATGTGTATGTTTATGTGTATGTGTATGTGTATGTGTATGTGTATGTGTATGTGTATGTGTATGTGTATGTGTATGTGTATGTGTATGTGTATGTGTATGTGTATGTGTATGTGTATGTGTATGTGTATGTGTATGTGTATGTGTATGTGTATGTGTATGTGTAGGTGTATGTGTATGTGTATGCGTATGTGTATGTGTACGTGTATGTGTATGTGTACGTGTATGTGTATATGTATGTGTATGTGTATGTGTATGTGTAGGTGTATGTGTATGTGTATGTGCAAGTGGATGTGTATGTGCATGTGCATGTGCATGTGGATGTGCATGTGCATGTGGATGTGCATGTGCATGTGCATGTGGATGTGCATGTGGATGTGCATGTGCATGTGCATGTGCATGTGAATGTGCATGTGCATGGGGATGTGGATGTGCATGTGCATGTGGATGTGCATGTGCATGTGGATGTGCATGCGTATGGGTATGTTTATGCGTATGCGTATGCATATGCGTATGTGTATGTGTATGTGTATGTGTTTACATATGCGTATGCGTATGCGTATGCGTATGTGTATGTGTATGTGTATGTGTAGGTGTATGTGTATGTGTATGGGCATGTGGATGTGTATGTGCATGTGCATGTGCATGTGCATGTGCATGTGCATGTGGATGTGCATGTGCATGTGTGTTGTTGTAGTATGCCCTTGGGGAGCCAAGACCCACACCACCTTGCATGGAAGCAAGAAGGAAGGCTCAAGAATCACTCTACTTTCATCCACCCCATCCTGCATCATGTTCAAGCCATTGGCAAGTAGCCTGCAGCTATGCCACATGCTTGAAAACATGGAGAGATGGGATTCAAGGATCCTAGTCACATATGTAAAATACAAGAAAGTTGCAACAATCTACTTACACACATAGGACATGCTAGCATGCACACAAACCTCACTCTCTCACACTCGACGACTAAATACATATATGCACAAAGCCTTAAGAGAAAGTGAGTTCTTCCATTGAAAGGATTTTGCATGAGAGCACATCGACCAAAAGCTCTCCATTTACAAGAAATGAGCCTATATTTATAGGCTAAGCACAATTCCCCATGTGCTTCTTTTGAAAAGTCAAAAAGGGAACATGTGCTCCTATCTCTCTAAATCTTGGCAAATATTCCTTCCAACAACCAACTCTAAAGAAATGAAAACGTGGGAAACTTCTACGTGGGATTTTGTACATGTGTGTCAAGTAGGCCTTTCATTGAGAAGGCTTCAATACCATAGTCTAAAGTAAATATCAAAAAGGGACTTAGGAGAGTGTTCATATGGAAATCTCCTAAATACAAAAAAAGGTATTTTTATGAGGGCTAGAGGGTGCCATTGCATGAGAAAAATTGTGGGCAACCCTTATAACAACAATAAGCATGTGGATGTGCATGTGGATGTGCAAGTGCATGTGCATGTGGATGTGCATGTGCATGTGGATGTGGATGTGCATGTGCATGTGGATGTGCATGTGCATGTGGATGTGGATGTGCATGCGCATGTGGATGCGCATGCATATGGGTATGGGTATGTGTATGCGTATGCGTATGCGTATGCGTATGCATATGCGTATGCGTATGCGTATGCGTATGCGTATGCGTATGCGTATGGGTATGCGTATGCGTATGCGTATGCATATGCGTATGCGTATGCGTATGCGTATGCGTATGCATCTGCGTATGCGTATCCATATGCGTATGCGTATGCGTATGCGTATGCGTATGCGTATGCGTATGCGTATGCGTATGCGTATGCGTATGCGTATGTGTATGCGTATGCGTATGCGTATGCGTATGCGTATGCGTATGCGTATGCGTATGTGTATGCGTATGCGTATGGGTATGCGTATGAAAATGGGTATGTGTATGCATATGGGTATGCGTATGCGTATGGGTATGACTATGGGTATGCATATGCGTATGGGTATGGGTGTGCGTATGCGTATGGGTATGCGTATGTGTATGCATATGGGTATGGGAATGCATATGCGTATGGGCATGCGTATGCATATACGTATGGGTATGCGTATACGTATGCGTATGCGTATGCCTATGCGTATGCGTATGCGTATGTGTATGCGTATGCGTATGCGTATGCGTATGCATATGTGTATGCGTATGCGTATGCATATGCGTATGGGTATTGGTATGCGTATGCGTATGCATATGGCTATGAGTATGGGTACGCGTATGCGTATGCGTATGGGTACGCATATGCGTATGGGTACGCGTATGCACATGTGGATGTGCATGCGTATGGGTATGTGTATGCGTAGGCGTATGCGTACGCCTATGCGTATGCGTATGTGTATGCGTATGCGTATGCGTATGCATATGCGTATGCGTATGCGTATGCATATGCCTATGCGTATGCGTATGCGTATGCGTATGCATATGCGTATGTGTATGCGTATGCGTATGTGTAGGTGTATGTGTATGTGTATGTGCATGTGGAAGTGCATGTGCATGTGGAAGTGCATGTGCATGTGGAAGTGCATGTGCATGTGCATGTGGAAGTGCATGTGCATGTACATGTGCATGTGGATGTGCATGTGCATGTGCATGTGGATGTGCATGTGCATGTGCATGTGGATGTGCATGTGCATGTGGTTGTGGATGTGCATGTGGATGCGCATGTGCATGTGGATGTGCATGTGCATGTGGATGTGCATGTGCATGTGGATGTGCATGTGCATGTGGATGTGCATGTGCATGTGCATGTGGATGTGCATGCGCATGTGGATTCGCATGCGTATGGGTATGCATATGCATATGCGTATGCGTATGCGTATGCGTATGCGTATGCGTATGCGTATGCGTATGCATATGCGTATGCATATGTGTATGCGTATTGTACGCGTATCGTATGTGTATGCGTATGTGTCCGCGTATGCGTATGCATATGCATACGCGTATGCGTATGCCTACGCGTATGTGTATGTGTACCCGTATGCGTATGCGTATGCATACGCGTATGCGTACCCGTATGCATATGTGTATGCGTATGCGTATACCTATGTGTGTATGCGTATGTGTATGCGTATGTGTATGCGTATGTGATATGTGTATGGGTATGTGTATGTGTATGTGTATGTGTATGGGTATGTGTATGTGTATGTGTATGTGTATGTGTATGTGTATGTGTATGTGTATGTGTATGTGTATGTGTATGTGTATGTGTAGGTGTATGTGTATGTGTATGTGTATGTGTATGTGTATGTGTAGGTGTATGTGTATGTGTATGTGTATGTGTATGTGTATGTGTATGTGTATGTGTATGTGTATGTGTAGGTGTATGTGTATGTGTATGTGTATGTGTATGTGTATGTGTATGTGTATGTGTATGTGTATGTGTAGGTGTAGGTGTATGTGTAGGTGTATGTGTAGGTGTATGTGTATGTGTATGTGTAGGTGTATGTATGTTTATGTGTATGTGTATGTGTATGTTTATGTGTATGTGTATGTGTATGTGTATGTGTATGTGTATGTGTATGTGTATGTGTATGTGTATGTGTATGTGTATGTGTATGTGTATGTGTATGTGTATGTGTATGTGTATGTGTATGTGTATGTGTATGTGTATGTGTTTGTGTATGTGTATGTGTAGCTGTATGTGTATGTGTAGGTGCAAGTGGATGTGTATGTGCATGTGCATGTGCATGTGGATGTGCATGTGGATGTGCATGTGGATGTGCATGTGCATGTGCATGTGCATGTGGATGTGCATGCGCATGTGGATGCGCATGCGTATGGGTATGTGTATGCGTATGCATATGTGTATGTGTATGTGTATGCCTATGCGTATGTGTATGTGTATGCGTATGCGTATGCGTATGCGTATGCGTATGCGTATGCATATGCGTATGCGTATGTGTATGTGTATGCGTATGTGTAGGTGTATGTGTATGCATGTGAATGTGTATGTGCATGTGCATGTGGACGTGCATGTGCATGTGCATGTGCATGTGGATGTGCATGTGCATGTGCATGTGGATGTGCATGTGGATGTGCATGTGCATGTGCATGTGGATGTGTATGTGCATGTGCATGTGCATGTGCATGTGCATGTGCATGTGCATGTGCATGTGGATGTGCATGTGCATGTGCATGTGGATGTGCATGTGCATGTGGATGTGGATGTGCATGTGCATGTGGATGTTGATGTGCATGCGCATGTGGATGTGCATGCGCATGTGGATGTGCATGCGCATGTGGATGTGCATGCACATGTGGATGCCCATGCATATGGGTATGCGTATGCGTATGCATATGCATATGTGTATGCATATGCATATGCGTCTGCGTACGCGTACGCGTATGGGTATGCGTATGCGTATGCGTATGCCTATGGGTATGCGTATGTGAATGCCTATGGGTATGCGTATGTGTATGCGTATGGGTATGCGTATGTATATGCGAATGTATATGCGTATGCGTATGCGTATGCGTATGCGTATGCGTATGCGTATGCGTATGCGTATGCGTATGCGTATGCGTATGCGTATGCGTATGCGTATGCGTATGGGTATGGGTATGCATATGCGTATGGGTATGGGTATGCGTATGTGTATGGGTATGTGTATGCGTATGCGTATGTGTATGCGTATGTGTATGTGTATGCGTATGGGTATGCCTATGCATATGGGTATGCGTATGCATATGGGTATGCATATGCGTATGCGTATGCGTATGCGTATGCGTATGCGTATGCATATGCGTATGCGTATGCGTATGCGTATGCGTATGCGTATGCGTATGCGTATGCGTATGCGTATGCGTATGCGTATGCGTATGCGTATGCGTATGCATATGCGTATGCGTATGCGTATGCGTATGCGTATGTGTATGCGTATGGGTATGGGTATGCGTATGCGTATGCGTATGCGTATGGGTATGCATATGCGTATGCGTATGCGTATGCGTATGCGTATGCATATGGGTATGCGTATGCGTATGCGTATGCGTATGGGTATGTGTATGCGTATGGGTATGCGTATGCGTATGGGTATGCGTATGCGTATGGGTATGCGTATGCATATGCGTATGGGTATGCGTAGGCATATGGGTATGCATATGCGTATGCATATGGGTATGCGTATGCGTATGCGTATTCGTATGGGTATGCGTATGCGTATTCGTGTGGGTATGCGTATGCGAATAGGTATGGGTATGCGTATGTATATGCGTATGGGTATGCGTATGCGTATGCGTATGGGTATGCGTATGCATATGTGTATGGGTATGTGTATGCATATGTGTATGGGTATGTGTATGCGTATGCGTATGGGTATGCATATGCGTATGTGTATGGGTATGCATATGTGTATGCGTACGGGTATGCGTATGCATATCCGTATGGGTATGCGTATGCATATGCATTCCTACAGGTATGCATATGCGTATGCGTACGAGTATGCATCTGCGTATGTGTACGGGTATGCATATGCGTATGCATACGAGTATGCGTATGCGTATGCATACAGGTATGCATATGCATATGCGTACGGGTATGCGTATGCGTATGCATACGATGCGTATGCGTATGCATACGGGTATGCATATGCGTATGCGTACGGGTATGCGTATGCGTATGCATATGGGTATGCGTATGTTTATGCGTACGGGTATGCCTATGCGTATGCGTACGGGTATGCGTATGCGTATGCGTAGGCATATGGGTAAGCATATGCGTAGGCATATGGGTATGCGTATGCGTATGTGTATGGGTATGTGTATGCGTATGGGTATGCGTATGCGTATGCATATGCGTATGGGTATGCGTATGTGTATGTGTATGCGTATGCGTATGCGTATGTGTATGCGTATGCATATGCGTATGCGTATGCGTATGCGTATGCGTATGCGTATGCGTATGCGTATGCGTATGCGTATGCGTATGCGTATGCGTATGCGTATGCGTATGCGTATGCGTATGCGTATGCGTATGCGTATGCGTATGCGTATGCGTATGCGTATGCGTATGCGTATGCGTATGGTATGCGTATGCGTATGCGTATGCGTATGCGTATGCGTATGCGTATGCGTATGCGTATGCGTATGCGTATGCGTATGCGTATGCGTATGCGTATGCGTATGCGTATGCGTATGCGTATGCGTATGCGTATGCGTATGCGTATGCGTATGCGTATGCGTATGCGTATGCGTATGCGTATGCGTATGCGTATGCGTATGCGTATGCGTATGCGTATGCGTATTCGTATGCGTATGCATATGCGTATGCGTATGCGTATGCGTATGCGTATGTGTATGTGTATGCATATGCGTATGCGTATGGGTATGCGTATGGGTATGCGTATGCGTTTGCATGTGGGTATGCATATGGGTCTTTGTCTACGTATGCGTATGGGTATGCGTATGCGTATGGGTATGTGTGTGCGAATGCATATGTGTATGCATATGCGTATGTGTATGCATATGCCTATGGGTATGCGTATGGGTATGGTTATGCGTATGCGTATGGGTATAATGCCAACACACAACAAAAAGGTCAAGGTAGAAGTAGAGGAAGAGGCCGAGGCTCCTACAATTCTCATAAAGGTATAAAATGCTATCATTGTGGTAAAGTAGGACACTATGCTAGTGATTGTTGGTTGAAGAATAGAAGACCAAATGGAGGCAATCAAAGGAACCAAAGTAACTATGCAAGCACCTCAAGTGAAGGAAGCAAGGACACACTACTTGCAATGAGACATGAGTAGAGAAGCTCTTGTGAAGATGACAAAAAATGGTACATTGATTCAAGTTGTAGTAACCATATGTCATGCCAAGGAAGTTTGTTCACTAATCTACAGATACCAAGTGGAAAAGGATGTGTTGAAATAGGTGATGATACTCAACACATGATTGAACATATTGGAGATATAAGGCTTGGAGATACAAGTAGAGCAAAGGTACTATCTAATGTTCTTCATGTTCCTACAATTTCAAAGAACTTGATTTCAGTAGGACAAATAGTAGAGAAGGGTTATCATGTCATATTCAATGAGAATGGGTGCTTCATAAAGAATCCAAAGGAAGGCTTCAAGGTCATTGCTCGAGGTAGAAGAGAAGGTGGATGTTCACTGTGGACTTCCAACATCCACATGGAAAGGTCATGTACATTCAATGTGGGAACAAGAAGATTTCAGAGCTGGACTGATGGCACAAAAGAATAAGACACATCAACATTCCAAAGCCGAAGGACATGAGCAAACATGAAGTGGTAAGAGGTCTTCCAAAATTTAATAGCATTGGACTACATGAGTTATGTGAAGCTTGTCAACTAGGAATGCAAATGAGGCAGCCATTCAAGAGGAGCAATTATGTGGCCCCAAATGTCTTGGACTTGATACATGCGGATATATGGGGACCAACTCAAGAGGCATCAATGGCTGGTAATTGATGATCACTCAAGAAAGGTTTGGTTTTTTTGTATGAAGCAAAAATCAGAGGTGTTTTCTATATTCAAAAGATTCAAAGGTCAAGTTGAAAAAGAAACAAGAAGGTCTATCAAAACCTTAAGGTCCGATGGTGGAGGAGAATACTTCTCCAAAGAATTTCCAGATTTTCTACAAGAGAGTGGGATCAAAAGGCAGTTCACTTGTAGGTATACACCACAAAAAAATGGAGTAGCTGAGAGGAAAAATAGGCCAATTGCTGAAATTGCAAGATGCATGCTCAACGAGATGAAGGTACCATTGTACTATTGGGCTGAAGCTATCACAACCGCCATTTACTTGATGAATAGATGCACAACATCGGGAATACATAATTTGACTCCAGAGGAGGTATATTCTGGTAAGAAACCGGATCTTACACACCTCAAAGTGTTTGGATGTGTTTGCTTTGTTCACATTCCACAACAAGTAGTGTTACAACCCTAGAACAAAGGAATTAAGAGTCTCGCGAGATGTGGTCTTTGATGAACTACGACCATGGTATGAAGATAAAGGAAAGGAAAAGATTCTTGAAAGAGATTGTGATGATTATGCAGGAACAAATCAAAGAGAACTTCAACAATCAAGCACAAAGGTTTCAGGTCCAAAGGCATCTACATCAAATGAAGAATGTTCAACATGGAGGGGGAGTCCTTCTGTGTCTCCAAATTCAGCTCATATTAGAATCGAAGAAGCAAGTGCTACTCCAAATAGTGAGATAGATGCAAGTGAAGAAGAATATGAAGAGGTAATCACTCCGATGGTAAAGCTAAATAGGTTAAAGAAGCAACTTTCTAAAGGCAATGAAAGAAGATCTTCAAGGACAAGGTATCCAACTCAAAGGTTGAGTTATGATAGTTTTATGGTGACACATTTTGCATACATGATGCAGGTTATCAAAGACAAAGAGCCTGAGACATATGAAGAAGCTTGCACACAAAAGGAATGGATGCAAGCTATGAAAGAGGAGATCAAAGCTCTCAAAGATAATCACACATGAGAGCTAGTTCCAAAGAAAGAAAGAAGGTATGAAGATTGTTCCAAACAAATGGGTGTTTAAAGTAAAGAGGAATGCTGCTGGTTCTCTAGCTAGATATAAAGATACATTAGTTCCCAAAGGATTTAAACAAACACAAGGCATAGATTATGATGAATTTTTCAGCCCTATTGCAAAGATGGGAGCTATCAGAACATTAATAGCAATTGGTGCTTCAAGGAGACGGCCATTATATCAACTCGACATCAAAAATTCTTTTCTTAACGGAGAACTACAAGAAGAGTGTTGAAGATAAATGTACAAGATCATTTTCATATGAGCTATGCTTGGATAAATTTACCAAATATAAGAAGAGAAAAAATAAAAAAAATAAAAGAAAAAAATCTAGTCAAAATTCATGATGAGTAAGAGATACAATATATTGCCTTGTAGTTAGTGGCATGTAGTGGGAAAGTGGTGAGTTAAGAAGGAGGCACAAACTTCTTCACATGCTCATTGGTTCTAAATGTGAAGTGGGAGCATGTTCAAAACAAGGAGAGAAATAGGCAAGAGCTCCCAGTAGTCGGATCTAGTCATTTTTTCATTTTGTCTTCCCATAGACTCCTTGCAGTCGCACGTCAGTTTGTACATAGCTTTGTTATGGACCTCATATCTCAGTATATATCTAACCATTTCTTGCGTTTAAACATTCATTCGAAAGCTTATTGTGTGTAATCTTTCCATACCAAATATCTCCTTCAAAGCCTAATATATCTTGTGAGATATGAGTGAAAGAGTGAAATCTAGATTTTTAGTATACCTATGTAGATAGGTAGCCTATTTTGGTCGGTTTAGTTTCCTCACCAAAACATACCCAAATTGCTTGATTTTTGTCTTGTTAGAAAAGTAGTGCCATGCATTTTCTTTACCCCAAATATATCATTCAGAATATTTATACTCTATGAGATATCTATTAGAGAGTGAAGTCTAGTTTTATAGTGTACTTATGTGTGCAGGTGGTCTATTTTGGTGAGTTGACTTTTCTGATCAGAACTCATCCAAATTAATTGTTTTATAGCTTATAGGAAATCTATTTGTGTCTACTTTCTTTGTACCAAGTATCTTTCTCAAATGATATATATTCAGAGAGTTATCAATCCGAGAGTGAAGTTCAGTTCTTTAGCATACTTGTGTGGACAGGTAGTTTATCTTTGTCAGTTGCGTTTCCTAACCCAAACTTTTCCAAATTAAGTTATTTATAGCTTTTTATAAAGCTATATTTGTCTACGCTGATTGACTAAAGGCACAAGTCCATTTGAGTTTTGTATTGAGAGTACTAAGCTATCCAAGGTGCAGTTGTTTGTCCAAGTGTTGGACATGCAAGGTTTCACTACACACTTTTGTTGCGCATAGGAGAACTCATTCTCCACATATGTGTATGCGTATGTGTATGTGTATGTGTATGTGTATGTGTATGTGTATGTGTATGTGTATGTGTATGTGTATGTGTATGTGTATGTGTATGTGTATGTGTATGTGTATGTGTATGTGTATGTGTATGTGTATGTGTATGTGTATGTGTATGTGTATGTGTATGTGTATGTGTATGTGTATGTGTATGTGTATGTGTATGTGTATGTGTATGTGTATGTGTTGTGTATGTGTATGTGTATGTGTATGTGTATGTGTATGTGTATGTGTATGTGTATGTGTATGTGTATGTGTATGTGTATGTGTATGTGTATGTGTATGTGTATGTGTATGTGTATGTGTATGGGTATGTGTATGTGTATGTGTATGTGTATGTGTATGTGTATGTTTATGTGTATGTGTATGTGTATGTGTATGTGTATGCATATGCATATGCGTATGTGTATGCATATGCGTATGCGTATGCGTATGTGTATGTGTATGTGTATGTGTATGTGTATGTGTATGTGTATGTGTATGTGTATGTGTATGTGTATGTGTATGTGTATGTGTATGTGTATGTGTATGTGTATGTGTATGTGTATGTGTATGTGTATGTGTATGTGTATGTGTATGTGTATGTGTATGTGTATGTGTATGTGTATGTGTATGTGTATGTGTATGTGTATGTGTATGTGTATGTGTATGTGTATGTGTATGTGTATGTGTATGTGTATGTGTATGTGTATGTGTATGTGTATGTGTATGTGTATGTGTATGTGTATGTGTATGTGTATGTGTATGTGTATGTGTATGTGTGTATGTGTATGTGTGTATGTGTATGTGTATGTGTATGTGTATGTGTATGTGTATGTGTATGTGTATGTGTATGTGTATGTGTATGTGTATGTGTATGTGTATGTGTATGTGTATGTGTATGTGTATGTGTATGTGTATGTGTATGTGTATGTGTATGTGTATGTGTATGTGTATGTGTATGTGTATGTGTATGTGTATGTGTATGTGTATGTGTATGTGTATGTGTATGTGTATGTGTATGTGTATGTGTATGTGTATGTGTATGTGTATGTGTATGTGTATGTGTATGTGTATGTGTATGTGTTGTATGTGTTATGTGTATGTGTATGTGTATGTGGTATGTGTATGTGTATGTGTATGTGTTGTATGTGTATGGCATGTGGCATTGTATGGTATGTGTATTGTGTATGTGTTGTGTATGTGTAGGGTGTATGTGTATGTGTATGTGATGTGTATGTGTATGTGTATGTGTATGGTATGTGTATTGTTTATGTGCATGGATGTGTATGTGTATGGTGTATGTGTATGTGTCTTGTAGTGTATGGCAGTGTATGGTATTGTATGTGTGTATGGTGTATGTGTATGTGTATGTGTATGTGTTGTGTATGTGTAGTGTATGTGTTATGTGTATGTGTATGTGTATGTGTATGTGTATGTGTATGTGTATGTGTATGTGTATGTGTAAGTGTATGTGTATGTGTATGTGTAGTGTATGTGTATGTGTATGTGTATGTGTAGGTGGTGTAGGTATGTGTATGTGTAGTGTATGGTAGTGTATGTTTATGTGTATGTGTATGTGTATGTGTATGTGTATGTGTAGGTGTATGTGTATGTGTATGTGTAGTGTATGTGTATGTGATGTGTATGTGTATGTGTGTATGTGTATGTGTATGTGTATGTGTATGTGTATGTGTATGTGTATGTGTATGTGTATGTGTATGTGTATGTGTATGTGTATGTGTATGTGTATGTGTATGTGTATGTGTATGTGTATGTGTATGTGTATGTGTATGTGTATGTGTATGTGTATGTGTATGTGTATGTGTATGTGTATGTGTATGTGTATGTGTATGTGTATGTGTATGTGTATGTGTATGTGTATGTGTATGTGTATGTGTATGTGTATGTGTATGTGTATGTGTATGTGTATGTGTATGTGTATGTGTATGTGTATGTGTATGTGTATGTGTATGTGTATGTGTATGTGTATGTGTATGTGTATGTGTATGTGTATGTGTATGTGTATGGTATGTGTATGTGTATGTGTATGTGTATGTGTATGTGTATGTGTATGTGTATGTGTATGTGTATGTGTATGTGTATGTGTATGTGTATGTGTATGTGTATGTGTATGTGTATGTGTATGTGTATGTGTATGTGTATGTGTATGTGTATGTGTATGTGTATGTGTATGTGTATGTGTATGTGTATGTGTATGTGTATGTGTATGTGTATGTGTATGTGTATGTGTATGTGTATGTGGTATGTGTATGTGTATGTGTATGTGTATGTGTATGTGTATGTGTATGTGTATGTGTATGTGTATGTGTATGTGTATGTGTATGTGTATGTGTATGTGTATGTGTATGTGTATGTGTATGTGTATGTGTATGTGTATGTGTATGTGTATGTGGTATGTGTATGTGTATGTGTATGTGTAGTGTGTGTATGTGTATGTGTAGTGTATGTGTATGTGTATGTGTATGTGTATGTGTATGTGTATGTGTATGTGTATGTGTATGTGTATGTGTATGTGTATGTGTATGTGTATGTGTATGTGTATGTGTATGTGTATGTGTATGTGTATGTGTATGTGTATGTGTATGTGTATGTGTATGTGTATGTGTATGTTATGTGTATGTGTATGTGTATGTGTATGTGTATGTGTATGTGTATGTGTATGTGTATGTGTATGTGTATGTGTATGTGTATGTGTATGTGTATGTGTATGTGTATGTGTATGTGTATGTGTATGTGTATGTGTATGTGTATGTGTATGTGTATGTGTATGTGTATGTGTATGTGTATGTGTATGTGTATGTGTATGTGTATGTGTATGTGTATGTGTATGTGTATGTGTATGTGTATGTGTATGTGTATGTGTATGTGTATGTGTATGTGTATGTGTATGTGTATGTGTATGTGTATGTGTATGTGTATGTGTATGTGTATTTGTATGTGTATGTGTATGTGTATGTGTGTGTATGTGTATATACGAATGTGTGTATGCGTATGTGTGTTTTTCAATACATTCTTGGATTCAGCAAATAGATGTGAAATCAATTAATTTTCTCGTTTCATTTTTTATTTTTTTTTCATTTATTGATGCATGGAAGCTAGCAGTTTTCTATATGGGCTACTAAATTGGTTGATTGTCTCCCATTTTACAGATGACTTCTGCCTTGGTAAATGACACTTACACATTTTTCAAAAAAGTCCAATTCTTAGTAAGCAATGTAGGTATTAAGTTGTCTTGAAAGTGGGAGAAGCACATTTATTTGAAAGATTCTTAAGGTTTCCAAATCAAAGATTGAAAAATATTTGATTCCAAAGAGCCAAAGAGGATTCCCTTCTTCCAGGTGCCTTTCATTGTTTTTGCACTTTATTATGTTAAGTGATTTTCTTACCTCTTAGGTTCTTCTAGATAAACTTTGTTGAAGAACCTAAGAGGGAAGAAAACTACCTAACATAAAAGAATGCAAAAAAATGAAAGGAACCTGTAAGAAGAGAATCCTCTTTGGCTCTTTCACGTCAAATATTTTTCTATCTTTGATTCCTAAACCTTTATGATCTTCTATATAGACTTGCTTCTCCTATTTTTTGAACGAACTACTACCTACTTTGCTAACTGAGACTTAGACATTTATGTGAAAAGTTCACAAACTAGTTACGAATGCAGCTATTAAGTCATCTAGAAAATGGGATGAAAACATAATTTATTTGGAAGATTCTAAAGATTTGAAAATCAAAGTGTAAAGGGAATTTGATGCCAAAGAGCCAAATTTAACTCTTTGTCACATTGTGGTGTTTTTTTATTATGGACAATGTAAACTAGTGTTGGTTTTCCTTGTATTTGCATCTACAAGATGGGTGGATAGAAAGCATTCATTCAATGCAGGTTCTTGTTCTCATGTTATATTTTATCACTTTGGCCTTACTTTCATAGCATGTTTATAAATGTGTATGTGTGTGTATATGTGTATGCATGCATGTATATCTATATGTATATGTGTATATGTGTGTATGTGTATATTTATATGTATATGTGTATGTGCGTATATATAAATAGATAGAAAAATAAAACATGTACCTTAATAGTGTTGAACTAGATACATTATGCCATCCAAAATGATTTTGAAGATTGAGAATAACTAAGCCTACACATAGTCATGTCAAGCGACATCCTTCATATATATGCTTTAGACATTATTTTTGAAGGTATTTCTCATTTTTAGAAATATCAATGCTTTTGTTGCCATTTTGATACCAATCCTCACTAAAATTTGCCACGCCATCATCATCATCATTGCAAAAACATTGTATTTTATCTTCTTTTGAATATAGTTCTTTCAATCTTTCAAATTCTATAGGATCAATTTTGCATAGCCTCCTCATGAATGCTTCTGATAAAAGAGGTCTTACTGGCAACTCTCAATGATGTGGTGGAAGAACATCAATATCATACATTTGAATCTACATAATGAATAAAAATGATTAGTATTCCATAAATGAATGGAAAATAACAAATTGATTAGAGTTTTCATTGCAACACATGATAGGTGGGCAGGCATTTTCCATTCCTTCCTAGCTAAAAGGTGCTCTTGGAGGTCTACGCCATCCATTATTCACTCATAACTTATCACCAAAATGTAGTGAAATGTAAGTTAACTTGAAAATAGATTCATTTGATGAGAGTTTTCATGGAGTCACAGGATAGGTGGGCAGAAAGTTTTCATTTCTTCCTAGCTAAAAGGTGCTCTTGGAGGTCTACACCATCCATTATTCACTAATAACTCATCACCAAAATGTAGTGAAGTAATCACATTGACAACTATGTATCTTGCTACATCTTTACTCATGTATGGTGATTCATGACTATTTTTAGGCTCCTCAAATCTGTAATGAGTCATTGAACTATTATATCATTGACTACTGCTTATTAAACCTACTATACTTCTATGCATGTCAGTTCTTCCATCAATCAAATGACACATGCAAAGTCGTTATATGGGTAGGAGGTGGTGGAGTACCCTTTGATTGATCAGAATAGCTTCAATAGATCATGCATCTACCCATCCAAATCCACCCATATATATGTCTTAGCTACCATACAATTGGACATTTCAAAACAAATTAAAGTAAACCAAGAACAAATGTTTCATGTTGCTTGTCATTTGTTGAGCTAGAATCTAGTTCATATATGTTCGTACATAACTCAAATGATATTGAAGTGACTTGCAAAATGTTTTGGTTCACTATAATATGTTGTAAAATATTTTGTACTTTTTATTTGATAGAGATTTATTATTGGAAAAAAAAGATAAATTATATAAGGTATATGTATTTGGAATGGATCTCGACCAGTAGTACATAGATCATTTTGATGTTGAAGATGCCAACCTTTCATCTTCGCTAAAGTCTGAGAATAGGAAGCATCATCTCTATCGCAAAGTCTTTATGGTCTTCTGTGTTGAGTGCACTAGACATATTTAGTGAACCTCCCCTTCCTTCTTTGGGAAAATATTCATTGGAAGAAAACAATAGAAACATGACTGCAGTAAAGCATGTGAACTAAAACTCACGTTCATGAAGTCGGGATTTGCTACAAAAACAAACATATGTAACCTCTCCTTTGGTGCTTTAGTCTCCATCGGTGACTTGCAAGAGCCAAAATGATCAAGGTGGTTTGGGCATTCTAGGCATTTAAGGAATGGCCAATAAGCAGGGGGCCAAATTGTCAATTCATGCATGGAGCAACACAGATGCCTCATATGGCCAAACTGATTTTCAAAAACAAGAGTGCTCTTAGTATTATGGGCTTTCTAGGGTAGAGGATCTTTATCTTCTAACTCTACTATTCTCCTCTTATCAGGTGACTCGGAGAGGCTCGAGCTTAGTTTTGCTCCCTATGGAACAGTTAGAAGAAGCTTTGGAACAAAGTTTTTCACTTGTGGAAACACCTTTGGAATCAAGAAACATGCCAATGGATTAGATTTTAGGACATTGAATCGGGTAAGAGGGTGGACTATGAAGAATGGTGCCTCTTAAAAAGTAGATTCAATGCTTGCGAGTGGTCGAGGGACTCGCCTCCTTATTGGGCATGACTACCCTCACCTTGTGGGTCTTAGATGGAACAATGGAAATAGTCTTGATAAATTTCAGAGATTCAAGAAGAATGGGGGCATTCATGTTACGCTAGATATGAGATAGTGTCTAGGTTGGTCCATGTTTAGATGGGATCTTAAGTTCCAATCCCTTTGCATCCCCTCATTGAGGTTAAACATTGAGGTCTTATGTGGCAAATCCTCCACCTAGGAATTTGGACCAATGTAAAAGTTAACAAAATTTCCAAATCCTCTCCATGGTATAAATGATGCCTTCATGACAATGAGGACTTGGGACACCTCTTCTTTTCATGCTGGAACTCAATGTTGGTCTAGTGTGCCCTTGGGAAAATCATGTTGTTGTTGGGATAAATCAACTCGAAACAAGCGCTACTGGGTGAAGCAATTGGTTGTTCCTCAACATTCTAAAATTCTATAAGAGGAGAGAGCCTCCAGAAGATCTGGAAAGAGATATGTGCCCTCAACTTTGGTAGCACTTCTAAATAATGGTCGATCGCAAGTGTCTTTTCATTTTAGGAAAAATAATTTCCAACTCTAAGAAGCCCCCACCCTTTAGACATCATAGAGTATTTTTTTCTTTGAAAGCAAAAATACTAAAAGCAAGTGGGCCCTCCATGAGGGGGACAAAAGGGTTATCAACCTTGTTTGTAATGTTTTCTAGCAAGTTTTAAGCAGCCCTTGCTTTGCCGGAATCGAGGGTCCCATGGGTGCTAGGCCCGTTCACTTGTACATTTGTTCTTTTTATTAATAAAATTTAGAGAGAGTAAGCTATGGCTGAAAGTCCTTTTGAAAAAAAAAACTTTTAAACTCTTTGTGGTTTCCCATAGGCTCTCTTTCTAGGGGTTCTCTTCCTTCACATAAAAATGGAAAGAAGAAAATAAAAAGGAAAAAAAGGAAGAAAGCTACATGAATTAATGTCCTTGAATGTTGTTTATGTTTCCTTGAATGTTGTTTAAGTTTAAGTGATTTTGAATTTATTTTGGATATTTTCTATAGAAGGATCTTACATAATTACACACACTCAGAACTCGTCTAGAAAGGAATTCTTTACGCTGAAACTCACTACAAGCCAGAACATAGAATAGCTAAAGAACATGGAGCAAGAAAGACGAGTTCCTACATCTAAGCATATTCAAAGCCATGGTTGAGGATTTCTTCATCACTCTTTCTCTGAGTGTGTGGTTCAATCATCCCCTACATGTCAGTTTATGACATTCTTCCCTCTTGGTAGATCATTGTCCTCAATGACTGGCACTTGAAATCCCTACAACCCTTGAACTAATATCCTCACATGCGCATAGTTTCTTGAACCTCTTGTTTGAAACCTTAATATCTTACCTTAATATCTTGAACCCCTTGTTACAAATAGGCATTGGAGAGGAAGTTCTTATATGAAATTCTTTTAAAGCTATACATACAAAAGATGTTGCATGTGTGTGTGTGTGAGAGATGGAGAGAGAACAAGAAAGAAAGAAAGAAAGAGAGAGAGAAAGAGAGTGTTTGATAAACTTTTTCAAAAGTGCTCTCAATCCTTCATGGAAATTCCTTCTTCCTTTAGTCTAGAAGTTCAAGTAAGGTAATTTATAATACAAAGATCTTGAATTAGAAACTAATCATCAAAATGAAAACAAGTAGGAGCAACAAAAAACAACATGGATCAAGAAAGACTAACAAATAACTATCAAGAGCTGCTTCCTATGCTACCTCCTAAGCCTACTACCTAAGCTTTGTTACCAGTGTTGCATCTAAGGGGATTTCAACTCAGAACTCCCAATTAGCTAACTAGTTGCCCCAAAATCCATGGCTAAGTATTAAGAGCTGCTTCCTATGCCTACCTCCTAAGCCTACTTCCTAAGCTTTGTTACCAGTGTTGCATCTAAGGGGATTTCAACTCATGACCTCCCAATTAGCTAACTACTTGCCCCAAAATCCATGGCTAAGTATTAAGACTAACAAATAACTATCAAGAGCTGCTTCCTATGCCTACCTCTTAAGCCTACTTCCTAAGCTTTGTTACCAGTGTTGCATCTAAGGGGATTTCAACTCATGACCTCCCAATTAGCTAACTACTTGCCCCAAAATCCATGGCTAAGGGGATTTCAACTCATGACCTCCCAGTTAGCTAACTACTTGCCCCAAAATCCTCCCTCTTAGGGCACCATTCAATAATTTCTTACATGCTACTTTATGTCCATAGTAAAGAACAATAGAGAGCCACATTACTTTCACAAGTTGAACTTTTATCTTGGAAATCACTCAGATAGATTTCCAAATAAAACTTTTGGAATTCATAAGACTTTATGAATCCAACATGGTTTTGAATAGAGCGTTTGATTCCTTCCAATCCCCTATTTGACTCTCTTACAACAAGAAAACCAATATTTAGGATCCATGTAACAATTAATTGTCCAGCATTTGATTTACATGAGCTTAGAAGCCTTCCTTTCATAAGCATGTAGTCTACCAAACCTTATTATTGTTTTAAGGAGATTCCTTTTGCGCTTGAGAAAAGCTTTATAGGTTCTTAAAAGCTAAAGAAATAGCCTACTATAGTCACTTCTTCGAAGAACTAATTAAAGGAAAATTTCATAATAGATATCAAAACCATCACTTGAAGAATTCTCCTTGAACATTTGACCAAGATAAAGATAGAGAATAATATGTATTCATGATACTTCATCTTGTGAATTTCATGAATAAAGAACCCCAATCAACTATTTTCATGTGTGGAACACTAATTCATGAAGTGTTTCTTTGGGGAGCCAAATTTGATGAATATTCAATGAACAAGTCAGTTGTAAAGAGCAAATGTTTAACCAAGGGTTATGCCACAACGAGAGTATCATCAAGCTTTCTAACATTGCCTTCATTGATAGCCTTATGGGAAGAAAATAAAGAATCATTTCGATGGACCATGGATGTGAATAATGTATACTTATTGATATCAAAAATTGGTTTCCTCATGTGAAGACCTCTTGCTTCAAGTATTGTTATTTCAACAAAAATGGAAGGATTGTGATGAAGAACTTTCTAAGAATAGAGTTATTGATGCATTTTGGGTTATACGTATAAGCTTTGTTTTCCCAAGGCATCAAACAAGATTATGAAATCATTCCACATTTTAGGAGAGATCTCCTTGTTAAAGCAATTGAAAAATTTATGAAAGAAGATAAAAGAACTAGGTAAAAACAACATGATAATTTCCGTGTATTGTTTTGTGGAATATCACAATATGATTTTTAAATCGCTAAAAATTTCCCAATAGGATTCTTGTGCTACTCTTATGGCATAGAATATACAGCCCTCAACCCTCATGTTAGAACCTCTCCTCTCACTTTTCAAGAAGTTTTCTAATGGTTTTGAAAGAAGAAATGCATGGAAAGTACCAACAAAGTTCAAATCATGAAACATTTTTACATAGCGCTAAGGAAAAGGTCGTTTAGTACTTCAAAGACTATTTCAAGGAAGAAAGAGCCCATATAAAGGCAAGTTAATTAGAGAAGAAATCCATTCAAATTCATATGGAAGAATGTAGAATATATTATTAACACAAAGCCTGATCCATGGGTTACCATACAGAGTGATGCACAATTGCTAAGCGAATCATTGCATAGCGATCATTGCACAGTGAGCATTCAACATAATGCTTAAGCAATGTATTAATAAGAGAATCACTTAAG
Organism: Ceratopteris richardii; assembly: GCA_020310875.1. NCBI lineage: Eukaryota > Viridiplantae > Streptophyta > Polypodiopsida > Polypodiales > Pteridaceae > Ceratopteris > Ceratopteris richardii. Next base: position 85,290,685 of record CM035417.1, on the reverse strand, counting down.
CAATATGTGTAGCTTAAGTACGACGCCCTAGCACAATGTTCATGCTAACCAATTGGAAAACATCACCCCACTATCCATCACTCTATGCATGCCTAACCGAAGAGAGCAATGCACTGAACAACATATCACAATCTCAGGCTCTCCCTCTCCGTCTCTCTCTATCTATATATCTATCTATCTATCTATATATATGTATATTTGTGTGTGTGTGTACATATATATATATATATATATATATATATATATATATATATATATATATATGTGTGTGTGTGTGTGTGTGTGTGTGTATGTATGTATGTATGTATGTATGTATGTGTGTGTGTGTGTATAGTTAACTATTCTAATTACTCTTAGTCATGGTTAATTATTCTAATAACATTTAACATTGGTTTTCTTAATACACACACTTAGATATATACATGCATACATATACAAAGGAAGTAAGCCCAAAGGTCTACAATGTGAAAAGGTCTGGACATTCTCCTATGTGAGCAGATATGCCAAACTTATATCTCTAGTAGAGAACCTCTCCCACACTAAATGATAGTGCACCTTAATGTGCTTAGTGTGAGCATGGAACACAGGCTTTCTTGCAACTGTCAATGTGCTCTAACTCTTAGTGAATATGATGGTGGCAAAAAACTGACCAACACCCAAATCAGCCAAAAGGCATCTAAGCCACACACACTCAACACTTGGTATGCAATTTTCCCTATAATCAGCCTCACAACTAGAAGTGGCCACAAAAGATTGCATCTTGCTCAACCAAGATAATCATGAGCTACCAAACATGAATCAAAAACCATTGGTAGACACATGAGTATCATAGAAATTAGCCCATTGAAAGTCAAGAAAAGCATCTAAATCTCATAGGTGTGATCCCCCCTTGGGTTAAAATAATCCAAGTAGTATGGTACCACTGAAGTAGCGAAAGATGTGCTTAACTTCCTGCCAATGCTTGACACCCAGGAAATGCATAAACTTGCTCACCTTAGAGACAACAAACTGAATATCAAGCTAGGTACTGCATACATAAATCAAGCAACCAACAACTTGTTGATAAAGAACAACATCAAATGCATCTCCAACATCATGAACACTCAACCGTAAACATGTTTCCATAGGAGTGGTAATAAGTTTGGAATCTTCAAGGTGAAAATGCTACAATAATGTGTCAATATATTTTGTTAGTCACAAAGATATTCTACCATTAATCTACATAAGATGAATGTCAAAATAATGATGCAAATGCCCCAAATTTCACATCTCAAAAGAGGCATGCAAATCATCCATATGCTTCTCATTAGGACCAATTACCAACATGTCATCAACATAGACAACAATGATCACAAGCACGTCATTTGCATTATAATGTGCTCTTAGTTGGATTGTTCTCAAAACCATCTGCAATCAAGTAGGCATGTATCTTTTCATACCAAGCATGTGGTGCTTGCTTCAAACCTTAACCCTCCACACTTTTTCATGCCCTTTCTACACAAAACTATAGGGCTGAAATAAATACACTTCTTCATCTAAATCACCATTCAAAAATGTTGTTTTAATGTCCAACCATGATGAGCTACAAGTGCATGGATGCTACAAATAGTAGTCATTTGGCATGTGAGTGCAAAGGTTTCATCCAAATCAATGAATTTTTTTGAGCATAACCATTTGCAACAAGCCTAGCTTTGTACCTCTCAATTTTTTTGTTAGGTTTACATTCCAGCTTGTATACTCATTTAATACCAATGGCCTTTTTGTTAGGAGGAAGGTCACATAAGGACCAAGTACCATTCTTCATGATAACATCATATTTGTGATTGCATAGTTGCCATCCAATTTTTTGAATTTTTTGCCTCATCAAAAAAAACAAGCATATACTCATGAAAGGGACTAGAGGCAGCCATAACATAGCAATTTGATGCAAAAGAAGCAGTATGAGAGCACAAACAAGTAGGATATGACAAAGGTGCATCTAGTTTGCTATCTCCAAGTTTTGCACCAGCCATTTAGGCATATGTTTTGCCTCCTCTATATCAACCCTCTCATCAATAAATGCATCATGTAAATTTGCATTAGAAATTGAATGATCTACTTGATCATGTGAAATGTAAAGTCTGATAAATTGCCTTCTTTGGACCAGCACTTGACTTTCCACATATAAAAACAAGTAGCAAATTGTCATACACTTCTTTGGATATAACTAGTGTCTCCTTAGTACATGAAAGTAATGGCTGAATTTCATCTTTAACAAAAACAACATCCCAAATAACCAAAATGTGTTAAGTCTATGGATGAAACAGATGATAGCCTTTGCTTTTAAAATTCCACCCAATAAAAATGCATTTTATTTTTTTATATAAAAGGAAGTTCGTCCGTAGCCTACTCTCCCAGACTTGTATTAATTTAAAGGAAAAGAAAAGTACGTGCCCACGGGACCCCCCAAGTTCCATAGAGCAAGGGTAGATCTTACAGAGTTTAGTTAGCATTACAAAGAAGGTTAATCACGCTCTCATCACCCTCATGGGGGGGCCACTTGGGTTTAAGCTTGTTGATCAAAAGGAGCACTTGATGATGCCTAAAGGAGGGGGGGGGGGGTATTTCTTACAGTTGGAGATTCTTTGTCGAGGAGGAACAATGATTTCTCAATTGACTACTCTTTGGGGGAGTCACCAAAGTTATAAGCACATCTTTCCCGCCAAATCTTCCATAAGACCTCCCCTCTCATGGCATTCTAGAGAGTCGTCAAGCAGCAGATTGCTTCTCCTAGCAGAGCTTGTTTCCAATTGATATACTTCTGAAGTCTAATTTGCTTTCTAACAATCTTCCAGAGCCTGTGGGAGTTGGGACAAGTAAAGAAGATGTGAACAAAGTCTTCTATGGACTAGCAACAATGCTTGCACCAGGGAGATGCCCCACAAATTTTTCTAGCCTTTAGGTTGGTCCAGATTCCCGTATGAAGACTTTGCCATAAGAGGACAAACTTTTTTATTTCTGTGAGAGGGTGCCAGATAGCCATGAACTTCATATCCCATAAGAGCCGCATCCATGATAGGCACCACTTCTTATTGAGCTTGAACTGATAAGAAATGTTTTCTTTGATATTTGGGATTTTTGTTAGGCAATTAACATTATGCCATATGAGACCAAGCAGGCACGACGAGTCTTGCTCCATGTGAAGATGGGCTTTAGAGTGGTTCCAGGCAAGTCGTCTGCTTTGTAGAATATTCCATTCTTCATAAGTGATGCTCATGCTAGGATCAATATATCCTCGAAGAATATCCATTGTTTGGTGCCTTGTTTCCAGAGATGTTTCCATTTTTTGAAGCCCTTGTTCCATAGCCTCTTGGTGCTTTAAATGTTCCAAGATTCCACATTCCTAATGCCATGGATCGAAAACCAAATAGAGTTGTTTTGTCTGATACCGGCCACCCACTTCCAATCTTCTGTGATACTTATGAAGCATTTGACTTTATTTCAACTCTTCCATAGGGAGCACACAAGGTTTGAGCCTTTCAAGAAAACCGAAATCGGGGAACACAAAAGGGTCAAAATGTGAAGATTCTTCCAATTCAAGAATCCCACAAAAGTCAATGCATTCCTATTTCTAAAGATCAATTTGGACCACGAAGCCTCCGTGTTGCACCACATCTTAATCATCCATTTTGCCGAAAGTCTGTTAGCCATGCACCTAATGTCCAAAATATCAAGGCCCCCAGTATCCCTTTGGCTAGTGCAAATGGACCATTTAATTTTAGGCATCGCCCTCCTGTTATGGTCTCCCGTACAAAGCAAGTTTCTACAAATACTTTCCAGTTTGGACAGCTCTTGCTCTTTTGGTCTCCAATAAGAGAGGAAGTAAATGATCGACGAAATGAGGAATGTGCTAATAACCATTACATGATTCGCGAGATTGAGTTGCATACCTCTTCAATAGTTTGGCTTGCTTTCGACTCTGGCTAGGACCCAATTCTACGATCACTCCAACGAGATACCAAAGCCTAAGAGAATCCCAAGAAGCCAAAAAATTTGGTCTGGGAATGTTTTTGTAGCCATGTTTAAAGAGAAGGCTGGGTTGGATCCCGAAAATAGCTCTGAAAGAAATCTTTGAATGGTTGATTTTGGATCTAGAGGCTTTGCACAAAGTATCCAGACACCTCCAAAACATCTCCAAGCTGGTACAATTGTGGTGAAAAAAAGCATTCATATCATTAGCAAAAAGTCCCATGGTGATCTGAGCGTGGTTACGGGGCAACAGGAGGCCTTTGATATTACCAACTTTCACCTGTTGATCCACCATCCAGTTAAGCCCTTTCGTGGTGATGGCAAAGAGAAGGGGAGCCAAGGGGCACCCTTGTGTAATCGATCATTTTAATTTGATCACCTTCAAAAGCTAGCCATCAACATTAATTTGAGTTGATGTGTTTCCCAATAGGGTCGAGATCATCTTGGTGAATTTCTGGTTGCAACAGAGATATTTAAGAGATTGCAAAATATAGTCCCATTCCATCTTGTCGTAAGTTTTGTCAAAGTCAATCTTGAGGAAAAAAACATCTTGCCTTGTCTCTTTCGCGAAGTTGAGACCTTCCCAAATATCAATAATGGCTTCGAATATTGACCTGCCTTTGACAAAACCTTTTTGGTCCTTGCTTAGCCAAGCTCTCAGATGGCCGAACATTTTGTTGGCTATGACTTTAGCAATGCTCTTATATCCTGTTTGAAGCATCATAATCAGATGCTAGTTCACAATTCTGTTCTTTTACCTTTTTTTGTGGATTAACTTGATGATCCCATTGTTGAGACAAGTTGGAAGCGTGCCAAACTGGAGCGCCTCTTGCGAGACCATACGAAGTGGGGTGGCAATCACCAAGTTGAAGGACTTAAGGAACTCATTAGTGAGCCCGTCCAGCCTTGGGCTTTTCCCACTAAGAAGGGCATCAATGACTTCAATTATTTCTTCTTTCAAGATTGGGGCATCAAGCAGGGAACGAATTTTGTGTGGGATCCTATGAGAGGATACCCTAGAGATGGCTGCCATGCAGTCTCGTCTATGGGGGGAGAGGGGATTCAAGATCCCCAAGAGTCTTGTAAAATGTTCTTCAATGATTCCAAAATTTTCTTCTTCCGTATTGCATACATCGCCATTTGATTCTAGCAATAGGGGGATCGATTCTCTGTTTTCTTTTTCCTTTTAAGAATATTGGACATCTCTTCGGAGGGCTTATCAGCTTTGCCAGCCCACCACTCCTTAAAGAATATTTGCAAATTTGTCCTTTCTATTTCTTCCTCATATCTCAGCACCACTCTGATTCTTCGTAGACCCTTATGGGATTGATCTTTTCCTTTGTTCGCTTCCTCTTCAAGTCTCCAGAGTCTATGATATAGAGCTTCTCTACGTGCATGTTGAATAGTCTTTGGCATCGTTCTGGTTCTTGTCATGATCTGCCGTGACTTTTTGACCATGCACCTCCAGCTCTTGGTAGGGGATGAACAGGAGGTGAAAGCCTCCTTCCACACTTCAGCAATTTCTTGATGGACAGAGGGGCAAGAGAAAGAAGTCGAGCAGGCATGAAACTAAGGATCCCTATTGGTTTTCGTGAGAGGTTGGAATGAGATAATGATCAAGTTGTGATCAAATATGGAGAGGTCAATGCATTTCAAGAGGGAAGGATGGCCCCACTAATGAATAATGCTCTGAGCAATGTAGCTTCTATCCAATTTAGCTTTCCTCAAGTCCTCACCCTCTTGGAGATTCGACCACGAAAAGCCATTCTATTCTTTGAATTCGACCAGATCTAAGTGCAATTTGGTTTTGTCCCAAGTTTCTTTCTCTCGACTGTCAATGACCTGGCCCTTGTTGTTCCATTTTTTGAGCAAGTCCAAGGAGGCCCAGGTGTCCAATCTCTCCAACTCCTCGTTTGGGGTGTACATTAAACTAGCGTGAATCGAAAGGGGCACCAAAGGAAATGGCAATCCATTGATGGCTCTAATCTTGATTGGAGTTCTCAAGCTTTTCAAACCAGAATTGGTTCGAGGGTGTGATGTTGAAATCCAGAAATGGGCCATGGAATCTTATCTAAGACATTTCTAGAGGTTTGCTCCATCAATTTTAGTCTCTTCAATAATGATAAATTCAACGTTTAGCAAATGTCTTTATCGTCCAATTTGTTGCATTGTTGTTTAGGCACTAATGCATATCTCGGACAAAGACACACAGATGAGTAACACATGGGTTACAACCATTCCAAGCTTCAAATGGGGTGATAGCCTGCAACTCTTTGGTGGGATACATGTTAAGTACATATATTGCATACATAACAGCCTCAAGCCAAAAGCTATGTGGTAAAGCCTGACTTTTCACCATACATCTCGCCATCTCCATGAGTGACCTATTCTTCATTTTAGCAACTCCATTGTATTGAGATATATACCATAGTGTATACTAATGTTTTATCCCATGTTCAGCCGAAAATGCATTAAAATCAGAAGACATGTATTCCCCCCTCGATCAAAACAAAGGGTGTCCATTTTACATGTAGACTGATTTTTAGCCAAAACCAGATCTTTTTGAAGCACATAAATACTTTGGACTTTTCTTTCAGTGGATACACCCATCCATGCCTAGATAAAACATCAATAAACATCACGAATCAAAGGTAGTTCTCAAAAGAGTGTTTCTGCATAGGACGACAGACATCACTATGAATAAGTTGCAATTTGTGAGTAGCTCCTATTGAACTACCTTTTGGGAAGGAGGAATGCTCCATTTTTTCCAAAATACACCATTCACAAACATGTTTACAAGGTGCATTAAGTTTAAGCAAAGGGGACACCATTTTAGATTTTTGCAAGCATATCAAAGTAGCAATTCAAATGACCAATGCATGCCAAAGCTTTGCACCTAACATAGCCTGAGAATCTTGAACTACACATGTTGAGTCATTCATAGATTTTTATAGCCCATGACATAAAATGCCAAAAGCAATAATAACATCGCCATTTGACAGATCATGAAATGTACATCTATCATCAATAGATTTCACAACTAAGCCGATCTTGGATAATGTTGAAACTGATAATAGATTTTTCTTGATTCCTGGCACAAACAAAGCATATGACAATGTGAAAGTACTACCATCAACAATAGTTCAAAATGATCTTACAAACTCCCATTATAGGATTAGAGGAGTTGTTAATGCATGTGAAAGTATTTCTTGTAGGGGGGGCTCAAGTGAATTGAAGAAACTACGTTTCACAGTAATATGTTTGGTTGCCCCACCATCAAAGTACCAAACATCTAAGTCTACTGCAGACATACGTTGTTCATGAGAAGATGGGTCATAATTGTAAACAAGAGTAAACACCCATTCTTCATTCTGCACAAGATTAGCAAACTCTGTTTTAGGTGGAGATGCCTCTACAACAACCATTCCGGCCTCTTTTTTCATTGCCTATTTTGTAACCAGGTTTGGAAAACTCTTTATGACATGATCATTCTCTTTACATTATTTTCAAAACAATTTCTTGTTTTTTGTTTTCTTCTTGTCTTTGTCTTCCTTTTTCTACTCTACAAAATTAGGAGATTTTTTCTTACTAGAAGATGAGCTCCATTTACCTTTGTCCTTTTGATTAGCTAAGAAAGCTTGATCTACAACATGCATAATGGGCCTGATCTACTTGGAATGGTCTTCCTACAACAACACAAACACTAACTCCTCAAATGTTAAGGAACTTGGATTTCCTTTGATCATCAAATGACAAGTAGAATCAAAACTCTTATATGAACTTGAAAGACCATTCAAAACAATCTACACAAGTGAGCTATCTTGCAAGAGTTCATCAGTAGAAATCAACTACTCCTTCAAATGTTTGTCAAAAAATGGTCCATAGAATCTCCTTCATTCATATGCTCACTCTCCAATTGTTTTCGGAGGTAAGCAAGAAGAGTCTCATTTCTTGCCTAGTACAATGTGGTAAGTGCATCCTAAGCATCCTTTGCTAGTTTGGATGAGAAAATATGAGGGCTAATGGCACACTTGATAAACAAAGCTATCGATGTATGTGATTGAGCATATCTGCCATCCCAATGAAGTTGCCCTATAGTAGGTGCAACAAGAATTGTTACATGACTCGGAACCTAAAGATCATAATCATTAATGCAATCTATATCACCTTCAATAACTCTATTTGTAGGTGTAGTAGGTCATTGTTCAACACCATGCACAATATTCCATTGTCCTTTTGTGACCAATACATGACACACCATATATGCCCATAATGGGTAATTGGTATCATCCAAGTCATCCTCAAAAACTGATATATGAATACATGATTGCTTTCCGCCATGGCCACTCGTTAAAATACCTTGATACATAAAAATGATTGTATCTCAAAAAGTTGAACAGAAATAACCTATCAAGTTCTACTAAACATGTAGGAGACTTTGAGGCACTTGCACTAGCAAATCGAAGCCTATGTATGTATTTGGCACATAAAGATGAAATTTCCTACACAAGCACTCTAATACTGCATTCAAAAATTGAAACAACCTCAAATCAAAATTTCCACACCATAAAATGAATCTATTTTGAACTCGTAATTAGCCTAAGTATGCTCACCAAATTTTTTGTGATTCTGAAATTGTGACGAGAGGGGTGTCGATGATGCCATAGATGAAGCGACGACCTTCTCTAATACCAATTGTTGGAGTTTGAGGTCTTTGGAAGCACATGAACAACACAAGGAAGAAGAAGAAGCTTGGAGCACAACACACAATACTCATTCAATTACCAAGTGAATGTACAAAGGTAAGTAGCCCGATAGAGTTATAGGCATATATACAAGCCGGGGGGACAAAACCTCCGAAAGAGGGAAAAAAGTGCCTCGGTGGTCCTAAGTGTGATCACACACATCACTACCAAAATATATCAACACACACACATACACACACACACACATATATATATATATATATATATATATATATATATATATATATATATATATATATATATATATATATATATATATATATATATATATATATATATATATATATATATATATATACTATATACATACATACAATTATACATGCATACATATATACATACAATCATACATACTACTTACATACTTACATATGTGCATGCATACATATGTATTTATGTATGTATGTATGTATGTATGTATGTATGTATGTATGTATGTATGTATGTACGTATGTATGTATGTATGTATGCATGTATGTATGTATTATATGTATGCTTATCACATGCTTGTCAGTTCAGCTCCACGTGTGCAATTCTGAGTAGACCCTTGACTTGAAGAGATCTTAGCTAAGCAAGAGGTGTCTCCAAATCTGCAATGTCATAAGCTAGAGCTTGAGTCCTTGGCCATGAAACATGAAAGCTTGTAGAGACATTTGTCTTCAAATCCTTGACCTATCATTTAGTTCGGTTCGAGATTGATGACTTGAACTTTCTTGTGATCCAATTGCACCGTCATGTTGTTGCACTTTCTAATGGCCTTCACTAAAAGAAGGTTCTTACAAAGGCTTGGTGCATAAAAAACATCTTTGAGTGACTTGGTCTCACTTTCTGAGTTTATGACTTGAACTTTGCCTCTTCCTTGGATCCCAATGTTAAAACTAAAGAAGCAAGATCATATATATTTCATAAAATGGATTTTCGTCAAAAAGAAGGCAAATACAAAAATGAAAAATGAAACCATTTACTTTAGCAAGTAGCGGAGGCCAAAAGAGAATCAATCAAAGGAGAATCAAATCCAAAAACTAAACCGGAAGAGAAGTGGGACTGCTCAAAATAGAGGAGTTATGGAGAAGAGCTCTCAAAGTCATCATGAGAGCTCGTGGTCACTTGGCCATAAAAGAGGCAAGGGAGGACACTCAAGAAGAAAGGAAGAAGGCACTGAAGTCCCCTTGTAGGTATTTCATTTTTTTTTATCCATTCCGTTTTCTATAGTCTCACACACTATGTCCAACTGCATACCAATTTTTGGGTAGCCTGATTGCAAGAGTCATATCTCTCAATGTACGTATCAATTTTTAGAGTTCAAATATTCATTGGAAAGTGTATTGTGTGTAGTTACTCAACCTGAAATAGGTTTGTCGAATTCGCCATGCTGTGGGAGTTAGTAAGTTTTTACTAAAGCCCAAGTTTTAGTCTAACTAAGTTGAAAGGAAGCCTTTTTTGACGCAAAGACTTGCCAAACCAAAACTACTCCAAATTGAGTGTTTGATAGCTCATTTTAAAGCTATTAGTGTCTAGTTTGATCAATGAACAAGGCCTCAAGTTCATTTTCTTATTTAATTGATATCAGCTTTCATTTTAAGGTTTAGATGTAGGTGAAGGTCTTGATCGTGAGAAGGTCTTCTACACTTTGTGCTGCATATAGGAGAGGAATTCTCCAACAGTTGGTATCAGAGCTCAACAATAGAGCATTGGATCTTCAAGAGGCAAAGCATTGGAGCTAAGTTAAAGCAAAAGCTACAAATCAAGGGGGAGCTTCGTAAAGTCAAGATAGAGTGCCAAAACATAACTGAGGTAAACTTCATCCCAACATTACTCTAGCACAAAGGAGACAAATTTTTGATTGGGAAGAGAGGAATCAAAGGGTGATGTTCTTCATTTCACAAGTTATTTCTAAGACCATGATTCGTCATGTGCAAAGCCTAGAGACAACCAAGGAAGTTTGGGAATCATTGGAGAAGTTTTATGCTACCTCAATAAGGTCTCGCAAGATGAAACTCAAGAACAAGCTCAACAACATGAAGAAAATCTCAAACCAAAGCATTAGTGAGTATCCATTGAAGATCCAGGAGCTTGGAGATCATCTAGCATCAGTTGGATGCAAGATAAAAGAGGAAGAGATCATCCAAACAACCCTCAATGGCTTGAGGAGTGAAGAAAAGTGGAAGCCCCTCATCACAAACATTCTTTATAGACATCCTCTAATAACATTCGAGGAGATTATACCAAATCTTGTTGCTGAAGAGGATGCTCAATAAGGAGAAGGCAATAAAGGTAAGGACTGTCATAGCCAAATGTTATATGTAGGTTGAGGTAGAGGAAGGAACTCAAGAGGAGGCTCACGAGGAAGAGGAAGAAGCTACAACAACACAAAATCCAACCAACACAACTCGGAGGACAACAAGGACACTCAAATGACAAGACACATGGAAGAAGTTGAGGAAGAAATAGAGGAAGAGATCGAGGTTCATACAATCCTCATAAAGTTATAACATGTTATCATTGTGGTAAAATAGGACATTATGCAAATGCTTGTTGGCAAAAGAATGGAAGGTTGAATGGAGATGGCCAAAGGAGCCAAAATAACTATGCGAGCACATCAAGTGAAGGAGACAAGCAAACCATGCTTGCCATGAAGCATGAGTACAACAGCCCGAGAAGTGATGACCGAAAATGGTTTATAGATTCAGGTTGTAGCAATCATATAACATGCCAAGGAGATTTATTCACAAATCTACAATCTCCAAGTGGAAAAGGATGTGTGGAGACTAGTGATGAAACTCAACACACAATTGAACATGTTGGAGAAATCAAGCTTGAAGACAAGAAGGTATTGACTAATGTTCTTCATGTTTCTACTATTGCAAAGAATTTGATTTTAGTAGGACAAATGGTAGAGAAAGGATGTCATGTTATCTTCAATGAAAAACACACTACTTTATAAAGAATCAAAAAGAAGGATTCAAGATCATTGCTCAAGGAAGGAAAGAAGTTAGGATGTTCACTTTGGACATTGAACAACCACACTGAACGGTAGGTGATGTATATTTAGTTTGGAAACAAGAGGATTGTTGAAATCGATTTGTGGCACAAAAGGTTTGGACATATCCACATTCCCAAGCTCAAGGAAATGAGCAACCATGCAATGGTAAGAGGTCTTCCAAGATTCAATGATGTTGGACGTGAAGCATGCCAACTAGGAAAGGAAACTCGAACCATTCAAGAAGAGCAACTATGTGGCAATGAATTTCCTTGACTTGATACACACAGATGTATGGAGACCATCACAACAACCATCGATGGCTGGTAATAGATATTTTGGAACTTTTATTGATGAGAGAGAGAGAGGGAGGGAGAGGTATAAAGAGCAACTAAGTGTGTGTCAAGTACATTGAATCATATGCAACAACACTCTTTGAGTAAACTGGTCCCTATGAACAACGCAAGCAGACCTTCTTTAAGGACGAGTTCTTTGGGAATCTCTAAAATAAGCTCTATTGAACTAGTCATATCATCATCCTTGCACCATTATCTCTCTCCTACATTGAATGAAAGAGACAAGGGGAAAGATATTCTATTAGAATCAGATCCTAGAGTGCTTTCAATAGTAGCCACGTGATATTCAAGGACCATCTCCTATCTAACTGAGAGTGCAATGGAGGTCTGGTGGCATCGCTAGTAAACTTGCACATCTAACATCAATGATGATGTCAAATGTCTAACTCAAACTCACCACATTTTGGAATCAGAGAAGCATACAACCAAATTTAGTGGGGTCTCTTAGAAGGACGATATGTCACAATTTTATTTAGTCTACATATTCATAAAGCATTAGATATTGTGATTGTTATTGGAGGCTTCATCAAAGAACTTATCTGAATTAACGCACACATTTGATTTTATCTTTTTTGCTCAATTCGGCTTATTTCCATCAGATTGTAGGGTTGATCTTTGAACAAGGGGTCACATAGGCATTTGTTCATCACTGAATTGTTAGGATTTTATGTGATTAGCTCTAATATCTGGAGCTACACTTGTAGTTTGATACTCCCTCTCTCCCCTCCCCCCCATATGATATTTTCGCATTCAAGTTACCCATTCAGAAGGCACCTTTTTTATTTTTTCAAGAGTCCATTACCCTCTATTTGACACACACAAGTGTCTTACCTCTTGCATCCTCTAATCCAAAGTATATTCTTGTATCAACTTGACCACCTCTCTTTCCACGAACCTTATGGGGCAACCCTCATAAAGGTTCATTTTGGATTATAATAACCCTCTTCATGAGTATATCTTTTGGCACCCCTACTATGACATCAACTTTTGTGTCTGAGAACTTCATTAGTATTTCCCAGAAAGTTCTAACCTTCATTTGGTAGCCCTTATAAAGGGTTAATTTTTGAATCTTGAAGAGTATTCACCATCCTCTTTAGGCACACCCTTTGGCACTAGGTGCCCAACTTTGTAACTCAAGAAATATAAGAAGATCACTTTGTATGTGTGCATCTCTAGTTTGGAGCGTAGTCTAAGCCCACCTACACAAATATCCCAAGTTCCTAAGCCTACTCTAAATGCTATTTGGCATGCAATGGGATACTCTAAGCCCTCTCTTCTACTTCGACACATCTCATTTTGATGCCAAGGCTACTCTAAGCCTTCCATTTTTTCCAAAACTGCAAATTTTCATTTTCATACGTGTCTCTGGCATGTGGTATTAAACACCATTTTCTCACTAGAAGGCATAAGTGAACCTATTTTTTAGCGCTTTTCCATGTCCCATTTTTTAAACGAACTTGATACTCATTCTTGCAACATTTCAAGCATAAGTTCAAGTGAGAAGCAAATTTGTCTTTTATGGAAAATCATTTACCTTCTTTTACACCCATGTTCATGCCTAAGGAAGAACACTTAGATGGCCAAAACTATAACCTATGGAAAGATATCATGCATGCATACTTGTACACAAATCTTCTCGATTAATTTGTAGCCAAGTTAGAACCCGAAATAGATAGGGTCAATGATGTAGATTCTTGGAATATATGGAACGTCAAGGATAGAAGGGCATTAGGCAAAATTCTCCTCGCATGTGATGAATTGAAAAAGGGTCATATCACTACATCTAATACTTCAAAAGAAGCTTGGGATACATTAGCAAATCTATATGAAGATAAAAATCCTCCTAAGATTTATACTCTAGAGGTCGAGTTTATCACTCTCACTATGTTTCCACAAGAAACCATCACAAAAGTGATAGCCCAATTCAAAGATTAGCAAAGAATGTTGGCACTTTGTGGATGCAAGATCTCAAGTGAAGACATGGACATTAGGTTACTCAACAAGCTTCCTCGGTCCTATGATACCTTTGTGACCACTCTATAGAACAGAGGTCAAGAAATCACTTGGAAAGAAGTTACAAGGCTTTTGTTTCTTCATGACTCTAGGCAAAGGAGGCAAGCTACCCAAAAAACAACTATGAAGGCCAAAGCTACCTTCCACAAGACTAAAGGTCAAAAATCCAATCAAGAGTCTAAGGATAAGGATAAGGGCAAGAAGAAGTTTACTTGCAATTTTTATGGAAAACCTATACGTGTCGAAAAGTATTGTTTCAAGAAGAAGAACAAGGATAATTCTAAGTCTACTCCAAAGACTAAACATCACTCTCACTATGCAAGTGAAGACTCACAATTGAAAAGAAAGCACTTTTCATATCCACTCCTACAAAAGAATGGATTTTTGATAGTGGGATTTCATCTCACATGCGCAATGAAAATGATGATTTTCATGAGTTTCAAGAACACAAAGTCCAATTTTATCTTGGAGATAACAAGTGCATTGAGTGTTGGAGAATTCATCTCCTCAAGACCTTCACCTATAGCTGAACCTTAAAATGCAAACGGGTATCAATTGAAGAATACAATGAACTTGAGCCTTTGATTAATCAAACTAGAAATCAGGCTACTTATCCACTCAGTTAGGCTAAAATCTTGGCTTCACTAAGAACTTAATAACTCACTGATCATGGTGGATTTGAAAAAACAAATTTGAGATAGAGAACATATACACAATAAGGTTTCCAAAAAATATTTTAACTCTAAAAATGGACACATATATTGAGAGATATGACTCTCGCAACCACGCTACCTAGAAATTGGTATGCAACCGGACATAGTCTGTGAGACTATAGAAAATGAAATGACTAAAACCAAATGAACTACCTACAAGGTCACATCAAAACCTTCTTCCTCTATTCTTGAGTTTCCTCTTTTATAGCCAAGTGACCACGAGCTCTCATGATGAGTTTGAGATCTCTTCTCCACAACTCCTCCACTACTTTGAGCAACCACTCTTCTCTTCTGCTTCAGTTTTTGGATTTGATTCTCTTTTGATTGATTCTCTTTTGGCCTCCACTACTTGCAAAAGTAAATTCTTTCATTTTTCATTTTTTTATTTTCCTTCTTTTTGAAGAAAATCCCTTTTGTGAAATATATATGATCTTGCTTCTTTATTTTTAGTACTCCCCCTCAAGCTCACATGTGAGCTTGCAGCTTCAGCCATATCTTGCAAGTTGACTTCATGCTTGCACTTCTTTAGCTTAGAAGCATCTTAGGACTTTGTAAACATCTCTACAACCTGGTCATTAGGTCTAATGAACTTTATATCCACATCCTTGCTCAAAACTTTTTCTCGAACATAATGATAATGCACTTCTATGTGCTTACTTCGTGCATGAAACATTAGATTGTTTGTCAAGTGAATGCTTGGCATGTTGTCAACATAAATTGGAATGGTCTCTACCTACACATCAAGATCAACCAAGATCTTCTTAATACACATAGCTTCACAATTTGCAAAGGCTAATCCTCTATATTGAGCTTTTGTAGATGATAGTGCAATAGTAGGTCACTTCTTTGAGCTCCATGTGATAGGTTTGCTTCCTATCATGAATACATAACCTGAAGTGGATCTTTTGTCTTCCTTTGAACCAGCCCAATCAGCATCACTAAAGCCCTTTACCTCCAACTCTTCATCGTATCTATAAAACAAGGCATGATTGACTGAGTGTTTCACATATCTTAGCATGGGTTTGGCTGAGTTTAAATGTTCACTTGTTGGAGTTTGCATAAATTGAGAAAGAACTCCAATGATATAACACACAAATCTGGTCTTGTGATCGTAGCATAGATCAATGAACCTATAATACTCCTATATGTAGTTACATCATGTAACTTGTCTCCATCATTTGAGCATAACTTCACATTTGTGTCCATAGGTTGAGTGAGTGGTTTGCATTCACTCATTCCAAATCTCAAAAGAACATCTAACAAGTACTTTCTTTGCATCAAGTAGATGCCATCTTTCCCATAGACTATCTCAATGCAAAAAAATATTTCAGCTCGCCAAGATCTAATATTTTGAACTCCTTACTGGGTTTTCTTTTTATCTCTTTATTCGTGCAACATTACTTCCTGTTATAATGAGATCATCAACATATATGCATATGTATACCTGCTTTCCATCTTGTTTCTTCATGTAGATAGAATGATGTGCACTACTTGGACTATACCCACACTTTGTGAGGTACTCAACCAATCTTTGGTTCCAAGCATGTGGTGCTTGCTTCAGCCCATACAAAGCTTTCTTCAATCTGTAAACAAAATTTGGATGTTTTTTATCTTCAAATCCAATTGGTTGACTCATGTATACCTCTTCTTGAGGTTTCCAATTGAGAAAAGTATTTTTTATGTCAAGTTGGTATGATGGCCATCTCCTTGCTGCACTCACTGCAATCAAGGTTCTAATTGTTCCCATCTTTGCAATCAGGTTGAAAGTCTCTTCATAATCGATGCTGTGAGTCTACTTGAATCATTTTGCCACTAGTCTAGCTTTGCGCATAGCTAGAGAACCATCAACATTTCTCTTTATTTTAAACACCCACTTATTTGGAACGATCTTCATACCTTTAGCCTTTGGAACTAGCTCCCATGTGTGATTTTCCTTCAAAGCTTTTATCTCTCTTGCATAGCTTGCCACCATTCTTTTTGTGTACATGATTCTTCATATGCTTCCAGTTCTTTGTCTTTGACCACCTGTGTCATATATGCAAAATGCTTTGCAATAAAACTATCGTAGCTCAACCTTTGAATTGGATACCTTGCTCTTAAAGACCTCCTTTCATTTCCTTTTGAATATTGCTTCCTCAACTGGTTCAACTTTATCTTCGGTGTGATCACCTCTTCATAATCTTCTTCACTTGCATTTGAATCACTATTTTGGGTAGCACTTCAACTTAAAATCTTTCATAACCTGATGTTGATGATGAGGAATGACTCCTTAGTCTCCCCTTCCATGTTGAGCTTTCTCCATGTGATGTAGAAGCTTATGGATGTGAAATTTGAGTGCTTGTTTACTGAAATTCTTCTTGAACAACACCTTCATCATGTTGATAGTCTTCTTCAAGAATCTTCTCTTTCCCTTTGTCTCCAAACCATGGTCTTAGCTTATCAAATACCATATCTCATGAGATTCGTAGCTCCTTTGTCACTGGATTGTAGCACCTATATCCTTTTTGCTCTGATGAATATCCAATGAAAATACATTTTTTTGACTTTGGCTCCATCTTTGCCCTTAGTTTTTGAGGAATGTGAACATAACACACACATCCAAAAACTTTGAGATGTGTAAGGTTAAATTATGCACTCCAGCTATTATGCACTTGTTCATCAAATAAACAGTTGTACTAGCTACTTTAGCCTAATAGTTTAGTGGAATCTTCATCTCGTTGAGCATGCACCTTGCAACTTCTATGATATGTCTATTTTTCCTTTCAACAATTCCATTTTGCTGAGGCATGTGCCTACATGTGAATTATCGTTTGATGCCATTTTGATAAAGAAAATCTAAAAATTCTTTGGAAAAATATTCTCCTCCTCCATCAGATCTCAAGGTCTTTATGTAACGTCCTATTTCCTTTTCTATCTGTGCTTTAAATCTCTTGAACATAGAGAAGACATCAGATTTTTGTTTTATGCAAAACATCCATACTTCTCTCTCTCTCTCTCTCTCTCTCTCTCTCTCTCTCTCTCTCTCTCTCTCTCTCTCTCTCTCTCTCTCTCTCTCTCTCTCTCTCTCTCTCTCTCTCTCTCTCTCTCTCTCTCTCTCTCTCTCTCTCTCTCTCTCTCTCTCTCTCTCTCTCTCTCTCTCTCTCTCTCTCTCTCTCTCTCTCTCTCTCTCTCTCTCTCTCTCTCTCTCTCTCTCTCTCTCTCTCTCTCTCTCTCTCTCTCTCTCTCTCTCTCTCTCTCTCTCTCTCTCTCTCTCTCTCTCTCTCTCTCTCTCTCTCTCTCTCTCTCTCTCTCTCTCTCTCTCTCTCTCTCTCTCTCTCTCTCTCTCTCTCTCTCTCTCTCTCCATCAGAGAAATGGCTAATCAATGTAATCATGAGGAGCTCACTGCACTGATGAAGCATAGCATGATGCACTCCACTAGCTCTCTTGCTCATACTTTCTCTCTCTCTCAAACTTGCTTTCTCTCTTCAAGGAATGGTGCAACTCATAGATATGCTTAGGGATTGCTTTCTTTTCTTGTTTTTCCTGCTCCATCCTTACCCAATGCGAAGCATAGTCTAGATTTGAGGTGCACTATTGTTTCCCTTCAAATCAGCAGCGGTGATGGAGCCTACCCTTTGTTGTTATCTCTTTCTCTAAAAAATAGCTCATTCTCAAGAGAGTTTTCTCGGTTTGCATGGCAAAGGGAATAGAGAATTCATCACAATCCACCAAAGGCTTTCAAGGTTGTTGTTTTGCGTGTTGTCAAAAGACACTCTATCATATGGTTTCTCTTGTGTTTTTGTTTTGTAAACTAGATGGTGCAGTCAGAGGTACAAAGAGATCTACACTCTCTATGTATGTTTAAGATATCGATATGAGCTTAGTCGAAAAAGGGTTGTAAGTCTTTTCTTTTCTCACTTAAACTCTCTCTCTCTCTCTCTCATCAAGAGGAGTTATCAGGCATAGTTTGCAAAGAGACACTGCTCAAAGTGTAGAGTGTTGCTTGTGATATTTCTAACACATGCAAAGCATTGCTTGTGATATTTCAAACAAATGGTTTAATGGTTGAAAATCATCACGAATATGAATATGTGAAAGAGTGTTTAAAAATACTACAAAATTTGATCTCGATGACTAGTGCAATAGAATGCCACCAATAGTTTCCACAATAAGGGGAGGAGGGAGGGAAATTGGGTTAAACAGAATGGATGGGAGGGTGGGAAAATGGGCACATTGTATCCTAAAGAGAGCACAAAAATGATGGCAAAAAGACCTCTCCCAATGAGTTGTGATCCACACCATCAACCTCTACTAGCACCACGACCACAATGATCACCAAACACGCCACCAAGACCTCCACCTAGTTCTCTGGTACCATGTAGAGAGTACATGCATGGAACCAAAATCAAAAGAAGAGTGAACTCACAAAAGAAAGAGTATGAGAGACTCAAAGTGAGTAGTTCAAGAAATGGGTAAACTCACATGGATTATAAATGAGCTTTCCAAGAGCACGGACTAGGCTCCTCAAGCTTTTAACCAAGTACAAATGGGGGGAGAGGCCCTCCTTATATAGATTTGGAAGGGGATCTCCAAAAGTACATCTCATGTGGGATAATTCCACTTGAAGAGAATGAATAAAATGGTAGAAACAAATGGCAAGGTACCCAAATACAAAAGGATATAATATAAAATGGAAGTGGAATAGAAATAGAGTACCTCCAATATACAAAAGGGAGATGCAACACTCTCATATTCTCAACAAAATTCACTAATGAGACATTTAACAAACCAAAATAGGAATCAATGATTCATTTCTACTACTTGCTAAACCATAATTATTTCTAAGAATCATAATAAAACATGAAAAAGCTTTTACACTTTATCAAGACTTTAAGTCCACCTTCCCACACCGACATTGCACACTTCCCCGAGTCATACCTTGGCATCCTAAGTTCTAATCAAAGTGATTTCTTTCTCATTTCGAAGTTAGACTTCTAACCTTCAAGTTAAATGACACTTGGTTTGGAGAATTCTTAGTAGGTCAAAACGTCTCTAGAGCACTTTTGTAGAAACTTGATAATTGCTTTTGAGTCTCATTTTCAACCATTTGGTATCCAAATTCACTTTTGCCACTTTGGCATCGTTGCTTTGATATAAAGGTGTTGGATCACTCTTATGTGACTATCATGGACTTGGGAGGATGAAAATTTGATCAATTGTGGTCTTTTGGGTTCACTTACTTCTGGGATCATTCTCATTGATTTTTGGTGCTATGATCCTCGTCAGACCAACCAAACATTTTGAATTTTTGTTTGGGTTTGACAAGGATAGCAAATCAGATCTTGGAAACTTGGAATATCACTTCAAGCTTTCTTTGGAAATCTTAGATTGTGTGAGGGAAGTATTCTTGTGTCATTTCTCTCTTTCTTGCTTTAAAAAATTTCCTTCCATCTATTTTAAACACTCTACTTACTTAATTGGGAAGACCAAACATGGAAGCTAAGGCCAAAGAACCTTTACAATACACTTATCTACCTACATAAAAAAATCTAGAGGATTAAGATCATAGAATGGAAAAGGTTGAGCAAGAGCAAGAGGCCAAGCAAGTGGAAGAATATTCCTATACAGAGCTCCATGATGAGTTTGTGGCTCACAAACAATTCAACAAGCTCCATCTAGCTCCCCATTCATTGGGATTCCAAACCCTTTTTAC
Organism: Ceratopteris richardii; assembly: GCA_020310875.1. Taxonomy (NCBI): domain Eukaryota; kingdom Viridiplantae; phylum Streptophyta; class Polypodiopsida; order Polypodiales; family Pteridaceae; genus Ceratopteris; species Ceratopteris richardii. The sequence goes on along the minus strand of CM035417.1, from coordinate 85,270,156 downwards.
TTAAGGTCATGCTCACATGCACTGCATTTGTTGGTAGGTGCGCATATCTTTGTAAAAAATGAGTGTGTTTTTGAGTAATGCAAAATTCATTACTATTTTTCAGTGTTGTACTTTATCGGCTCAATGTCTAGTTGTTATCAATCTGCTTGGTCTTCACATAAAATTAAGGGCTCCAAGCCTTTCAAGGAGCATGTAGATATACGGCATTTGGTTGACTTGTATTACGGCCAGCCATGTTAAGTTACTATGTCAATTTGTAGGTAGTTCAACATTAGATATAGAGTCGATAGACTACCATAGATTGTTGTTCACATCAAAGGTCAACATGATTGTACATTGTCAACACGGAGTTCAACCACCATTCGAATATTTCAAGCGTTATGTCAATAGTAAGCCAATCCTTTTACCGTAGCCCAGAAACTTGAGCCTCCTATGTGAAGGGAAGTTTTGATCGTTTTGAGAAAACTATTGAGTCTCCTATGTCAACGGAAGTTTTTGTCTATTTGAGAAACTATTGTGTTGCTTGCCTACACAATGACAATATGTATAAATGTTTATATGTATATATGCATGCATGCGTGTATGGATGTATATCTCAACTCCAATTGACATAAGAAACAAAAATTATATAATTTATCTTTGAAAAAGCTAAGGATATCTATATATTTGAGCTTAGTACATAATACGAGAGATTATTGTTCATGTTTATAAAGTAAATGAAGAAAGACATTGAGGTTCGCAACCCAATCCTAGAGATCACCTGTTTACCATAAGCTTTTCGTCTAAGTGAATTAGGGAAGACATTGAGGTTCACGACGTAACATATTTCAAAATGTAATCAGATAAACAAGTCTCTATCATATTGCAATATATATGCATAGATCCGTTCATCATTTTCCTTTGGTTTGTGTCTTACGTGCACGTACAGAACGTATTCGTGTTTTTTGACCGAATATCGTGAACTCATGGAAATTCTGCACAGTACATTGAAAGCCTGTTTGTATGGTCTGGCCACAGTTCAAGCATCAAGTAAGAGGTAGCGAGAAATGAATTAGCTAAGCGATCATTCTAGCTTGACTGCTGTTTACCATCAACAACGTCAGGGCTCCCTTAGTAGACCTGATTAGAAGATGATCTTGCAGCTTTAATGGCGCGGACCGTTTCCAAGATATCGAAGGTTGGGCTGAGATGGCTCCCCGTGAGAACCCCTTGAGCCATGTAATAAGCAAATGATTCGACTGGGTGAACTGTGTCCCAGATGATATACAACGATGGATCATCACATTTCGTCCACTGCAAATATGTTCCATTGACAGACATCGGATTCTTTCCGCAAAGCACTTCGGAGTGGCAGTTGTAGGGTCCTCCAGATCCGCAGCATGCTTTTAATGGATATTCTACTCCTGAGTGAAAACGAGAATCTCATGAGATCACTGAGTTTGGTGCTCGTAATTGAATATACAGATATATGAGACGGGATAAATGTGAGACCATAATTTTGTGGCTTCCTTATCGCATCCAAAAATAAACTGTGGGCGTCAAATAGAACCCATGTTGCTTCAGGATATTCAGCCCGCAGGTCCTCGAGAAGCTCCACTAAACGTCTGTTGTGGAGATCGGTTAGATCCATCCAGTCTACTTTGCACCCGTATGCATCATATGTTCCGTTTCCTCGGGTATCAGCCAGTATTCCTGGGGTACATCCTAGTGTTATAACATTCATGACGATGAAGTTTCTTGCGCCGGCTTTGTATAACGTCTGGACAGAAGCTATGGAGTCCGGTCAGTAATCTAATCGAATGGATGTAGAACCTTCCAGGGCTGATTGAAAGGTAAGGAAAGGCTCACCTCAAATGCGCTCCTCATGTAAGCTATTGTAGTGTTTACACTCGTGGCCGAATCGTAATCATCTGTAGAGAAAGCATAGACAGAATAATCGTTGCTTCCTGTCTCGAAGAAATAGATTGACTCCGAAAAGTGTTCGGCCATCTTCAATCTCGCTTGGTGGCCTACATGAACGAAGCAACAGGTGTCATGATTGCAGTTCTATGAGTTTCGAGCTGCTAACCTGTCGTTTCCAAATCTTCCTGAGGTATTCATCGAAGGGTAGCAGCTAAGCAACTCCATGATGTTTTTTTCTTCCCAAAGACATAAATTCTTTTACAGAAAGCGCGGGGCTAAACTATGCTTACCCCGCTGTAAGGAAAGCGTGCTCGTTTGAAACTCTATGAACTGATCCACTTGAACAAGCAAGCAGAAGAGACCTCCACTATCATCCCCCGTGGCGGACGTGTTTCGAGCAGTAGATCCACTGGATGCAAAGTTGATTCCATAGGTGAAATTAGCATTCACAGATTTCAGGTACGGATGCAGAAAGTCATAGCCGAGCCCCTCCACTGTATCCGAAAACGCAAAGAAAACGAAAATGAGTTAAGAGTCAGACGTAGCGTAATGAAGACTGCAAGGAGTTCTGGAAATTACTGATAAAATCCAAGAACGTTCGGCCGTTGCTCCATCTTCCTACAGGTTTACCGAAGTAGTCTGAGCCATACGGATCAAATTCAGCAGAGGATCGGAGAGGCATGGCAACGGCGTTCTCTCCGGAGTCGATCATTGAGGCTCCGAAGGTGAACACAGAAGGAAAAGATGTGGAAATGCGGTCGGCGCAGCCACAAGCGGCAGAAACGAGGACCATACACGTTACTAGGAATGGGAGCAACCGAAGGTTTAGAGCCATCGTGAACAGTGGTCGTGGCGATGAAGACATCATCCTGTCAGAGGCAGATGAGCGGACAGCGGATGCACATGCAAAAATCTGTGTCCGTGTAGAGTTTTAAAAAGAGTGATTTCTCATGCTCCTGCAGGCCGCAAGCGCGTTAGCTTGATCATATGGATCTCGTGAACGGTTTATCCTTTCTTTTTTTCTTTTTTGAGGAGGGGCCTCTTCCATTACAAAACTTACAAGGAGGGGCCTCTTCCATTACAGCAAGTACTCAGGTGGATTCAGACTGAGCAGAGCCAGCAGTCTGCCAGTCCAATGATGTCAAGCCATGTCTACAGCTTCGAACAGTCTATTTACACTAAGCTTCAAAACAGTCGATTTACACTAAGCTTCCGAACAGTCTAAAGGTGTGTTGAGTAGGCGGAACAACTTTTGCAGAGTTCTGACTCCGGAGTCCCGACCAGTGTTGTATTTTGATGGTCTACCATGCCTTCAATTTTGAAGGTTATCCACACATCGTACCTATATTTCATATTTTTAATGTATTTTTTGAAGGTCTAATGAAATTTTTGACCTTATTTTATGCTAAATTTTATGCTAAGAGGAATAAAATAATCTCCATGAACCTGTCTCAATCCTAAGAGGAACCGAAAAAAAAAACCTCTCTCAATCCCAAATCCTATACATGAGTTGATGTTGACAATACAAGTTACATGAAATCCTAAAATTACATTGAGCATTAAGCACCAATGGAAAAAACTATCTATGGTAATACAATGATTAAATCATTCCTAATGCATTTGTACATCATTATAAAAGGTAATAACCATATGATACTCTAATATGCACTTAAAAACCCAAAGAAAATCCCATCACCCAATGGAATCTCCTTAAAATAATATTAAGACTAGATGCAATATAGATCCATTTAAATCGCATCACTTGTCCATTTTAAGCATGATTTTAAGCATTTCAAGTATTTTAAGCATCATCTTGGATGTTGATCATGTGATAATTGCATTGTCCATGTCTCGTACAATTTTTTATTGCACCTGCCTCTTTTTACAATGATATTAAATTTTAGGGAGCATTTTCTTCCTTGATTTCATCTTCGGAGTATTTAAGGAGACTTGTTGGTTCTTCAGATGCATTCCTTATTTCAAAAGCAGTAGAAAAACTCTTGAAAAGTGAGAGGGGAGATTCTAGCCTAAGTATTGAGGGTTGTAAATTTTATGCCATAAGGATAGCAAAAGAACCCCAATACAAAAATATTGTCATGCTGTTTGTACCTAGTATTTTTATCTTGTTTTACAAACCTTTCAATTGGTTTACCAAGAGAACCTCTTCTAAAAAGAGGGATAACTTAATAATCTTGTTTTCTATCTTGGGAATAAACTAATTAAGAAATAAAAGTTTCCATTGATAACCCAAAAATGCATCGATAACTCTGTTCTTGAAAACTTCTCCATCGCAATCCAATTTTTTATTGAAATAATGACACTTGATGCGAAGAGGTCTTTAACATTAGGAAAGCAAAGTTATGATATCCACAATCATCTAAATGTTCTTTTGTTTTCTTCCCATAAGCGTTCCGATATGTATTGCAAAAAGTTCCATTGATAAGATCTTCCATCAAGTTGTTATAATAGGCTTCATCTTTAATTTTTGAGAAGCTATAAAGCTTTTCCCAAGCTCAAACGAATCTCCGTAAAACAATTTTAAGATTAGATGCAATAGAGGGCTATGAAAGAACTCAGTTGATTCACAATTTTTTGATTCTAGTGAATTCTATTTAGAATCTTTTAAGCTCAAGTAAATCAAATGATTGAGAAGAAAGTTTTATGTGGATCATAAATATTGATTATATTATTGCAAGATATTCAAAAAGATGATTGATACAATTCATCTACTCTATAGAACACCATCATTGATTCCTAAAGGATTATTCATAGGAGAACAACAACTATCATCATCGTCAACTGAATATACAGGTACATATATAATATTATCGTTATTACAAATACTATCGATCTACTGTCGAACTTGCGCGCGCGAACCTGCATTGTCTTGTGCACACACACACACACACACACAGATCTCTCTCTCTACACACACACTCTCTCTCGGCTTAGCTCTCACATATTGGTAAGTGCTGTGCGAACTGTTAGCATTTGTGTTTCTCTATGCTTTAGGGTTTCTAATTTCGCTTTTTGTTGATTTTGCAGAAGTTCGTTGGCGTCGATTGTTTGGAATTGGATGAGAGACGACCTACATTACGCTCTGACGACAATGATTCAAAAAGAGATATACTTGTAAGTGATTCTTTTATTCGCTATTGATAGAGAGAGAGAGAGAGAGAAAGAAAGAGAGAGAGAAGAGAAAGGAAGATACACATTAATTTACACATGCATACATACACATACATGTACACACATGCATGCTTACATACACACACCTATACACACATGCATGCTTACATACACACACCTATACACACATGCATGCTTACATACACACACACATATACACATATGCATGCATACACACACACATAAATTTACACACATGCATACATACACACACATGCATACACACATACATACACACACACATATACACATATGCATACATACACATACACACACACACATATACACACATACATACACACACGCATATATACACACATGCATGCATACATACACACACATATACTGGCATGCATGCATACACACATATATACACACATGCATACATACACACATATACACACATGCATGTATACATACACACACATGTATACGCATGCATACACATACACACACATACACATACATGCATGCATACATACACACACGTACACACACATGCACACCCATGCATGCCTACATACACACACATACACATACACACATGTATACACATGTATACATACACACACACATGTACACATGCATACATACACACACATATATACACACATGCATACATACACACATATAATCCTATTTTTATTTTGAAGTTTTTGTTTTACATCAAATATATAAAAATAGGATTAGGGTTTTAGGGTTAAATATTTAAGATTAGAGTTTTAGGGTTTTAAATAGGATTAGGGCTTTAGGGTTAAATATTTAAGATTAGGGTTTTATGGTTTTAGGTCTAGATATTTAAGATTAAGGTTTTAGGGTTTAGTATTTCAGATTTAAGTCTAAGTCTTTCTGATTAGGGTTTTAGGATTTTAATACGTAGATAACATATATACACAAGCACACATATACATATAATACATACATACATGTAGATACACATGCATACAAAAATATACATATTTTAGATTTAAATCTTTAAGACTAGGGTTTTAGGGTTATAACACCTACATAAGATATATGCACACATACACATGCACATGTAATACATATATACATGTATATACACATGTATACAGAAATATACATATTTTAGGTCTACATATTTAAGATTAGGGTTTTAGGGTTTAGTATTTCAGATTTAAGTCTAAGTCTTTCTGATTAGGGTTTTAGGATTTTAATATGTAGATTACATATATACACAAACACACATATACATATAATACATACATACATGTAGATACACATGCATACAAAAATATACATAGAATTTTAAGATTAGGGTTTTAATTAAATATATATAATTAAATATATGAAAATAGGATTACGTAAGGAAAAAAAAATCTTAATATATAAATAAATATATATATAAAATAAGATAATTATATACATAAATAAATATAAAAAGAACTAGTGTTTTAAATAATTTAATTAAATATATATAATTAAATATATAAAATTAAATATATAAAAATAGGATTACGTAAGGAAAAAAAATCTGAATATATAAATAAATACGTAGATAACATATATACACAAGCACACATATATATATAATACATACATACATGTAGATACACATGCATACAAAAATATACATATTTTAGATTTAAATCTTTAAGATTAGGGTTTTAGGGTTATAACACCTACATAAGATATATGCACACATACACATGCACATGTAATACATATATACATGTATATACACATGTATACAGAAATATACATATTTTAAGTCTACATATTTAAGATTAGGGTTTTAGGGTTTAGTATTTTAGATTTAAGTCTAAGTCTTTTTTATTAGGGTTTTAGGATTTTAATACGTAGATTACATATATACACAAACACACATATACATATAATACATACATACATGTAGATACACATGCATACAAAAATATACATATTTTAGATTTAAATCTTTAAGATTAGGGTTTTAGGTTTATAACACTTACACAAGATATATGCACACATACACATGCACATGTAATACATATATACATGTATATACACATGTATACAGAAATATACATATTTTAGTTCTACATATTTAAGATTAGGATTTTAGGGTTTAGTATTTCATATTTAAGTCTAAGTCTTTTTTATTAGGGTTTTAGGATTTTAATATGTAGATTACATATATACACAAACACACATATACATATAATACATACATACATGTAGATACACATGCATACAAAAATATACATAGAATTTTAAGATTAGGGTTTTAATTAAATATATATAATTAAATATATAAAATTAAATATATAAAAATAGGATTACATAAGGAAAAAAATCTGAATATATAAATAAATATGTATATAAAATAAGATAATTATATACATAAATAAATATAAAAAGAACTAGTGTTTTAAATAATTTTATTAAATATATATAAGTAAATATATAAAATTAAATATATAAAAATAGGATTAGGTAAGGAAAAAAAATCTGAATATATAAATAAATATATATATAAAATAAGATAATTATATACATAAATAAATATAAAAAGAACTAGTGTTTTAAATAATTTAATTAAATATTTATAATTAAATATATAAAAATAGGATTACGTAAGAAAACAAATCTGAATATATAAATAAATATATATATAAATCAAGATAATTTTACATAAATAAATATAAAAAGAACTAGTGTTTTAATTATTTAATTAAATATATATAATTAAATATAATTAAGCGAAGAAAAAATCTGAATATATAATAAATATATAAATACACAAACACACATACTTATATACCTATCTATATTCACATATATATACATATACACATATATATACACATGCATACATATATATACATGTTTTAGTTCTAGGTCATTTGGATTAGGGTTTTAGGGTTTTAACACGTACATAACATATATACACACATACACATACACATATAATACATATATACATGTATATACACATGTGTATAGAAATATACATAATTTAGGTCCAGATCTTTAAAATTAGGGTTTTAGGGTTTAGGCATACATATAGCTTAATTAAGAGAAAACAAATCTGAATAAATAAATAAATATATATATAAAATAGGATCAATCAAGAAAAAATCCGAATATATAGATAAAATAGGATAGCTATATAGATTAGGGTTTTAAAACTAGGATTTTAAGTTTTTTTAGGTATTTAAGTATTTAGGTCTTTAAGAGTTAGATTCTTAGGTTTAATAAAAAAAGAAATGTTCTAAAATGTCCATATTATACCAGATGGCCTCTTTGGATCCTGAAGAGAGAATGGCATGTCCTTGCACACAGTGCAAGTATCAAATTTATCGAAAACAACGGATTTGTACTGCACATGTTAGAGAGTATGGATCCTTTGATAGGAGTCGACTGGAAAACCTACGTTATCATTCGCATGGTCCCCCAGGTGAGCCAATGGATCCAAACGACATTGCACCGGTAACATCTCGTGGACAAAAGAGAGCAAAAAAGCACTTAGACGTAGAAGCAAGCACTAATAATATTACACAGAATGAACATATGGAAGAGATGCTTGAAGCTTTTTATGAGATGGACAAAGATCATGATGGTGAAGAAGGTGTCGACGAGAGTTTCATGGACACAACAGAAATTCCACGATCAGAAATTGATGAAGAATATGAAAACATGCGAAGATTAGCTCGTTTACCACTTTACAATGGAGCAAAGATATCTGTACTACGTGCTTCACTCGCGATGCTCAATCTGCAATCCATTTATGGATGGTCAGATAGTAGTGTCACTAAATTGTTCAGGTAAGTGGAGAACAAATTGGCTTTCATTGTTGTATCACAATAACTTCATTTATTAATATCATTTTAATTGCTTATTGCAGGCTTCTTAAAGATCAATTTTTTTGCCAGAGGGCAATGACATGCCTCCAACACGTGGAGATGCGAAAAAACTTTTACAGTCCATTGGAATGGATTATACGAAAATCCATGCTTGTCCGAATGATTGCATTCTCTTTCGGAATGAGTATGAGCATCTCCATGATGTCCAAAGTGTGGAGCAAATAGATTTAGAGAAGACGTTATAGGCGAAGCAATCCCTGCAAAGGTTCTTCGCCACTTTTCTATCATTCCACGAATTAAGAACATGTTTAGATGCAAATCTATAGCTGAGTTAATGTCATGGCATAATAAAGAGCATGTCTACAGATAATGTAATGCGAGTGCCAGCTGACTCTGATACTTAGAAGCACATAGATAGTACGTGGCCAAAGTTTGCTAGTGAGCCTCGGTCCATACGTCTAGGCCTAGCTATGGATGGAGTGAATCCATTTGGATTATGCAGTTCTTCATGGAGCACATGGCCTGTATGTTTGGTCAATTATAATATCCCACCATGGTTGGCCACAAAGAAAGGTCATTTATTATTAGATCTTATTGTACCAGGTAAGTATAAGGTAAAAAATATGGATGTATATCTTGCACCACTTGTAGAAGAACTGCGCATTTTATGGGAATGTTCACGTTTATCGATTTTGGGTTACCATGCTTGTCCTTTATGTGGACCACGACTCGAAGCACGCTATTCCAAAGCACTACATAAAACTTTCTATGAAGGACATCATAGATATTTGCCTGATGGGCATGTTTTACATGAAGGACAAATTGGTCGACAAGCGCAACACCAAATGAAAGCTAGCGATCGGAAACAGGGATTCAAAAAATCCAGTTGCTGGCATGAAACGGTTGTCCATTTTTCATGAAGTGCCTTATTGGAGTGAATTGGTGATCAATCATTTGGTAGACCCGATGCATATTTTCAAGAATATGGGAGAGATTCTTTGGAAAACTTTGATCGGAAAGAAAGAAAGCAAAGCACAAAGGGACGACCTAGAAGAGCGAGGTTGTATGCGAGAGTTGTGGGAAATTACTAAGCCCAACGGAACAGTATCGTTACCAAGAGCTCCTTGGGTGCTTCGCAAGATGGAAGAGCAACAAGTGAAGAAAACAATTTTAGAGTTTCGTACACCTACTGGATGCATGAGATGTCTAAAGACTGCTTTCACACGAAACTACGACCTTGCAGGACTCAAGGCTCATGATTGGCACAAGTTTTTACAGTTTGTGCTCCCTGTAGCCCTAAAAGATTGTCTTTCAGAGGATGTACGAAAAACCATTTATAAAATTAGTTCTTTAGTACGGTGGATATCTTCTAAAGAGATGAATAGAGATAGCATAGAGAGTGCGAAACTCAATGCTATCGAGGCTGTTATGAAGACATTAAAAGGGTTTGTTCGACAAAGAGCACGTCCAGAGGGTAGCATGGCAGAGGGATGGCTTGTACAAGAATCTCTTGTATTCATTACTGAGTTTGTACGTATATCGGATCCCAAAATGCCTCGCTTATGGAGCGATGATGAAGATGTTCGTCTCGTAGGCGATGAACCACAAGGTGAAGGATTGCAAAGAAAAATGGATGCAGCTTTCAGAGAGAAGGCAATGAAGTTTTGCATAGTTAACTCTGAGCCTATGCAAAAGTGGTTAGAAAGGTATGAACTTGCCAAGGAAACTGTAACATAATCCTGGTAGGAGATGGTTGAACCACGCTCTAAGAGAGAGGATTAGGAAGTAATCCTCAACCATGGCTTTTGGGGCAAGTGGTTAGCCCATCACATTCCTAACCAAGAGGTTGTGAGTTCAATTCCTTGCATTGGTATCAGAGCCTAGGAAGTAGGCTTGGGCAAGGTGGAATGATCCAATGGCCTCTAAAAAAGGCGCTTGGGCACTCTACCATGTGAAAGGGTTCAAGAGACCAAGGTTGCGAACAAGGTTCAAGAAACTGTGCGAGGTTGAGGGACATCAATTCAAGGGCATCTAGGGAGTTCAAGGGACTGATCACCGAGGCTAGAGGGATACAAGAGTAGATCATTGAGGACAATGATCGACCAAGGGGGGAAGAATGTAACATAATCCTGGTAGGAGATGGTTGAACCACGCTCTAAGAGAGAGGATTAGGAAGTAATCCTCAACCATGGCTTTTGGGGCAAGTGGTTAGCCCATCACATTCCTAACCAAGAGGTTGTGAGTTCAATTCCTTACATTGGTATCAGAGCCTAGGAAGTAGGCTTGGGCAAGGTGGAATGACCCAATGGCCTCTAAAAAAGGCGCTTGGGCATCCTCCATGTGAAAGGGTAGGAATTGTGGAAGGCGCGCGCATCGGTTTCAAGGATGGACCTTACAATGATTGGGGTGTATCTCTCAATCCGTAGGTCGGATTGAGGCGTGTAATATACCGTTGGAAAGCTCTCGGAACGAACTTTCCAATGAGCTAGCTTGGAAGTGTGAATTCCTTGGGAATACTTGGGTGGCACTTGATTGAGTGTTCAAGATACCAAGCATGGGTGAGAACAAGGTTCAAGACTAAGGTTGAGAACAAGGGCTCGAGACACCAAGGTTGCGAACAAGAAGGTTCAAGACACCAAGGTTGAGAGCAAGGGTTCAAGAGACCAAGGTTGCGAACAAGGTTCAAGAAACTGTGCGAGGTTGAGGAACATCAATTCAAGGGCACCTAGGGAGTTCAAGGGACTGATCACCGAGGCTAGAGGGATACAAGAGTAGATCATTGAGGACAATGATCGACCAAGGGGGGAAGAATGTAACATAATCCTGGTAGGAGATGGTTGAACTACACTCTAAGAGAGAGGATTAGGAAGTAATCCTCAACCATGGCTTTTGGGGCAAGTGGTTAGCCCATCACATTCCTAACCAAGAGGTTGTGAGTTCAATTCCTTGCATTGGTATAATGTAAGGAATTGAACTCACAACCTCTTGGTTAGGAATGTGATGGGCTAACCACTTGCCCCAAAAGCCATGGTTGAGGATTACTTCCTAATCCTCTCTCTTAGAGTGTAGTTCAACCATCTCCTACCAGGATTATGTTACAGAAACTAACGCAAAGGAAAGAGCTCAGTTTCGAAGAAATTGTTCTACTCGATTTTTGCCTCTTCCAGAAAATCTACGACCTCTCCCAACTTTTCCAACGAGCAGATGGCTAGATGCAGCAGTTTCACAAGCAAAGGTAGCGGGTGAAGATATCTCTGAAGAAGAAGAAGAACTCGCAAAAGGATGTGATTGGGAGTATATCAAATACAGTGCACTATGGTCTCATGAACGACACTTTTGAATCGCACGAATCGATCAAAACCGGTCTACTTTTGATAGTGGAGTGATGGTGAATTTTTTGCAAAAAAGTAGAGCGAGTGCAAGAGATGATAATGCTCTAGAAGGCGAGTTAGATTATTGTGGTGTGATTCAAGACATCTTGAAACTATCTTTCAGAAAGTTTGATTACTTTGTTTTTGACGTGAAATGGCTCAAAGTAGTCACCTCTGGAAGAAACGCAACAGTGAGACGAGATAAGAGCAGTTTGCTTCAAGTCGACTCCACAAGATTATGGATAGATGAAAGGGATACATTTGTACTTCCTGAACACTATGAGCAAGTTGTTTTTATACCAGATTCAAAAGACCCAGAGTGGCTATATGTTTTACAAGTCGCTCCACGTAGTATACAAATTTTTGAAAATGCAGATGTAGAAGAAAGTCCATCTCTAGTGGACTCAGAGATTCATTCGATAGTTGAGGAGGAAGAGATCATTGTTCCAAAAGAAGAGGTCATTGAAGAAGAGGTCATTGCTCGAGAAGACGAAGCAATAGACGATAATCAGGAGGAAACCAGCATAGCAAGCGATTTAGAAGCCATCAATTTAGACATAGATATTCTCGGTTCATCAGATCTTCAAGAGGATGCTAGAATAGAGGACTTTTGAATAAAAGACTTGTACGTACTAATTTTTGGACTTTTTTTTTGTTTATTCCCTATATTATTTTTCTTATCGCATGCTAATTATTTGAGTTCTTTTATTACAGAGCACGATGGGAGACAGTCCTCCAGTCACTCCACAGTCCATGACAGAGGAGCAGTTTTTGGAGTTCATCTCTCAGGTTCCTCCTGCGTATATGGCCGCTGCATCACAGTATTGGATCGCTCCTGGTAGCACTCCTCCTGGCCTCACTCCTGGCGGCCTTACTCCTGCCGGCCTCACTCCCGCTGGCCTCACTCCCACCGGTGTCACTCCCACCGGTGTCACTTCTGCCGGTGTCACTTTTGAGGGTGGTGCTACTCCCGTAGGAGGTATGTCTCCTAGCTTTGTGACTCCACCACGACCATCTTTGCAGCCATCTCCTACTGGATCTACTAGTAGACATGTGTGTTCGACACCTCAGCGCGATACAGGGTCTGGCCCATCTCGTAGATCGAGGTCACGCTCTGGAGCAAGAGGTTCTAGGAGTGGATCTACAGGTAGGTCTAGAGGTGGAGGAGGCGTTTGTTATGGAGGCAGTGCGACAGACGTTGTGTCGCCCGCTTCTACTCCTAGGACGAGTACCTCAGATGTAGGTACGCCACGCAGTACACCACGCACTACACCACGTACACCTTGGGGTGCTCATGACCATGATGACTCCAAGGTGTATAGTATCCGAGATGGAGCTCTGGTGATGGATGCGGCTGGCAAAGCAATGCGTGCACGCATACGACAGCTTTGCTCCATCCAGTTTGGACACTCCATCATGCGGAAATCGAGTGAACAGGATAAAGATCGAAAGAATTATATCACACAGACGATTTACCAAGAGTTCCGACCAGCCGATGAACAGTCGATTATGAGTTCAGAGTGGATTCTGCATACCGCATGTGAGGTCATGTCGCCTCGACGATCCGAGGCTCGTGATGCATTCAGAGAAGGCTTACCAAAGCCTATGTGGTTAGATGCTAAGGAGTGGGACATGATTCGTGATGAGCAGCAGCAGACTCGTGATCGATATCGCCAGCAGCGAAATGCTGTAGCCACACGTCTAGACACGATTGGACCATCACATTTGGGCAGCAGCAGATATGACACGATGCGTCATGAGTTTGTAAGTACCATTTCATTTATAGAATTTATTTGTGTTAAATTTCTAATATATATTTCTCTAATCTTTTTATATTTGTTTCAGGAGTTGGCAATGGGTCGTCCTCCAACACGATTGGAGGAGTCTTATGGATATAGTCATGGGTTGACTGCACTATTGCAGGACTTGGAGGGACGCGGTGCGGTAGTTTCATGGGAGCGTTTGCGATGAGGTAATTAATTTATAAACTTGGTTTTTACTTGTTTGTAATTTTCATGTGAATTTATCTCATTCCATTATTGTTCTTTGTTGCAGGACTGTTGATATGGAACGTTCTTTGCATGTGTATGGCAGTGGAAGAACAATATTTTGTATTTGATTTCCATATGGAAATACATTGTTTTGCCACATTTTGTAAAAGCGTCATATATGACAGTGGTTTGCCACACTCTTGTACATGCTTCATTATTGAAATATATAACTTCTTTTGTACATGGTTCATTGTTCATTCTGATTATCAATCTCTTTTGTGTACAATAATACTCTGTTTCATGAAATCATATTTCGGTTGTCATTAGAGTACACATCACATGTACTCGGTTTTTTTTGGGCAGAGTGTATTGTCTTTTGTTCAGCAACATCATGGTAATGTTGCTGTAGCAAAAGACAAAACATTCTGCCCAAAAAAAAATTTGTAGGTATGGTCGTCGGTATAAACGACGGTACTCCCAGTAGTGTCATCGGAATAACCGACGGTACACCCAGGAGGCTATGCAGCAGAAACCAATTACCGACGCGTATACCGACGTTTGTACCGGTGCATATATCGACGCATATACCGACGCTTTTACTGACGTCTGGACCAACGCCTATACTGACTCTTTGGTACCGACGCGGAGACCGACCTTTACACCGGCGTCGCGGCAAATAAAGCCGCGTTCATTTTCCTCGGTAAAAACCTCGGTATACCATCGATCTGTTGTAGTGTATGATTTTGGAGTAAAGAAAAATTTTTAGTAATAAAAGTTTAAGTAATCTATAGAAGTTAAAAAGAACAAATAGTGAAGGAGAAAATATAATAGGTGTATGTATGTTAACACACACACACACACACAAACCTATATATATATATATATATATGTGTGTGTGTGTGTGTGTGTGTGTATGTGTGCATGTATCCTAAACATTTACATGTACTCTATGTAGTTTTGTTTCATTAACCACAACCATCTGAAAAAAATGGGTTGAATCAGTTCATACTTTAGGATTAGGTTGTATGAGGTGTAATGGTTTTTTTCTGCCACATTTGTAAACATATTTGTTATTGATTTTCTTTTAGGTCCTTTAAAACACAAATCAAGATTATGCTCATGCTCCAAAAAAAAAATAAAAATAGAATCGTAGTTGGAGTCCCTTTGTGAGCATTACTATTCTTTTTTTAACTTTAACTTATTTCAATTCTCGTTTTAAATATCATTTATTATATATGGTATGAGAGTATGATGGTGAGGCTGATATGATAGAGGCGCTTAGGCGGAGGTAAGAGGAATAATGCTGATCCATCATTTGATCGCGATTAACTCATATGCAATATTTCCATTATTTCGATTCAGTGTATTTTCATATATGCAAGTTATGTTTTTAATTTTGCGCACGATGTGATTTCAAAATTATGACAGTTTTATGGTGCTAATTTAACCTATTTTGTTGAAGTTTAGAAGGCTGCATTCGATAGCTATAATGGACTTTTTTTATGTACTTTCTAATTTGGCAATGACTTGAGGATGCAAAATTATCTCATTTCTTTAATGTCATTTTTTACTAATAGTGTGTATGTATGTATCTATGCATGATTTTGTATGTATGTACACACACACATACACACATATATATATATATATATATATATATATATATATATATATATATATATATATGTGTGTGTGTGTGTGTGTATGTGTGTGTGTATGTACGTATGTATGCATGCATCTTTGTATACATGTATGTATGTATGTATGTATGTGTGTATGTATGTAGGCATGTATGCATATTTTTGTATGTATGTATGTATGTATGTTTGTATGTATGCATGCATGTATTTTTTTTCTATGTTCTATGTATGGATGTATGTTTATGTATGCATGCATATTGTATGCATGCATGTATGTATGCATGCATGTATGTATGCATGTATGTAGGCATGTATGTATGTATGTATGTATGTATGTATGTATGTATGTATGTATGTATGTATGTATGTATGTATACATATATTTATATATGCATGTATGTATGTATGTATCAATGTATGTATTAATTATGTAATGTATGTATGTGTGCATGTATGTTTATGTTTGTATGTATGTATGTTTGTTTATTTCTTGTATGTATGTAAGTATGTGTGCTTGTATGTATATATGTATGTATATGTGTATGTATGCATGTCGATGGGTATATATATGTATTATGTATATATGCATATGTGTGTATGTATGTATGTAGGTATAACTATGTATGTGAAATGTGTTTACATATAGATATATATTTGCATGGATTTATGTATGTATGTATGCATGTCCATGTATGTATATATGCATGCATTAATGTTTTTTGTATGTATATAAGTATGCATGCATGTTTTTAGGTATGTATATGGAAGTATGAATGTGTGTATGCATTATGTATATGGATATATATATATATATATATATATATATATATATATATATATATATATATATATATATATATATATATATATATATATATATATATATATATATATATATATGCAGGTATATGTATGTATGTAGAATGTGTGTACATATGGATGTATGTGTGTATGCATGTTCGTGTATGTATATATGTATGCATGCATAATTGTGTAAGTATGTATGAATGCATTTATATAGGTATGTAGGTATGTGCATGTTTGCAATATGTATGTACGTATGCATTTTGAATAATGTATGTATGTATGTATGAATACATGTTTGTGTATGCATGCATTATGCATGTTTGTGTATGTATATGTGCATGTATGTAGTTATGCGTTTTGCACACATACATGTTTGTATGTAAATTTATGCATATAACATTGAGTCACAACAAAGCAGAATAAAGACATATTCTCTTTTGATTTGGACCAAAACATCATGAAATCATGCAAAATATGGTCCATTTCACAACGTTTAGTGAAAACCACTTGTCTCTTGCTCATAAACAATAGAAAGAAGCTTGATTTTATAACCTTAGAAGTTTGAATTAGATAGAATAATTTGCTTGGGATCAAGAAAAGCAACTTTATGATCAAGTACCCCACATCATAACATTTGACTCTAGAAAAACAAAATTCAAGATAAATAATAATAAGTAAAATCTCTTCATTTACTTTTTAAATCTCTAGAAGTAGAGATGATAAGATTCTAAATGCTATTCAAAATTTGCATTACATGAGATGGAACAAACCGTTGATGTTTTTCAAAGGGCAGTTTCGATAATAATCATGTCATTGTCTAGTAGAGACATTGAGAGTAGGATTTCTGCATACCACATTGAATACCACAAAGCATTTTCCAACTAACATTTCAAAAAGACAACCTTAAAAAAGCATAAATGTTAAACAATATCCACACATTGATCAGACAAGAAAGCTCAACATAGATAAAGATAAGCACAATTTGAAACAAACACTTAGAATTGTACTTCTATTAAATTGCTTTTTCAAGTCAAGATATTGTCTAAAAAGCTTCTACAATAGAAGTTGATCATATGTTTCCTCAGCTTCATGCATAATATCATCTTCTTGAGCTTTAGAAGTAGTTTCCTATTTTTCTTGCTCCAAGATTGCCTCTTCAAGGTCAGCCATATCTCCAGTTTCATCTGCAAATGGTGGAACAGGCTCCCTTGAAGCAGCTTGGAATCTTTCAGTATGTGCTATGTGCTTCCTTCCTACCTGTTGGTCCTCATCTGGGCATTCATTCAACTCATCTATCCTCATTCTTATGAAGCTCATTTGAGCGTCATCTTTCTCTATAGCTATGCGATGTTTGAACATCTTTAATGAACAAGCGAGAGTCTTTCCTGAAAAGAAAGCAATACAATTAGAGGCACATCAAGAAACATCGTAAATCAGATCCATTAGAACTATAATTAATTGTGCGAGAGAAAAGGTCGAGGACCCATTCATCATCATGGGAAAACAATTGAATTATTCACATAATCAGTTTTTCGGATTTTGATATGGATTAACCAATGTCTTGTCCCTAGTCACATGATGAAGTTTCTTGGTAACTGGAGGGAACATGAGTACATTGGAGATTTCATTCTCATTGCAATGTTCCCTAACCCTTCATTTGCTTACTTCATCATATACTTGACTATAATGCATTCAATTAAATTCACAAAACTATGCAAAGGAGTATGATTCACATTTGTCTTTACCTTCATCATGTATAAATCAAAGACCAAAATGAAGATAGATTACCATGTAAGACACTCCACAACATGACATCTTGACTTCAAAGCAGTTGATATAGAAAGGGATTGGTCCTTACTATGGAAAATCACTATCCTCCATAAAGGTGACATAGTCAAGTCTACAAAATCTCTAACCATCTTGCGAATCTGTGGGTGCCTGAATGACTCATCATCATTAACAGAGCCCATCACCTAAACCCATAGGGTATATCTGCTATTACAAGGGAATAATGTTTTCTAGGTACAATTGTACACATTGTTAAATGTTATAGTTACTCTGTTCTTACTCGTGGGTTCTTCGTATGGTCAAGGGTTTGATAATCCAGAGGCCCTATATATATTTTCCCAATTCACTACTTAATTTCATACTCTCAATTTCATTAATTCATCCCGAACAATTACAGAAGATGCAATTACACTTCGGTGCATAACAATCTTAACGATCATCACAATTATGTACCCACCGCTCTCACTCTCTCTTTAATATTACTACTACACTTCACCTCAACACAGTAAGTAGTAACACAGTACCTATTCTACTTCAACTTCGAATACAGATTTGTTCAGACAATCCTCCAATTAATATAACTTCAAAACAGAATCGACTCCAGAGCATCGCCCAGACCGAAGAGGCCGGCGATTCCCCTATCATCTCTTCCGCGCAAATTCTATTGATAAGAAAGAAACGATACAACGTTTGTGCTACACCCTTTCGGTGCGCGACTTTTCTAATTACAAGGATTCTTCTAAGTAATATTCTAGCGGCCTTAACACTGGCACACATGGTAGACTCGAACCTAGCAGGGATAATTACAATGTTTAGGCATCATCAATAATGCCTTGTATGTACATAGAGCGGGCTAATTTAAAAGTGTGGGATATCTTCTGTTTGAGTGACTCTAGCATCTCTGTCAAAATTTGAGGTTCAACCAGATGTGCATCAGTTCACACAGAGCTGGCAGCGATCACCTGAGTAACTAAGTGGTCCGCTTGAGACTGCAGAAATGCTTCTTGAAGGTAAAAATCATAGGCAAGTACGGCATCCCTTCGTAAATTCATCTCTCCAATTTCTGCATCGATGCGAGAAAGTCGTTCTTGTTGGACGTCAAGTTGCTTCTCTCTCTATGTTCAAGCTCCTGGGACTGAAATTGCACGGTTTTGAAGAAGTCTTATCTTTCTTTTTGAATAGCTTCAACTTCCTTCTTCAAGGTGATGGTTCTTCCTATTTCTTCAGTCAGCGACTAACTCTTTGTGAAAAGTTCTTCAGTGACCTCCTTCAATTCTGCTTCAACGTTCAAAACTTTGGCGGCTGATTCTTGATAATTTTGTTCGGCCGTCCCACATTGAGTGCGGGTAGTTTCAAGCAGATCGCCCAAAGCTTTCATGGCGTCATCCCTATCAATGATTGTTTGATTAAGATGGCAGATTTCATCATCGCGGGCTGCAACAATCCTTCTCCATCACTTGTCTTTGTAAAAGTTGAATCTCTTCCTACAATAGACTAGCCTCGACTTTGGCAGCGAGAACTTCTTCCTGGAGAGGTGCAACATCTGCCTCCAAGAGATCAACGTTGGATTGATACTCCATACACATGGATTGTTGAGCTTCTTGGATTTGGTGAGGGAGGTGCTTGGATAGGTGAAGAAGATAAGTTCCAATATTGGCTAATTGCACCACGGAGTCAGAAATGCTGGGGGTAGAAATGGACCGAGAGGGAATCGCCGAAATGGTGGCAGAAGAAGAAGGCGGTGAATAATCGGGGGAGGATAAGAGGAGGTTGGTAGTGCCAAGGGCTACCGACTGTTTTGCTGAAGGAGGAGGTCTCAGTGGCAAAAGCACTTTGAACAGTGAGATGGGAGGGCTCTTGTGAGGTGGAGACGATAGGGCAAAAATAGTTACCTTGAGAGATTGTAACTCTCGTGAAACTACTTCTTTCGAGGTGTGCAATTGGTATGGGCTCTGCACAACCTCGATGACCTTGGTGAGTGCGTCTTCTTGGGACTAAGGTTGTGGCAGAACCATTGAATCATTGGGGTCAGCAACCTCCATTATGGCATCAGGAGCAGCGTGATTCTAAGGAGACGATGGGACATAAATGATCTTGGCAGAAGAAGCAGTATCCTACACTTGGACACAGGAAGAAGGTTGAGCTTGATTGTGGGAGGGCTCAGTTTTCGGTGCTTCCCCTTGAAAAAATGCAGCAAGTCAGCATCATGGGGAGAGTGTCCATTGGAGGGGGCTGGACGGGTTGCATCATGGGGAGCAGGAATGTGAGCAGTTGAGGGATTCTAGTACGAGGAATGTCACCCATAGCCATTTTCCGTGAGACCACTTGACATTCTTTGTGAATTCGTCGGAAGAAGAACGAAGCAAAATTAATGGCTTCCTTCGCAGCGGCATCAATCATCGAATAGAAACGTACATTTTTGGAGGTTAAGAGATGCTACTAAAAACTAGAGGGCAGAGCGCTCTGGTTCAAGGCGACAAAGGATGGAAAATTTGTTGGAAGTGTGGCATGGAAATAGCTCTTTCATGGTGGACATCAGTAAGAGAGGTCCATCGACAAGCCCCTCCTGAAGGAGATGAAAGCATTCAGCGATGATGTTTATGTTGACAACTACACGCGTGTTAAGACAAGCAATTGGCCAACAGGCTTCGGTAGCAGAAGTAGTAGCAATGGCAAATATGATCTGTGCAAAGAAAGGATGGCATTCCACCGAATGCCATAGCAGTTCAGCGAAAGCCAAAGGCCCATGGTTGCACAGGAGCTCGCTCAATTGAGGAGCGAGGCCAGCACGGAAAGTCGCAATGTTAACTAGAGCTTCCATGGCAAATACAAGAGCATGAAGACACTAGAGAAAATAGAATACGCAAACGCACAAACACAGAACACTTATAGCGGAAAAAAGAGGGAAGAAAGAGATTAAGTACAAACACCGAATGAACATGCAGGAAGAAACATAATCATCACGTTGTGGTGGAAATATATAGTCATAATGGAGACATGCACGTATTAACAGAATCTCAGACACATAAGGCCGCTACTAATCATGGTTAGGTAAGAAAACAGAAATATTACGGTCAGTCGGTCAAGCGGAACACGTAGACAGGAAAGGAACGCCGATTCAGAACAGTGGTATAAATCGGGCGGAGAATAAAAATACCGATAAAGCATAACGATGAAGAAGGCATGGGATATTAAGGATGAAGCTTTGATCCATTGATTGACTTAGGGAGAAGGGTACCAGTTAAAGTGGATAACCGGAACAGCATGACCAATCTGCGATTCAATACGGTAAGGACCAAACCACCGAAGTTTGAACTTGCCCACTGAACAATTAGATTTAGCTTTATAGAATAGAACTAATTGTCCTTCAATAAAAACAAGAGTGCAAAGAAACCAATCATGTGTCTTGGCTTGTCGGAGTTGGACTTCTTGCAGCATTAGAAAAGTTTCCTAGCATTGTTCGTCCAAGGACTGCAACACATCCAACCGAAAAAAGAAAAGAGTCCCCCGGTAAGAGCTTGTGTTCTATTGCCACCCTGAGGCTAGGTACCACCAACTCCATGGGTGCAATGGCCTCTAGACCATATGCCAATTTAAAAGGCGTATTCCCTGTAGCCACTTTGTACGTAGTGCAGTATGTCCACAGAACTAAAGGAAGGAATTGTTCCCAACGCTCCGGACATTCCAAAACTAACTTCTTGAGCATGTTAAGTAGGGTTTTATTGGTACTTTCAGCAAGACCATTGGCCCGAGGATAATATGGAGAGCTAAATTTATGAACAATCCGGAGGGTGTGAGTAAGCGCTTGCACTAAGGAATTCACAAAATGTGTGCCCTGATCCAAAACAATCTCTAAGGGAAGACCAAACTGAGGGAACACATCAGTCATCAAACATTTGACCACCACTGCCACAGTGGCGGACCATAAAGCCCAAGCCTCTGCCCACCGAGTAGCATAATTTGTACAAGTTAGTATATATCAATGATGAGTGATCGTCATCAGAGGTGTGATGGGACCAATGAAATCCAAGCCCCACTTTTGAAAAGGTTCAAGGGGAGCAACAGGCTGCAATGGAAAATGATGCCGGGGCAAAGGTTGTCCTGATCGTTGACAAGCATCACACGTTTTAATAGAAGTAGCAATATCCTGCTTCATAATGGGCCACCATAAGTCACTGTGCAAAATTTTCCGGTAAGTAAGATCGACTGAAAAATGGCCACCCGAAGGAGTAAAACATGCCATGGCAATAACCGAAGGAACTTCATGGGGTGGAATACACTGTAAGAGTGTACGAGAAGGGTCCAAGTAATATAACTGTCCGACAATGAGCCAGAACCGTCGACTATACCTTGCCAATTTACGATGAGCCAAAGTAGAAGTATTAGTCAGGGGGCTTCCACTGGTGAGGAAGTTCAGAAGAGTATCATAATAAAAAGGTGCCACTGGGAGCTCCTGACCTTCATCTTGGACTGAATCAATCGCATAGACAGCAGGGGTAGTATCATCAATTCCACCGGGAGGTTCACCGGAATCAAGTTGAGATAAGAAATCGGCTAAGGCATGAGCTGAGCCTGGACGATGTACGACCACATAATCATTACTTGCAGTAACAACACCCACCTGGCTAATCTTCCCCCTAAATGTTGTTGAGGGACAAGATAAACCAAGGTAGCATGATTCACATGGAACGTAAATTGGCATCCCTGCAAGTTGTGCCGGAATTTCTTCACCGAATAGACCAAGCCGAGGCATTTGAGCTCAGTGACTGAATAATTCCTTTCAGCAGCTGCTAATCCTTGGCTAGCATAATAGACAGGATGATGTTGGAGATAGACGTCTGCAGAAGCACGCGAACAGCACAAGGAAGAAGAAGAAGCTTGGAGCACAAACACACAATACTGAATGTATTACTAGAGAATGTACAAAGATAAGTAGCCCATTAGGGCAATAGGTGTATATACAAGCCGGGGGAAAAAACCTCCTAGAGAGGGAAAAAAGTGCCCCGACGGTCAATGTTCACACACATCACTACCTAAATATATCAACAAATCCCCCCTGGGAGTGATGTGGTGAACAAGTAGCTGGCACTCATGTATAAGGAAGTGCCAAGTTATGTGGAAGTCACTCCACAAAAGAAAGTAAGCCCAAAGCTTTGCGGAAAGCTTCAAACTTCTCCCTAAGCAGAGCCTTCGTGAAAAGGTCCGCAATGTTCTCCTGTGTGGGCACATATGCCAAGTTGATCTCCCCAGTAGAGAACCTCTGCCTAACATAGTGATAATGCACCTCAATGTGCCAAGTGCGAGGATGGAACACAGGGTTCCTCACAACTACCAATGCGCTCTGACTATCAGTGAAGATAGTGGTGGCAGAATTCTGACCAACACCCAAATCAGCCATAAGGCGTCTGAGCCACACACGCTCAACAGTAGCTGTGAAAGTTTCCCTATACTCAGCCTCACAACTGGAAGTGGCCACAGTAGGCTGCTTCTTGCTCAACCAAGATATACATGAGCTACCAACCATGAAGTAAAAGCCACTAGTGGACACACGAGTGTCATAGCAACCTGCCCAATCAGAGTCAGAAAAAGCATGCAAATCGGGCGGTAGTGATCCCCCCTTGGGATAAAACAACCCAAGTAGCCGAGTACCACTCAAGTAACGAAAGATGCGCTTAACCGTCTGCCAATGGTTTACTCCTGGGCAATGCATAAATCTGCCCATCTGTGAGACAGCAAACTAAATATCTGGCCGAGTAATGCATAAGTAAATCAAGCATCCAACAGCCTGCTGATAGAGAAGAGCATCAAATGCATCTCCAGCATCATGAATACTCAATCGTAAACCTGTCTCCATAGGAGTGGCAATAGGCTTATAGTCTTCATGGCCAAAACGCTGCAATAATGTGTCAATATATTTTGTTTGACACAAAGCCATTCCACCATCAATTTGCATAAACTGAAAGCTCAAATAGTGATGCAAATTCCCCAAATCAGACATCTCAAATGAGGCATGAAATCAACCTTAAAATCAGCAATATGCTTCTCAATAGGACCAGTGAGCAGCATGTCATCAACATAGACAACAATGATGAGAAGCACATCATTAGCACGCTTAACATATAAGGTGCTTTCAGTTGGACTGTTCTCAAAACCATGTGCAATCAGATAGGCATGTATCTTCTCATACCGAGCACGTGGTGCTTGCTTTAAACCATATAATGCCTTCTTTAACTTGCACACCTGGTTTTCATGCCCTTGCTGCACAAAGCCGCGGGGCTGAAAAACATACACTTCTTCATTCAAGTCACCATTCAGAAATGCAGTTTTAATGTCCAACTGATGTACATTCCAACCATGATGGGCTGCAAGTGCACAAATGCTCCGAACAGTAGTCATACGGCATGTAGGTGCAAAGGTCTCATCAAAATCAATGCCTCTTTCGTGTGCATAACCCTTTGCAACAAGCCTAGCCTTATACCTGTCAACTGTGCCATCAGGTTTACGCTTCAGCTTGTATACCCACTTAGTGCCAATAGCCTTCTTGCCAGGAGGCAAGTCACATAAAGACCAAGTACCATTCTTCATTATTGCATCATTTTCAGATTGCATAGTAGCCATCCAATTTTCTGAATTTTGTGCTTCATCAAATGAAACAGGCTCATTCTCATCAAAGAGACTAGATGCAGCCACAACATAGCAATCTGATGCAAAAGAGGCATTATGAGAGCCTGAACAAGTACGATATGATAGAGGTGCATCTAATTTGCTATCACACAAAGTCTCCACCAGCCATTTTGGCATAGTTTTTGCCTGCTCAATATCGGCTCTCTCATCAACTAGTGCATCATGTAAATCTGCATCAGAAATGGAATGATCTGCATCATCACATGAAACCTGCAAAGGCTAAGAAGTTGCCTCATTAGGACCAGCACTAGACTGTCCACATGTAAAAAGAGGCATCAAAGTATCATACATGTCTTTGGAGCTAACAAATGTCTCCTTAGTACATGAAAGCAATGGCTGAATAGCATCTTCCACAAAAACAACATCATGGCTAAACAGAATGCGTTTAGTCTGTGGATGATACAGACGATAGCCTTTACTTTCAGAACTGTACCCAACAAAAATACATTTTATTGCTTTATCATCCAATTTTCTACGATGTTGTTCAGGCACTAATGCGTATGCCAAACAACCAAAAACACGCAGATGAGCAAAAGATGGCTTGCGATCATGCCAAGCCTCAAATGGAGTGATAGAATGCAGCGCTTTAGTGGGACACCTGTTCAGTACATATGGTGCACACATAACAGCCTCAAGCTAGAAACTATGAGGTAAAGCCTGACTCTTGACCATACACCTCGCCATCTCCATGAGAGACCTGTTCTTTTGTTCAGCAACTCCATTCTGTTGAGTTGTATACGGCACTGTACACTGGTGTTTTATCCCATGTTCAGCCAGAAATGCATTAAAATCAGAAGACATATATTCCCCCCCTCGATCAGAACGGAGGGTGCCCATTTTATATGGTGACAGATTTTCAGCCAAAACCAAAAACTGTTTGAATCACATGAACACTTCGGACTTTGCCTTCAATGGATATACCCATGCATGCCTGGAAAAATCATCGATGAAAGTCACGAAGTAAAGACAATTCCCAAAAGAAGGTGTCTGCATAGGACCATAGACATCACTATGTACAAGTTGCAATTTCTGAGTAGCCCAAACTGAACCATCTTTTGGAAAGGATGAACGCTGCATTTTGCCCAAAATAGAGCCTTCACAAACATGTTTTCTAGGTGCCTCAAGTTTGGGCAATGAGGACACCATTTCAGATGACCAAAGCGTGCATGCTGAAGCTTTGCATCTGACATAGCCTGCGAATCATTTACTACACATGCCAAATCATTTACAGATCTTTCATAGTCTCTGAGCTTATACAGCCCACGACATAAAATGCCAGAAGCAATAATCACATCGCCATTTGACAGATCATGAACTGTACATTTGTCATCAACAAAATTTTCAACCAAGCCAATCTTGGCTAATGCAAAAACTAATAACAGGTTCTTTTTGATCCTTGGCACAAATAAAGCATCTGACAAAGTGAAAGAACTACCATCAACAGTAGTCAAAATGATCTTACCAACTCCCATAACAGGATAAGAGGAGTTGTTGGCGCATGTAATAGTATTCCCTGTAGGGGAAGGCTCGAGTGAAGAGAAGAAACTGCGCTGCGAGGTAATATGTTTGGTCGCCCCACTGTCAAAATACCAAACATCTGAGTCTACTGCAGACATGCACTGCTCATGAGAAGATGGGTCAAAACTGTAGACAGTAGTAAACGCCCATTCTTCTTCCTGCACAAGATTTGTAGACTATGTTTTTGGTGTAGAGGCCTCTGCAACAACCATTCTATCCTCTTTCTTCTTTGCTTCTTTGGCAGCCAGTTTTGGACAGTTCTTTATGACATGATCATTCCCTTTATAGTACTTACAAAACAATTTCTGCTTTTCTGATTTCTTCTCATCTTTATCTTCCTTCTTCGAATATGCAGAATTAGCAGATTTCTGCTTACTAGTTGAAGAGCTCCATTTTCCTTTGCCCTTCTGACTAGCTAAGAAAGCTTGATCTCCAACTCGCATAATGGACCTGTTCTGCCTGGACTAATCTTCCTGCAACAAAACAGAGACTAACTCCTCAAATGATAAGGCATTCGGATTTCCTTTCATCATCAAACGAAGAGTAGAAGCAAAATTCTGATATGAATCAGGAAGACCATTCAGAACGCTCTGCACAAGTGAGCTATCTGGTATAACCTCATCAGCAGAAATCAATTGTTCCTTCAAGTCTTTGATCTTCGTTAGGAAACTGTCCATAGAATCACCTTCATTCATGTGCTCACTCTCCAGCTGTCTTCGGAGGTAAGCAACACGAGCCTCATTCCTAGCTTGGTACAATGTGGTAAGTGTATCCCAAGCATCCTTGGCTGTTCTGCAAGAGCGAATGTAAGGAATAATGGCACGTTTGACAAACAAAGCTATCAATGCATGTACGAGGGCATCTCTGCCATCCCAGCGAATCTGCTTTGCAGTAGGTGCAGCAAAAACAGCAGCACGAACAGGAATCTGCGGAATATCATCTTCGACACCATCTTCATCAGCTCCAACACCTGTATTTGCAGTACATGTAGTCAGAGGTGTAATAGGACGTCTTTCAACACCCTGCACAATGTTCCACAATCCTTTTGCAACCAATACATGTCACATCATATAAGCCCATAATGAGTAGTTGGTACCATCCAACTTATCCTCAACAGCCAACATAGGGAATACATCACTGCTTTCAGCCATGGCCAGTTACTAAAATACCTTGATGTAGAAAATTGACTGTATCTCAAAAAGTTGAACAGAACTGCACAGATGAGTTCTGCTAGACGTGTTATACTTTATGGAATATTTGGAATGAAGGTTTAATGCCTTGAGGATTTCAATGTGTTCTGATTTAGCAGGTGGAGATCCATGAGGGTATGAACAAGTTCAAGTGTGAACGAGTGTGAACGCAAGATGATTTATTCACATACTTTTTGGAGATATTTTTAGAGAATAAGTTATTTTTAGAAGATAGTTATTTTTAGCTATTTTTAATTATTTTTGTAAATAAAGCAAAAGCACACTATTTTTAGTGTGGCCCTCATGTATCTTCCATCAAGGACATAATATGAATCACCTATAAATACGCATGCTCTCATAGAGTGTCCATGAGAGCATGTGGGGGGAGATTGGACCCAACCTTGTGTTGTCTCTTTTCTCTCTCTTGTCTCTTGTCTATTTGCTGCGTGTATATGCTCTACGGGATACGATCGTCAACAGTGGTATCAGAGCTTGGTGTCCGCAGAGCACATTTCTCTTGCATGAGATTCCTTCATCCGCATCGTTTTCGAATTTCGGGAGCGTTGGTCATCGTCTTCTCTGTCGACCGTGATCTAAATCAGAGTATTTTCATTGTCGTGGAGCACATGAAGGCGCGAACGTCATCGTCTTCTGTGTCGGCCGTGATCTAAATTAGAGTATTTTCATTGTCGTGGAGCGTATGAAGACGTTCGCGCCTAGTATGCAACGGGTCTTCTGCACGTAGAGCGGTGGTGTGCAACGGGTCTTCTGCACGTTGAGCGGTCTTAGAGAAGCCCAGCGTGCGCAAAGTACCCGAGAATTGCGAATACCATCGTCCGGGCGTCAACAGTGAGATCTGCCCGAGGCCATGCTCGTTTTTTTTTGTTTTCCTGATTGTCTTTCTGTTGCCCGAGTACAGAGGTCTGAGAGGTTTCGCGTGACTACCCCTTATCCCCACTACGCCGTTGCCCATGAGCCACTACGCCGTTGCCCATGAGCGCACGCTCCGGATTTATTTTAGCCATCAGCATGCATGACAGAGCCGTCGTCCCCGGACTTCCCGGCCTTTGTTTATCACACCTCAGACGCCCACGCAGCTTTTCAACGCCATGTGGGGCTGTAGAGCAATGTCAACGATGCTCATGGCCAGAGAGAGATGAGGGTGCCTCTATATATAGGATCATTGGAATTTACATCATGTATGGGATTTCTTGGTTTCATGCGCGCCTTCCCTGTTAAACAAGAGAGAGCAAGAGTTTTTCACATTAACCAATTAGCACTATATATACACTTTTTTTATCATATCTTAGTCATCCAAGATCCAAATCAAGAAATTCTTTTTGCTATGGATAGCTCTTTCAGAGATCTTTCCATAGAATGGCTATAAGCTATAGTTTGGATTTAGTCTCTATCATCTTCAGAGTTTTGAACTTTGCCATACCTCTTCACAACTATCGGGTGAGTCTTGGAAAATTATTTGGAAGCAATGTGGACCATCTTCAACACCTGCACATACCTACAACTTATTATTTTGGACCTCCAGATAAGTATTTTGTCGATTTATATGCATTGTTGTTCTCTTTTCGCATAAAATTACATTTTCGACATGCAAGTTTTGCATAGTTTAGACATGGGTTTGTCTTGTATGGTGCATGGATTCTTTTTGCAGGAACAGGAAAGTATCTGCTTGTAGGTTAGCGAGGAGTATATATATATATATATATATATATATATATATATATATATATATATATATATATATATATATATATATATATATATATATATATTTGTCAGGGTGTGTAGTCCCCTTTGGTCTCTTTGTGCATAGTTTGTGCCTGTCGACACCAATATCATGGAACTTGTTTGTGGGAATTTTTTCGATTTTCAAAATCACGCCGTTATGCTGCTGAAATTTTTACAAAATTCGTATGCACATGCATTCAAGTATAAATTCATGATTAATACGTTGATTATTATTTTATCATATCGAGATATTTATTTTTGTCATCACTTTTGGATTGCATTTTGACTTAAACCCTACTTATCATTCACATTCATATTGAATTCGAGTTTTTCAGTTCCATGCATGTGTTTTTACATGGCACATGCCTATGATTGTTTAGTGATGCGGCATGTGATTGGCCATCCATGTCTACTTTATTCTTATCAACTGAGGTCAGTTGCTTGACAACTGGGGGGCATGTTATTCTTTATGGAATATTTGGAATGAAGGTTTAATGCCTTGAGGATTTTAATGTGTTTTGATTTAGCAGGTGGAGATCCATGAGGGTATGAACAAGTTCAAGTGTGAACGAGTGTGAACGCAAGATGATTTATTCACATACTTTTTGGAGATATTTTTAGAGAATAAGTTATTTTTAGAAGATAGTTATTTTTAGCTATTTTTAATTATTTTTGTAAATAAAGCAAAAGCACACTATTTTTAGTGTGGCCCTCATGTATCTTCCATCAAGGACATAATATGAATCACCTATAAATACGCATGCTCTCATAGAGTGTCCATGAGAGCATGTGGGGGGAGATTGGACCCAACCTTGCGTTGTCTCTTTTCTCTCTCTTGTCTCTTGTCTATTTGTTGCGTGTATATGCTCTGCGGGATACGATCGTCAACAAGACGTGTAGTAGACTTTGAGACGCTTAAACTGGCGAACAGAAACTGGTATATACCTTTGGCACAAAAAGGCAAAATAGCCAACACAAGCGCTGCGATAGTGCATTCAGAGGCCAAAACGAGCTCAGATCGTGACTTCGGCACAACAAAGCGAAGCCGTTTTGATCTCGGAAACACGCTGAGTATGCTCACCAAAATTCGTGCGATTCTGAGACTGCAAACGGAGGAGTGTCGACAGCGCCCTAGATGAAGCGACGACCTGCTCTGATACGGATTGTTGGAGATAGACATCTGCAGAAGCATGCGAACAACACAAGGAAGAAGAAGAAGCTTGGAACACAAACACACAATACTGAATGTATTACTAGAGAATGTACAAAGATAAGTAGCCCATTAGGGCAATAGGCGTATATACAAGACAAGGGAAAAAACCTCCTAGAGAGGGAAAAAAGTGCCCCGGCGGTCCTAGAGTGTTCACACACATCACTACCTAAATATATCAACAGACGAAACCACTTATCCTGTTGTTGCATGAGCACACTACCAATAGCACTGTGTGATGCATCCACGAAGACATGGAATGAAAGCTGCCAGTTCGGTACTTGCAATATAGAAGCCTGGGTTAATAGTGTTTTCACTCGATCAAAGGCAATTTCCCACTCTTCATTCCACACAAACTATCGGGGAGTACTAGTAATCAACCGATTCAAGGGTATGGCTAAATGTGCGAGCCACCGAAGATGTTTCCCATGCCAGCATATTTGTCCAAGGAATATTCACATAACCTCCTTGGGTGTCGTCGCGGAAGGTGCTTGTAATATGGCTTGCACTTTATCTAGATCCACCTGAATACCTTTCTTGAAATAATATGACCAAGCAACTTGCCAGAGGAAACCGAAAAGACTGACTTGCTAGGATTTAAGCACAACCGAAACTCTCGACACTTAGAGAAGCAGCACCGTAGGTGATAAAGGTGAGCCAATGTATCACCCGATAACGAAAAATCATCCAGATACACCCGCATAAAGGTGGTTAAATAGGGGGGAAAAAATTTCTTGCATACATCGTTGGAAGGTACTAGAAGCATTGCAAAGATCGAACCACATCACCGCACATGCATATACACCCCAATTTGTAATAGACGCAATCTTTGGTATGTCCATTTCAGCCATGCGCACCTAATTGTAGCCACTGTAACCATCAAAAAAGGAATACATCTCCCCTCTGGTAACATCATCAAGCATTCTATCCTGAAAGGGAAGTGGGAAGGGATCTGGTATGGTCGCCGCGTTTAGCTTCAGGTAATCCACACAAATATGTCACTGCTTATTTTTCTTTGGGACGATAACAATAGGTGAATTCTATTATGCATGCTCAATGGGAATGATAAAACCGACTTTCAGCAAGCGATCCAATTCAAACTTTCACTTGAGCAGCATAATTTGGGTTCATGCGGTAACTAGCTAGGTTGCTTGATTGGGCATGCATCCAGCTTAAGCATCACGCGATGTTGATAGATGCGAGGGTCCAACCCTTTCATATCTCGATAGTCCCATGCAAATACATCTTGGAACTCTGTTAGCAACTATAGTAGACTATTTTGAAAAGTTTTTGGTAATCCTGCCTTAATCTTGACCGTGCGTGGTGTTTCCTCATTTCCCAAATTATAGGTAATAAGTTGATCTTCCGATACATAAAACTATCGTGGCATGGGTATATCCTCTGGTGACGGGAATAAATGATGGAAACTCTGGGCATTCAAAGCTAGATCCATAGCTAGGTCCCCTTCTTCTGGAACCCGAACTACTGAACAAATGATCGGATTTCATTTATCTACAAGTGCTTATAAGTTAACTGTCCCCAAGGCAAGCAAATCCTGGTTAGCCTTGAGAAAAGCTTCTTCTTCATCATCTGAAAGTCCATCCAACATATGCACAGGTTCGGCTACGTAGGGTCGAGCATGGAGGTCGCATGGTTTCATCTCATCTAACGAAACGACATACTTCCGGTGGTGGCTTTTGAAAATAAGCTCGTGTGCTGACCAGTCCTACAATACTTTGGCTTGTTTCAGCCAGGGCCTCCCAAACAAAAAATTGTAGTCCAGGGTTGATTCCGGTAATTCTAGAACAACAAAAGTCATTTTGAACACCCTTCCTTGAAGAGTAATGGATATATCGCATAGCAAACCCACTGGATAGACCTTGGATTGATCCGCCATTCGCACAAAAAATTGAACAGGTTCAATCTGAGTCCATCCTAATCATTTACAAAGGGCGGCCGTCGCAATATTCACACCAGAAATCCATCAATTAACACTTGGTAGATTTTATGGTTTTTATACCATACCATAATTAAAGAAACAACATGCTCCACTACAGAATCAGTTTCTGGACTAATAGTAGCCGTAGTAGGTGTACAGGAAGATTCAGGACAAACTTGTTACTGAAATTGTTATCATACACCCGGAACCAAGGCTAACAGTTGCCCCAACGGTATTGTAATGGAGGCCTAGG
This sequence comes from Ceratopteris richardii, assembly GCA_020310875.1. NCBI lineage: Eukaryota > Viridiplantae > Streptophyta > Polypodiopsida > Polypodiales > Pteridaceae > Ceratopteris > Ceratopteris richardii. The sequence goes on along the minus strand of CM035417.1, from coordinate 85,237,122 downwards.
AGAGAATAGTCCACACAGAATCAAAATTCGACGTGCTTCTTACCGCATTCGGTGGACTCTCCGGCAGTGCTTTCACCGGACTCGGTGCTTCCGGTGGTGGATTCGGTATTTTCTGTTGAACCACCGATACTAGATCTAGGCAAAATGTTGGCTCTTGACTGGCCCACATACTAGCTTTAGTAAAAACTCTCTGTTGTTCTCTAATGCTAGGCTCAAAGATCTCAGTAGCTGGTTGTAATTTCTTGCCATACCGGGTTTGGATTACTGCCACTTGAGTATTTAGTGCTGAAATATAGACCATGTTGGCCATTGGATTTTGTCGCTCTTTTCTTCGTTTATCATACTCGGTCGCCTTTTTACAATACCTTTGGATATGTCCAATCTCAGTGTAGAAATGGCATCTGGGTGGCGGGAGGGATGTTCCTTCACCTGATCGATCGGAACTCCACCGCGTCTGGCCGAAATTGTTTGCTCGTGTTCCCCGATAGGTTTTATAACTTTGGTATGAAGTATTCCTCAACTGCGGTGGTACATAGTGAGCACTCGGTTGTCCTTGCTCTTGTATTATAGCGTTTACGGTTGGCCTGGCTTGTACTTTGGCATTATATGGACATGTTTTGGTGGAGTGACGTGCCATATTACAAATAGCACAGTACATTTGTTTCAATGCACATGCAGAAGCAGGGTGTCCCGGGTTCTTACATTTTGTGCAATACACTTGTTTCAATGAATCTTCACTCGTACCCTTGGTTGCCTTCAACCAGTCCAAATCTTCAGCAAATCCACCCACCTTATGTTCAAACTGTAATGCCATAGCTATGACCGCATCCAGAGTCATTCCACCCACACATCATATGATCATTACTTGTTTGAGATGAGGGTTTAACCCATTAATAAAACTGGGTGATCACATCATCCGGTAGGTTGGCATGCGTCGGTGGCAATTGCCGTAGATGAGTATGAAATAAAGTGGCATACTCTTGCACATTCTCATGCGGTTTCTGTCAATTATGTTGCAAATAGTCTCCGGATCATCACCGGTAAATCTGTCAAATTTTGTATATGTAACTCTAGTGGGTACCGGTCATGGTGGTATGGCCTCTTGCTGCTGATGCTGCTGCTACTGCTGTTGTTAGTGTTGTTGCTGTTGCGAACCACTCATGGTGTTTGAATGAAGAGGAAATGTTACTGCCAAATGATTTGAACCAGTTACACCTAATTGCTACTATGTTACCCCCTCATCTTGCACGCCTTCCAGTAATTGGATATTGTTAAGTCGTTCCCACACGGCTTTAGCCAATTTCCCTTCATCGTAATGGACTTTTGTAGTGATCTTTTCACCAAAACTTTCATTCAACAATACACTAGTTCCCTCAAAATCAGAACCAAGAATGGAACTTCCACCAAAACTCAATAATCCGGCCCCGAAATTATCCGAGGTTCCACTGGAATTCCACAAACTACTACCATACATTCCACACTGTCACCGGAACTAGTGCTTACTTTACCACTCTTACTTTCCGCAGATGGGGTTGGTTGCTTTTCTGGTATACCCTGTAATCTGTGCACAAGGAAATGCGAAGGTGGTACTACACTAGCCCAAATTTCGCACTTTCATTTCAATGTTTGTCCGTCACCACTACTACTCGGAGGTGTGCCCAATGCGCTAGGAATTTTCCAGGGATGTTGATCCCTTCTATACTTTGGGTACAATTCTCCAAAACGTGTTACAGGCATATATCATCTTGTTCTTCTCAACTCTTAGTCTATGCACCGACTGATAACTCCATGTCCCATGGCCGACGCCAGTGTTAAACCACAAAAGCATTGGGTATGAGGTACAATAGAAAATATCATAAGAATTAATGATAGGAATAAGCCATATGTACTTTTAATAAAATTGGGATAAAAAATAACTGTAGTATCAAGAGAGCTATATGAAGAGGGAAAATGGTCCTTTGATCATAATCATGGATGGAAAATGAAGGCTGCCAATAATGTGCTAGGATATTTACTTGGTGCATGTGCCAATGTATTGATTTCGATTGGTAATGTTAAAGAAGAACATACGTTTTTCATTCATGATGATTGTTCGTATCTATGGGACAACCATTCATGTGTGAGCAAAGAATGGAAAAAAGGTTTTAGATGATGGTAGTGTCTTTTCCAGGATTCATTCATGTGATGCCTAAAATCATTGCAATTTATGAAAAATTGTCTTAATTATCAAGAAACCAATGGTCATTGAGTAAGTTTCCTCTAATGCACATGGAATAAGATTTCAAGTAAGTGTCAATATGATGCAAGTAAATAGTTGTACTTATGTTCTTGACTTGCAACCATTTCTTTTGAAGACTTTTCATTTGTTTTTGTAGATAGAAAAAAACTCGAAGAAAACTAAAAAAATAAATAAAAAAACAACACAAATAATTTAAAATTAAAGGCCTAGTTGAACTCGATGAAAATGTTTGTGGGATATTAGAGTATGTGTCCTACACTAATATGATGGAAGAAATCGACAAGTTCATGTTTGTGGAACAATATGATTCAGTGTACTGAGACCATATAGAGATTCACGAAACAAGAACAGGGAGCACCACACCAAATTAGAGGAAACTTTTTATAAGGACAGCATTTGTTAGGAGATGAAAAGAGAAGGTTGAACATATGATTGTGTTACTACATGGTGAAAGAAGAAAGGAACATGGAAAGATGTAATGATATTATTGCATCAAGAGAAATCTCTAAAGGAACATAGGAGATCCTCTTTCTTCATTCGCCATTTAAGAAATCAAAGGAGTTGAATTGTTATGGATAGGATGGAGGTCACTCTCTTCTAGGGAGGTAACCTTTGAAGAAGAAAGGCAATTGTGGTGAAGACTTTATGGCTCTCTTGTACATGCTTTGGGAAAAACAAAAGAGCTACTTTACTCCTCTTCTTCTACAAGTGCAAATCAGCATTTTATGTTCTCTCAATGACATGACCAACTAAAGTCAACAAACACAGTTGTGTGATTCAAATTTCCATAGAATTTCATGATTCAAAAGGGATATTTTGAAGTTGGAACTTTTCTCTCTGAAAGGAGTTGAAAAAGGAAAGGGAGTCTTGGCTTCTTTGGAAAAACATTAGGTGAAAAGTGTCTCTTTGTTTCTTGTATTTCTTTCATGAATTCCATTTAGTGGTTGTATATGATTGATATATTTTTCTTGAGGAACCAATGTTTTAATAGTCTTTGCCCAGGTATGTGTAATGCATGTCAAGGATCTCACTATTTTTCTCTATATTCACTTCTACACTAGAGCAATATGCCTATAAAAATAGTATGGACTTGATGTTAAGACCTCACCAGAAGTTCCACATTGAGTTCCATGCATAGGCAAGAACTAATTGATTCACATACAGCTAATTTTTTCATGTTCGACATCTTCGTGCTATGTGGTTGTTATGAGCTTTTGTTGGGGTATTTTAACTTTGCAAACATGATAAAATTAATGGATCAAGGCAACATTTTTACACATCGTAAAGAAAGTTGCTAGCAATCAAGAGAGAGAGAGAGAAAGAGAGAGATAAAGAAAAAGAGAGATGAAAAGAGAATAAAAGAGAAAGAGATAGTGTAAATGATGGTGACAGATAGAAGAAGTGGATCCTAAATATTTGTATTGTTATATATATGTATGTGTCTCCATAGGCTAACTAGGTGTGAATGTGTATTGACAAAAGACATGAATGTTTGAAGTTTCATGTTAAGTGTGTGTAGCATGTATGTGATTGTTTTTTCAAGTGAGTGTGAGTGTGCTAGACTTAATGTGTGTGAACCAATGAGCATGAGTACAAGAGTTGTCTATGAGTTGGAAAAAGCGAGCTTGTGATTTTGAGTGCCAGCATTGTCATAGGGATAATTATCTCTCCTCTCACTTTGTGTGGACTCTACAAAAAGGGTTAAATTGAGTCCGAATTGTACCCATTTCTTTTGCATGATTATGTTCTCATTTAGAGTTCAAGTATGCATTGGAGTAGAGACAATTACATGGTTGTGTACAGTCACAATTATTTTATTCTCCCATGCACATAATTGTTATACTAAAGGATTTGAGGTGATTGATGCTTCAAGATGAGGCATAAGCTTGGAGGAGGTGAGTTTGTAGAGGTAATTATCTATCCTCTCACTTTTGCAAGCTCTACAAAAAGGGTTCAGTTAAGCTCTAATCATATGCTTGCTATTGGAGGATTCATTACCATGTTCATTAAGTGGTATTATTTAATTGGATAGTCTTTCATGGTAAGTGGAGATTGAACTATTTCTTTTCTCTATCCCTCCAAAGTCACACTTGTTTGTGAAGAATATGGATATGATAGAGAGATGCACTGCTCATGAGAAGATGGGTCAAAACTGCAGAAAGTAGTAAATGCCCATTCTTCTTCCTGCGCAAGATTAGCAGACTCTGTTTTTGGTGTAGAGGCCTCTGCAACAACCATTCTAGCCTCTTTCTTCTTTGCCTCTTTAGCAGCCAGTTTTGGACAGTTCTTTATGATATGATCATTCCCTTTACAGTACTTACAAAATAATTTCTGCTTTTCTGATTTCTCCTCATCTTTATCTTCCTTCTTCGAATATGTAGAATTAGCAGATTTCTGCTTACTAGTTGAAGAGCTCCATTTTCCTTTGCCCTTCTGACTAGCGAGGAAAGCTTGATCTGCAACTCGCATAATGGACTTGTTTTTTCTGGACTGATCTTCTTGCAATAGAACAGAGACTCACTCCTCAAATGATAAGGCATTTGGATTGTCTTTCATCATCAACCGAAGAGTAGAACCAAAACTCTGATATGAATCAGGAAGACCATTCAGAACAGTTTGCACAAAGTGAGCTATCTGGTATAACCTCATCAGTAGAAATGAACTATTCCTTCAAGTCTTTGATCTTCGTTAGGAAATTGTCCATAGAATCACCTTCATTCATGTGCTCACTCTCCAATTGTTTTCGGAGGTAAGCAACACGAGCCTCATTCCTAGCTTGGTCCAATGTGGTAAGTGTATCCCAAGCATCCTTAGTTGTTCTGCAAGAGCGAATATGAGGAATAATGGCACGTTTGACAAACAAAGCTATCAATGCATGTGTCTGGGCATCTCTGCCATCCCAACGAATCTGCTCTGCAATAGGTGCAACAAAAACTGTAGCATGAATAGGAATATGCAAAATATCACGATCTTCGACACCTTCTGCATCAGCTTCAGTACCTGTAGTTGTAACAGTTGCAGGTGTGATAGGATGTTTTTTGACACCCTACACAATGTTCCATAGTCCTTTTGCAACCAACACATGTCGCATCATATAAGCCCATAACGGGTAGTTTGTACCATCCAACTTATCCTCAACAGCCAACATACGGAATACATCACGGCTTTCAGCCATGGCCCGTGAGTAAGATACCTTGATGCAGAAAATCGATTGTATCTCAAAAAGTTGAAGAGAACTGCCCAGATGAATTCCATTAGACCTGTAGCAGACTTTGAGACACTTATACTGAATGAGCAGAAACTCGTATATACCTTTGGCACAAAAAGACGAAATAACGTGCACAAGTGCTGCGATAGTGCGTTCAGAGGCTAAAACGAACTCGCCAAAACATGTTGAGTATGCTCACCAAAATTCGTGTGATTTTGAGTCTACAACCAAAGGAGTGTTGACGGCACCCTAGATGAAGCGACAACCTGCTTTGATACCAATTGTTGGAGTTAGACGTCTGCGGAAGCACGCAAACAGCACAAGGATGAAGAAGAAGCTTGGAGCAGAACACACAATAATGAATGTATTACTAGAGAATGTACAAAGATAAGTAGCCCATCAGGGCAATAGGCATATATACAAGCCGGGGGAAAAAACCTCCTAAAGAGGGAAAAACGTGCCCCAGCGGTCCTAGTGTGTTCACACACATCACTACCTAAATATATCAACACTCCCTGCTTCTTCTTCTTCTTCTTTCCTTCTTGCTTCTTCTTCTTCTGCTGCTTTCCTTCTTGCTTCTTCTTCTTCTGCTGCTTTCTAGTCCTCTTCTTGCTTCCTTGCAACTTCTTCCTCAATTCTCTGGTGATCCTCTTCCACTTGCTTTCGTTGAGGTTCTTCCTCTACATCTCTGTTACTCATCTCTTGATCATCGGAAGTCCGTGCAACATGTTTTCTTTCTGAGGGTTGCTTTTTGAGGGCTTGCAAGAACATGTCCACCGTGACAATAGTACATTCTCTAGGCAAGAAGGGAGAGTTGTTCGGGATGCGTAAGGAGAAGATTACTCCTATCTTGGTATCCAGTGTGGCATTAACTACCCAACTTGTCCTTCTCTAGAATCTTATGATCTCCTTCTTCATTTTTTGATAGATCCACTCTACCTAGTTAACTTGTGTCTTTGCAGATTCTTTCACTAGCAAATTAAGTTGTTGGGATACTCCATAATGTTTTTCTTGCACATTGATGATCATCGACATAAATACAAGTCCTAACTTTAGTGGGTTGTCATTTGAAAGTTGGGAGAACTTGTAATCTCTAGAGCATGGTCTTCCGAGTACACTAATTATCTCTACTGCATCCACAATTTTTGTAATTGTTGTGATTCCCTTATTTGCTACATGTAGCTACTCTGATATTACTTTTGCTGAGATTTGGAAGGGCTCTCCTTTCCCAATCCATAGGCACACCTGTGGTGTGTTGAGGTCACTACCAATCGATAAGTGCAACTTTAAGAAAGTTGTGGCACTTAAACCAGTTTGCTTTTTGTTAGAGGCAATCTGTTATGTTATACAGATGGGCATTAGAGAAATTGATCACCATAACTGATCTGATATTCCTACTCTAGTGTGCACGAGAACTCGAATTTGTAGAGTGCTATGTTTGCTTGTTCGCCAAATAACCTTGATTAAGGATGGTTTGTAGCCTTTTATTGCCTACCTTTTTGAGTTGTCACCATCAAGTATGCATCATGATTGCCACATATATTGGCTTGACTCCGATGGCTCTGCACTTATCATGCACATCAAGATGAAGACCATCATTATAAGTCAATCAAAATTAGCCAATTGCTTGCCATCTTTGAGTCCTCATATAATGTTGCATGTTAGGTAGTTACTCTTCCAATTTTGCACATCAGAGGATATCCATATTTAGTTATTTATGTTATATATATATATATATATATATATAACTAGTTGGAGGACTAGTAGGGCCACAACTTTGACCCATTAATGACCGTAGGTAAAAGTTCTCTGGACAATGTAGCAAGCTAGAAAGAAGCTAGTCCGCATAATTCATGAATTTGGAACGGACCTATCCACCATAAATTTAGCTTGCACATTTTTCTTTTCATCTTGGAGTGGAAATGCAATACTAGATCACTGAGCCAAAAAATTATCGTCCATAAATTTTGGTCATGACAATTCTTTTGTCAATTCTACACTTCCTGAAGTAACAAGAAACTAGCATGTCTACTTTCTTCCAACTCTTGCAACTGGTCCATTCTGTAGGCAAAAGAGTCTTTCGAAAGTAACTGTTTCTACACTACAATCTGTAGACTGGGTACCACAAATTCAAACATGAGAATGGCTTCCTATCCATACAAGAGTTTAAAAAGTGTACTTCCAACCGAGACTCTATAAGAGGTTTGGTACACCCATAGTACCATATGAAGTATATGTTCCCATTGAACTATAGAATCCAAAAGAATTTTCTGCAACATATGCAGAAGAACCTTATTCGTACTTTCTACTAGACCATTGGCTCTTAGATAATACGATGAACTGAATTTGTGTTTGATTTGATGTTTCGCAGTCAATTCCAAAATGACTTGGTTCAAAAAATAAGTGACATGATTAGATGCTAGTTCTAAGGGCAAAGCAAATCGTGGAAAAACTTCATACTGGAGCTTTCTAGCGACTGTCTTCGTTGTAGCATTCCCTATAGCCCATGCTTCTACCCATCGTGTACATTAGTCAATACAAGTCAAAATGTAGAGCGCTCTAGTCATGGTTGCAAGCGGTGTAATAGGACTAATGAAATCAAGGCCTCACTTTTGAAATGGATCCAACTGCAGTATTGGTTGCAATAAAAAATGATTAATGTCTCAGGGTTCTCCAATACACTAACAAGGATCACAGTTTTATACTACAATAAGCATGGCTGCATAGATTCTAGGCCACCAAAGTCTGGCCTACTGAATCTTCTACATCGTAGTTGAATGATTAAAGTGTCCTCTAGCATCAACAGCATGTGCTTCTTGAATCATTGTAGCAACTTCGTGCAGAGGCATACAATGCATCCATACATCGGTAGGGTCTTTATGATAAAGATGCCCCATAATAATTGTAAATGGGCAACTCAGGAGTCCTAGTTTCTTCCATGTTGTTGACCGTAAATGAGAGGGTGCTATTCTAGTTTCCAAAAAACTGAACATTCCCTCATACCATGTGGGCAACGTCTACAGAGACTCTTCACCTGTGAACTTCTCTTCAGTTTGGCTTTTCACCTGTAAACTTCTCTTTAGGTGTAACTTGATGTAGAGCAGCAGTCCGAGTTCTGTTCATGATGTACACAGCAGTATGCACAACTTGTGCCCAATAACAATGATGCATATTCTTCTTAGCCATCAAGGCTCTTCCTATTTCTACAACATGTCAATTTTTGTGTTCAGCAATGCCATTCTGTTGTGGTGTGTACCTGCATAAAAACTGACGCCAAATTCCATGATTTTTTAGAAAACTGCTAAACTCATTTGACATGTTTTCACCTCCTCCATCATATCTTAATGTCTGAATGTACTTCCCTATTTGCGTTTCCACCATAGCTTTAAAATTATGGAAGTGAGTGAACACCTTGCTCTTCTCTTTCATGAAATATACCCATACTTTGGGTGTATGGTCATAAATGAAAGTAACATAAAACCTGCAACCGCCCATAGATGTGGTCTTTGCTGGACCCAAACATCTGTATGTACTACTTCTCGTACATTCTCACTAACATGCTTCTCATGTGGAAATGATGCTCTTAACTGTTTATCAAATTGACATGTTGCACATACCTTTTGCATTTCAGCAACTTTGAAATTTGGTAGTCCATGGAGAATCTCCTTTGACTGCATCAATTTTAGCCTTTGCAAATTTCCATGTCCAAACCGTTTGTTTCACATATCCATATCTGCAATAAATCCTCCACCTTTTGCAAACATGGTTGCATTCATTTCAGGAATCTTCACATTTAAGATGAACATCCTACCCACTTTGTTTCCTTTGGCAACCAATCGTCCGTCCTGCTTGTACTCCTCTACATATAATCCATCAGCATTGAACCTGACTTGTAATCCATGGTCAATCATTTGTCCAATAGAAACCAGATTCTTTGTTATATTTGGAACATGTAGCACATCAGCAAGATGTTTTACCTTTCCATCCTCCATCGATAGTGCTCTGTTTCCTGTATGCTCAATAGGATGTGATGTGTCATCACCTATTTCAACATATTGGCAATTTGTGCAAAGTACTAAACCATTCCGCATGATTGGTCATGTGATTTGAAGCACCTGAATCAACATACGAGACATTATTATTTGATTTTGAAACACTAGCAAACATCGTATTCATCATGTGATGTTGAACCATGAACAGCTTCTCAAAATCATCTGCAGTTGTGGATGCATAGTTATTCTTCTTCCTTCTGTTACTTTGATTCTTCAACCTACAATCATGTTCAAAGTGTCCAGGATTACCACAATTCCAGCATCCTTTATTGTCATTACCTGAATCATTTCTTTGGAAATTTCTATGGCCTCTTTGGCTCCCCCTGCCTCGAAACTATCCTCTTCCTCCTACATGATTCTGTTGTTTACTTTGGTCTTGGTTACTATTTCCTCTTCCACTTACAAAACCTCTACCTCTACCTCTTCCTCTACTAGAGTAGAATACCTGCTTAGAATTAGATTTTCCTTTGGAGTTTGAATCCTCACCAAGATTTTGTTCTTCAATAATTAGCATAGATACCAGATCAGCAAAATTCAGAATATTTTCCCTGGTTTATGTAGAAATTTTGAACTGCTTATATGTAGTTCCTAAACCACGAAGACACACTTCCACCTTGTCATCATCATCTACATTCACGCCAATAGATGCAACTGACTCACATATGCTTTTGATTTTCAAGGTGTAGTCACTTATCGACATGCTCTTCTTCTCCAATGTATGCAGCTCATTCTTGAGTTGCAATTTCCGTGCCTTTGTATTGGTCTCATACAATGTGACCAAACTGTTCCAAGCCTCTTTTGGAGTCTTTGCATCATGTATGTGTCCAATCGTGCTATCATGTATGCTAACAGATAGCCATTACATTACCTTTCGTGCTCCTTGATTCCATTCCTCATATGCTCTTACCTGATCTACAGTCCAATTCCTTTCTGGTAATTGTGGAGCATTTTCATTCTCTCCTTTGATGTATTTCCAGTAGCCTTTTCCCATCAGGAAATTTGTCATTCTGAATCTCCAAGCATGGAAACTATTCTTGTCCAGCTTATCGCTCATAAGCTGACTCATTCCATCTGCGTTTGCCATTTCTACAGCAATTCACAACACTGCAAAACACTACAAGCAGCACTTCTGCTTGAACATTGTTGCACTATGACGTGACAGTTCGATCTCAAAAAAATGCAGTTTTCGTGTATCAACAGTACACAAAATCCCTTGAAATTATGGACCTAGAATATATGAGTGTTGTCAAACACAACCCAAGTTATATTTTTTGAACTTGACTTGGTTTTTCTATGGGCCCCACCTTGCGGCCTCAAAATGGAGGTTGAGATGGCTCTGAAACTTCCATCTGACAAAAACAAGTGAGCCTAAAGGGATAACCCTTGAAAATATTTTGAGGTCTTCTACCTTCACACCGATTTCCGTAGCAAATGGAGATCGTTTGTGAATCGCATTTTCTCCATGCCTTGCTGCATACTCTTCACTGTCCCCTTCTCCACAACCTCTCTACAGCCATGCTGGCTTTGCTACCATGTCATGAGGAAGGAGATAAGGAAGATAGCTCACACACACACTCTCACTCTCAACGAGAAGCACACACACAGATTGAGGCAACAAAGAATAATCTTCTTCTTCTTCTTTTATTACATAAAAAGGAATGAACAAGAATTACCTAAAAACAAGAATACAACAAGTGCAATATATAAAGATCAGTAAATAAGGAAAAACCTAATGTCCATGCTGGCAAGGAACAAATGTGCCATCACTCTCGGTAGATAAATCTAATAAAGCTCAATGAAATATCTTTGAGATATACCAACGTGACCACTATACATGTTAGAGAAACAAAAAACTGGTACATGTCATCCTAGATCATCACATGTTGAGCTTGATATCTCAACACTCTAACTTCATCTAGCATACTATCTAAAAATGGCAATGGGAAGGGGTCTGGGATAGTAGCTACATTCATCTTCCGGTAATCTACAGAAATCTATAGCGACTTTTTTTTCTTTGGCATGATCACTATTGGAGATACGCACTCTGGATTTTCAACAGGGAAAACATATACCATGTTGATTAGTTAGTTTACTTTCTGCTTCACGTGTTTTGGAAAATTAGGGTTCATCATGTATCTTTTTTGCATAATCAGAGTTGCATTTGGCTTAAGTAAAATTGATGATAGAGTCTTAGATAAAGGCCTTTCATATCTACATAGGTCCAAGCAAACACATCCTTATGCTCTTTTAACAAGGTAATCAAGCAATCCAAAACTCCGGAGAGAGCTCCACACAAATTCTCACCCTTTGTGGTTCTTCTATTGTGCCCAAATTAACTACTTCTAGGATATCTTCTTCAACACATATCTTTCCTTGCTCCATCAGATCTTTGATGAGAGGTTCTACATCTTTTTCTAAACGTGGGTCCAATAGCTCAGTACAAATAGATGTTGCTATACCTCCACACACTAAACTAATCACTGGTTCAACATCTACCACACCGAATCAAAGTAAATCCCAATAAGCTTCTAAACATTTTTGCTCCTCATCCTCCTCAAGTCCTTCAAGCATGTGTGGTGGCTCCAAAAGTACGGGTTTATTTTTCAGAAGAAAAAATTGTTCATCTTCCAACTAGACCAGAAATTTAGAATGTCCATTCCGAAAAGTAATGGTTTTGGTGGCCCAATTCTACCTCACTTTAGCATTCCTCAACCATGGTCTTCCCAATAGTAAATTATACTCAAGATTCTTACCTTTGAGTTCTAGCACTACAAAAGTAATGGGAAAAACTATGCGGGAAATTTGGATCCGAATGTCTTTGATGAGTCCCGCTGGTTGTACTCTAGTTTGATATGCCATTCAAACAAAAAATGGTGCTCATTCAATGCTAGTCCAGCCCATTTGTTAGCAAGTGGTTGTAGATGCAATATTAATACTAGAACCTCCATCAATTAGTACTTTCAAAATGGCTTTATTTCTGTACCATACTATAATAGTCAGAACTACATAGTTCACCACTTTGTTTGGTACCTCTTTTACGATACCAACAATTACTTTTTTGCACTTTGTTCCTTTTGGAAATGTTCCATTAGCTTCTCTTTAAATGTTGGAACTAATTCCAACAACACACCCTGTGGTAATTGAATTTGTGATTTGCTTAACTAGTGCCAATAATTACCTTCCTCTAATACTACTTATTCCAGAATTCCATAATTCTAGTTTGGTCTGACTTTTTGATGTTGGGAGCCCTGGAAGCCTCTACTCAATGCCTGAAATTCCAAGACTTCAGACCTGGTTGAGATCGTTTCTGGTAAGTGTTCAGAGTTCACTTTGTATTTTTTGGTACTCTTGACTTAATCTTATGATAATAGCCACTGAAGGTTCCATATATTCTAAGGTTACTACATTCACCTTGGGAGTTTTCAACTTGGTTTATTTCTGAAGGTATTGGGTTCTGATTGCCAAAATATATAGCCTCATCTATAACCTTGAAAGTTGGGATGGTGGAACCACTGCTAGTCTTCAAAGTGTTGGGATCTAGAAAACTAAGGTGTTTTGGAAAATCTCGTGTCCTGGCTATCCATCCATAGTCCTAGTTGAACTTGAGGTTTATATCTCGCAGAATTATCCTTCCACAAGGATGATTCGACTTGTGTAGTTACAACTAGTGTATTCTTACGATTAAACCTGCATTCTTCCAAGCTATGATTATTCTTGTTACAAATAGGACAATATACCTAGTTTAACACACAATCAGTAGTGATACGTCTTGCATTTCTACATCACAAACAATATAATTGTTGAACCAGGTTAACCCTTTTTTTCATGATTGGACTTGTTTTTTCATAGCCCAAATTTGATAGCTGTATTTTTCTATCCACTCATATTGTTAGATCAATTATCTGGTCTAAGGATCTTACTTCTTCTAACGTATACATATAAATTATCTCCTTGATCATTGGCTACAATCCGTCCATAAAGAACTCTTGCAAAAGTTTTTCTGAAGGACGATTGTCGTCTGAAAACTTCTCATAGTTGATCTAAAGTCCAAAGCATATTGATGCACCATTCCCTTCTGGATCATGTATTGTAATGTTGCATATAATTCTGTAACACTTTTAGCAATTTGAAATTGCTCCAAAAAGGCCTATTTTAGGTCATCATATTTTACAAAATGGTCCCGAGGATATTCAATTAACCATTTAACTACATCACTAGCTAAGGTAGCTTGGAATACCTGTTCTTTATTATTCTCATCATGCACTGCCTATTGTTACATATGTATTGTTTCTCAAAAGTTTGAACATGTACATCAGGATCTTCTTCCGATCATCCATAGAAATAGGTGTGTCACTCTAGCACAATGGTGAGTACCAACGTGAGAAGATTCACCTCATAATTGTCAATCCGTGGAGACGTGAGGACTAGTATGAAGACTATGAGCAAGTGAAGGCACAAGTGTGTGAGTGAGAAGCACACAAGCATGCACACACATACACACACACGCGCACACAAGGCAAGAACAAGGAGAGGAACAATGGAGTTCTTTGCATTAGTCAAAAAGTCTCTTACATAAGCTCAATTCATAAACGATCTAACCCCAAAAATGAGCTCTCTAGCTCTTTTTATAGTTTTCTAACTAGCTTTGGTCTTGTCCAGACCTAGTGTCCGGCCTAGTTAAAAATTAGGTTCTAGAGCCTATTTGAGGGCTCAAATAGAGTCTAAAAATTATGAAAATTGATATGTAGCTAGTTCTAATACTCCTCAAGCTCGAGGACTCCTCGGCTTGCACAAAATGGAGTCTATTCTACCAAAAACGGAATTTACAATGTTTGTGTAGTGATTAAAATCACTTGAGTTGTAAATGGTCCATGGAAAAAATGATTGGGCCTTGTTGCCGTATTGTGCATGACTCCTCCGTTGCGCTAGTATGCTCTTCATTTGACTTGTATGCCAACACGCCCCCCTTCCTAGCGTCTGTCGCCCCTGACAGACCTCTGTTCTATCGGGTGGTCGATATAGTATTGGATGACATTGGTGGCAAGTTCGTGTTCTCCTATCCTTAAGCCTCTTGCTAGATCAGCTTCCAATGCATCCCAATTTATTGCGCCAGGGACCTCTGGTTGTGGGGTGGTGTAGTACTCAGAGTACATTGCTTGTTCACAAGCAAAGAGATGGAGCAGGTGTGTTGGCTTCGATGCGAAGATCTCCGAGTGATACTCCCAGAAACCTGATCTGAACATTTCTTCGAAGGTCTGTTTGTAACATGCAGGGAGGTATTTGATGCGTGCATGCCAGGCGTAAGCCACACAAATACTGGGGGTGGTGCTCATGTCATACACCAAATCATAATTTCCATTGGTAAATCCCGGGAGACGTACCTGTGGTGCGGCTGCATTTCTGAACGTTTTCAGGACTACCTGCATCATATCTAAAATTTTAAGCATCATTTGAGCTGCTACATCTGGCATGGGCTTCAATCGCGGCATCCAATGGCGAATTGTTCCCATCATGTATGCTACCGACGGTGGTCCCTGTGGTGGCGCAATGTACGGGTAGTTTAGCCATTCCTTGCATTGCGCGTTGTTCTGCACTTTGATATTGAATGCCTTCCAAGACCTGCAGCGTGGAACTGGACCGTAGCATGGATTGTATAGGAGATGTAAAGGTGCGTTGTTCCATGTGTGTAGCATTTCTGGATATGTCTCTAGAAGTTTCTGCCGCCAGGTGGGTTGACGAATTTTGCCTTTTTGCGCCTCTGGAGGAAGGTCTTCGGGTTGAAATTGGGTAGCAAAGGTAGGAAGCTGACCCGTGACTCTCTGTATTTCTGCATTATAATCAGCCAGGATAATATAATAAGGCCTGTATTGGAGTTCAGATGAGAGGATAAGGCGTCTCGATGACAGGTTCTTGAAGTAAGCAGATTGTAGCACAGTTTCCTCTATGACCCTCATGGCCTGATTTTGCACTACTGTGAGCTCTTCGTGAGAACTCCCGATTTCCTCCACTTGACGTAGCCATGGAGGCCGTGGTGCCTCGAATGTGTCGTGAGCTTCTTCCGTTTGTTGGCCTCCTGGGAAGGGTTGTGGGTCGTATTCTTCTTCAAATGTCTGTTCCACAGGAATTTGTACTACTTCTTCGTCGGTGGGAGCCTCTGGAGGGGAAGGTGGTCTCTCATATTGTAGTAGACGTGCTTGCAATTCGGTGACCTGTTTCTGGAGATCTTTTAAGGCCTCTGAGTCTGTGAGAAGTGAAGCTGTGGAGGAGGTGGTTTGAGAGGCTGCTGTTGTTTCTTTTTGGTGTTTCTGCTTCAGTTGACCCAGTTCCTCTGATAGCAGGTCATGTGCTTCAAGCAGCATGGCATAGTCTTCCAATATGATCTTGATATTGTCGGGGGTCACTGCTTGAAACTTTGATGGGCTGATGGGTGCCCCAGGTGTGCTTTCGATAGCTGCTTCTAGGTTCTCTTGATTTTGTAATTGCAGGCGTCGATTCTCTTCATGAGCGGCAGCAAGATGTCGCTTAAGTAGGGCCATATTTCGCTGAAGCTTTGAATTGCGTTCCAACTGTGTCCGTAGGTGACCTTCTACCACTTGTATTGCTTCCTTATCTGTGTTTTGCAACTGTACCTCCAATATGCTATGAGCCTCTTGGAGAGTTTGGAATTGTGTGTGGAGGCGAGCATTTTCCTCCTCTAGTGCAGCAAGGCGGTGTTGTAGTGTCTCCGAGTGCTCTTGCAGGCGTTCATTCTGTTGCTGGAGCTGATTGTAGTCTGTCCTCAAGTTTGATATACAAGCTAGCATGGTGTCCAATGCATTGCCTATAGATGAGGGGGTGGTGTTTACAATGGAAGATGCATGGGAAGGGAATTGGGGAAGGGAAAGAGTGAATGATGTGTCTATTGAAGACGTGTGTGTGGGTGAAATTGGTGGAGGGGGAATGGGAGGAGGTGGAAGCGTGGGGGGAGGGGGAGGTGCCATGGGTGGTGAAATGTCCATACTTTCAGGAGTGGGTGCGAGTGTGGGGTCTACCATATACATTGGAATGGTAGGTGGTGTGTGTGTGAAAGTGGTGAATAGATGAGAAGTGGGGTGGGGAGCTGAAAATAAAGGGAATGGTTGAGACTTGGGTTGAAAAGTTCTAGCAAGAAAGTTATGGAGGGATTGGAGAAGTGGAGAGATGGAGGTAGGGGGTTGAGGTTGTAGAGTTGAGGAGGGCATGAAGGGTTGCGTGGTAGCAGGGAAACCCATGAATATGGATCTAGGGTCAGGATGACCTATGGCTGAGGGCATGGGGGATGGTTGTCCTAGGGCAGGCTCTATGAGCGATTTGGTGGATTGTGTAGTGATGGGGGTTGCTTCATAGATTGGGTTATCAGAGGTGGAGAATAGGGTTGAACTAGAGATGGGAGTACGGAAGATGAAGGTTGGTTCGGTGGGTTGAGTGGTCGAGGTGATTTCCACGGTTTCTGCTCTAGGAGGCGATGGTGGGGTGGTGGGTGGTAGTGGCTCGGTGGATTCCTCATGGATGACTGGGTGCTCTTCGCTAACAGTTTCTGTTGCTTGGGAGGTTGTCCTGATGGGTTCGGATGTAATATTTGGCCCTTCTGCCGTTGTAATGGGAATCTGGATATTCTTACCTGAGCGTGGTCGTGTCTGGAATCTTCATGGATCATATTGAACTGGAGACCTCCTAATGGCGGTCCGCACTGCTTCTACTACCCCATATGTTTCTGCCATCAATAAGAGACCTTCACTATATTCTGAGTCAACTCCTGCTTCTTCCAACAGCTGAGTCATGAGTACTCTACTGCTCTGTTCGGTGAGCAGTTGTTGCGATCGCACTCGTTCCATAATTTGATACAGCCTTCGGAGTTCTGCTGTATAGGCTGGGGCTTCAGTGGTCTCCTCTTCATATGCTCCTTCTTCTTCTAGGTGTCCTTGTTGTTGACCTTGCTGGGCATCACTCCAATGTACATGGCGGTCTTCTGTAGATTTTCTTCTTCTTTGTGAAGATGTGCCTTGTTCTTCTGCATCTGAATAATACTCTACATCAGAGAGTTGTGTACTTTGTAAGAATGCTTCGAAGTCCTGAGGATCCATTCCTTCAGCATCTCCAGTTGTAGCAAATTCAAATTCAGATGGAGCAGGAGGAGCTGAAGGGGTAGCTTGTGTCGTAGTTTCAGATCCAGACCTGGGTATCCTAATGGTAAAGGGAGGTACAGTGGTCTCCCTTCGTGGCGATACTTCAGGGGTAGTCAGAACTTCCCTTGTCTGGACACAAGGGATTGCACCCCTCATGCGCTTGGATTGATGTGTGGACGTCTTGAGCTTCTTAAACATTTGTAATTGTGCCAAAGTTAAGGCACGATCAATGGGAACATCGTATGCTAGGCACCGATAAATAATGCGTGTGATTGCACAGCACCCGTTCACCACTAATTTCCTAGAAGACCTTTTATTTGCTTCATACAATTGATCTATAATCCATACCGACAGCTTAATTGGTAACGCACCTGCCTCCGCTAAGTAGAGAGCGAACGAGATTCTTTTGTGTGGTTGTGTGAAGCGGTCTTGGCCGGGGAAAGCAAAATGTTGCATGCACATACGGAGAGGGATGGACACGTTTGGTGTGAGTGCTGCCATGTCTTTAAGCTTCAATAGTTTCCTATCCTTCATGTTAGTAGGAACGAGAGCATCCTTCTCTGAAGGTACATGTGTGCCGTGCATATTCAAAGCAGAGCTCACCAACTCCAAGGTAAGTTCAAACCTCTTTAACTCGTTGTTGCCCAGCAAGGAAGGAAGAACAAATGATCCTGGTTTGTCCTTTTCTTCATTAGCTTGTAATGTGGAGACCAAATAATAGCATCGGAGGAGATCCGGTTTAGGTAGTGGTGCTTCAAAGTATTCTGCTAGTCCTGCACGTCGCCATATGGTCTGGAGATCCTCGGTGTTCTGTAGGGTCTCAAACTCCTTGGAGAAAAATTGGAATCGAACCCATGATCTGTCATACTCGCACTTAGACTCCCATATATACTTGGCCTCTCCTAATGGACCTGGCATGCCATTGAACCAATGAGAATTGGCATGGACTCTTTCTGTGATCCCTGTGGGTGGATCCGGTACCAGGATCTGCTGAAGGTGTTGCAGCTCCACAGGTCGTTCAGTTGGTGGCACATCCACAGGTAGACTATCCACATCGATTCCTGCAGTAAGTATTCCTACTTGTGAGCTCGGACCTGTCACTTCTGCCATGTTACCTCTTGCCTTCTGATTCTGTGAGAATATAGAAACATGTGTTAACATTGTAAAGGACAAGTTAGAACCGGTTTTGTCCTCATTACAACATTATCATGAGGTTCGGGAGAGATTAGTAGGTTAATAAGTGCTCGGTGCTTGTGTGTGTAGTTAGGAATTGGTTGGACCTAAGAACTCAGTGGAATGATGTAGTGTGAGAGTGACGTAGTTAGTAGGTGGGCATGGATTTACAACTGGGGGCCGGGGGTTTATTACAAGTTTTAGGTTGCCAAATGCAGTGGATGGGCTTTGATCTTGATTTTGTGGGGACTCTGAAGAGTTTGATAGGGGTATCTGCTTGAAGATGAGGCTTTTTAGGGACCCATTTACAAGTGATTCTACTAGTGCTCATGGAAGAATATGTGTCCGTGCGTGATGCGTAAGATTGGGCCTCAGATGTTTGAGTGAGTAAAACATGTTGTACCGGTTGCGGCCTTGGTGTAGCTATTTGAGCCCGCAAGCAAGCCTTAGGCACCCAGATTTGTCGTGATTGTGGGCTGGCCTTCATTGACTTCTTGGGTACCCAAATAGACTTCACCTTCGCAGAAGAATTGATGAAGGACTTCTCATTAGTGTCATGTTGTTGACTATTAATAAGAGGTTTTGGTCGTGGGGTCGGCCTGGTCTGAACAGGGTATTCTCCTTTTTGCCTCCATACTTGCTTCCATGGCTGAAACAATCTGCTTTGCTCCTTTTCTTGGCATTTAGTATCGGTAGTGTTCTGCTTCTTCTGTATTTGATCTGCCGTGGGTTGTTGCAACCTTCTGGTCTTTGGAAAAGAAGGGAGTTCCATCCTCTCCCTGGCTCCGTTGTTGAGATTAGCCTCTTTTTGCATCATACAGTTTTGGACAACAATAGCATTGTCAACTTCATGTGCGCCCCTGGAAGGACCAGGAGTTTGTGCCTTGCCTAGTTCCTTGAGTGCCTCATTTTCCAATTCAACTGTAATTCGGCTATGATCTACCCATACCTGAAGAAGTCCACTTCTTAGGTTGAGGTTGACTGCACGATCATAGATCTAGTCCTGACCCAAGACAAGAGGCTCAGTGAGGTCCTCATCTTGACACACTAATACTTTGACTGTCATCACTTCGTCTTGAATGGAGATGGGAAGATCCACCTCGCCCATGCAAGGAGTTTCCACACCTCCCAATCCTATGAGATATGCTTCTAGGGGTTTTACCTCCAATTGCAGCTGCTGGCAATAAGAAAGCCGAACTGCACTTGTGGCTGCTCCTGAATCAATTAAAGCTCTCACGCTTGTTGTGCTGTCTCTTTGTCCTATTTCTAGGGTCACAAAAGGTCGTCGATCCACTATCTTATGGGTACGTTCACCTGAAGCCTCACACATGGCCATGTGATAGCCTGGAGACTCTTGAGTGTCAATCATAGGTTGATCCCTCCCTTGTCTCCTCAACTTCATTCGTCTGATGCGCTCTAAGGCCTCTGCCTGTGCTTCTTCTCGAATTCGTTTTTCCTCCTCTTTACGTTGCTTAGCAGTATTGAGTCGACTTAGCATTTCCTCCGTGAGGGGTTCCTGATACAACTTGTCTCCTCTAAAGTGGCTAGTTGTACTGCTCCACTCGTGGAGATCCTATTGATGATCATAGGTCCGTAGCCTCTCTTTTCTAGCTTCCTTGCGTGTTGTTTCAATGTGTAGACTAAAACTAGATCTCTTGCTTTCAAGCCCTTATCCTTCACATGGGCATCAAAGTATGCCTTCTGTCTCTTCTTAGCTGCATATATCCCTGCAGCTGCTCTCAGTCTTGTTTCTCCTAATCGTTCAAGGTCAAAAAGTCTAGAGGAGAGTTCATGACCCGTCCATTCGTGCTCTTGTGCTACTTTCAATGTAGGTATTAAGAAGTCCAAAGGTAGCACGGCGTTTTGGCCAAATACCATCTGAAAGGGGGTGGCTTGGAGTACCGTTTTGTAGGCGACTCGGTATGCCCAAACAACATGGTGTAGTTGTTTGTCCCAATCAGAGCGTTTATTGTTCACTAATTTTGTCAATACATTGCATAGGATCTTATTGGTGCTTTCGGCTTGCCCATTGGCTTGAGGGTGATAGGGGGCAGACTTCTTATGCACTACCAAGAATTCTTGGAGCAGATTTTCAATAACTTCATTCAAGAAGTGAGTGCCTCTATCACTAACTAGCTCTATAGGTAGCCCGTATCTTGTGAATACATTCTCAAACAAGAATTTAGCAGTTGTCTGAGCGTCGTTCTTCGTTGTGGCTTTTACCTCTACCCACTTGGTTAGATAGTCCGTGGCAATGATGATATACTCAGCATGGGAACCCTTAGCTGGGGGATTGATAGGACCTACAAAGTCTATTCCCCACTTAGAGAATGCGCGTCCGCCCATCATGGGCTTCAGTGGCATCTCATCTTTGCGTATAGGATACTGGGTTCGCTGACAAATCTCACACCTCTTCACATAGGTATGTGCATCCATGTGAAGGGTGGGCCACCAAAATCCTACAAATAGGATTGCTTTGATCACCCTATCTGGACCAAAATGTCCTCCTGCTACTCCCTGGTGAGTAGTTTCCAAGATCTTTAGATATTCATTCTCATGAACACATAGTCTCAGGTAACCATCTTTTCCGCGCTTGTATAGATTATCACCAATGAGTGAGTAATCTAGGGCCTCTTGTTCTAGACTTCTTTGTCTCGTCAGGGTCGTACTTAGCCCACTGCGGTACCACTTCCAAGTTAAACAAGTAAGCATCAGGTAGGTCATCTGACACTCCTTGTGGGGCTTCTCCTGATGTGAGCCTTGAGAGATGATCTGCTCTCAAATGAGTCTTCCCTTTCCTTACCACAACCTCAAAATCATATTCCATTAGCAAGAGAAACCATCTTACTAATCTTCCTGTATTGCATGGCTTGTTTACGAGGTATAGCAATGCCTGATGATCAGTTAAAAATTTAAACTTATTTGCAAGCAAATAGTGTCTAAATTTCTTAACTGCATATACCATGCCTAAGCCTTCTCTCTCAGTAGTGGTATAATTTCGTTCAGCTGCATTCAATTGTCTACTAGCATAGGCAATTGGAAGATCCATATTACCTTCACCAGTAGGTTGTGCAAGCACACATCCAATGGCATAATTGGATGCATCCACATGAACATGGAAAGGCTTATTCCAATCTGGTGTGGTTAAGATTGGTGCTGAACATAACCTTTGTTTAAGCTCCTGGAAGGAATTCTCACATTCATCAGTCCACTCAAAGTTAGTCAAGAGTCCATACATGGGCTTTGCAATGACAGCATACATGTGAATGAACCGGCGGTAGTAACTACAATGCCCCATGAAAGCTTGTACTTCCTTGACATTCTTTGGCCTAGGTAACTCGGCTATGGCTCTCACTTTCTCTTCATCAGTGGATATGCCATTCTTTGACACTATGTGTCCTAAAATCTTGCCTTGCCTGACCATAAAGACAACTTTTCTGGGTTCAGGCAGACTTGATATTCTCTACATTTGTCAAAGATTTGTCTGAGTTCGGGAATATGGGTTTGCCTAATGTTGGAATGAGCACAAACATCATCAACATAGACTTCTAAATTCTTCCTTAGGAACTCCTTAAATACATGGCACATCAGCCTCTGGAAGGTAGCTGGTGCATTGGTAAGTCCAAATGGCATTACTCTAAAGGCAAAAATGCCCCATTCTGTGGCAAAAGCTGTCTTGTGCTGATCCTCTGGAGCGATGGCTACTTGATTGTAGCCCGAAAATCCATCAAGGAAGTTGTACACTTCCTTGCCTGCTACTCTTTCTAAGAGATGTTCTGTGATGGGAAGTGGATAGTTATCTCGGATTGTGGCTGCATTGACTTTCTTTAAGTTAATGCATACACGTAATTTACCATTCTTTTTGGGCACCACTACAATGGGGGATACCCATTCAGTGTGCTCAATTTCATAGATAAATCCAGCTTCAACCAGTCTATCTATCTCCTCTTTGATCTTGGCAGCGTAATTATCATTGTATGTATATGGCTTTTGCTTAGAGGGTTTGGCATCTGGGGTCATGGGGATGGTGTGTGAGCATATGTCAGGGTCCACACCTTTCAAGTCCTTGTAACTCCAAGCGAACACATCTCTGTATTCTCTTAGCAAGGCTATCAATTCGTGCTCTTCTTCTTCCGTCAGGTCATGTCCTATGTAAGTACATCTCTCTTCTCCTTCTTCCATGGCTACCACAATTTTCTTTGTGGTTTCCTTGTTATCATAGGCCTCTCCTGATTGTGCCTCTCGTTTAGGCATTCTGATCATGACTCTCCTGTCATCTATCTCATACTTCTTAAAATTTTCTGGGACCTCAAACAAAGATTCCTCCTCTTCTTGTGTGACTTCTTTCTTCTTCCTTTTCTTTCCTTCTTCCTTAGGGGTTACATGTGTGGCTAGCCTTACGTCTTTTGTAAGCTCTCCGTGCCTCTGGGGTTGAAATTCTACTTCATAGAAGTATTCTTCATCTGACGCAAAAGGTGGGTCCATAATGATTGACTCTAGATCAGAGTCACTTGCATCCTCAAATGCATCAGGGCTAGGTTCGCACTCTTCCAATATTGCCTCTCCCATGATTGGCTCTATGGAGAAAACTGAAATGTCATAGCCATCCTCATCACAGTGGGGTGTCCATTGTTCCTCATTGATGGCTACATCCATTGTTGCTAGGATTTCTGCCCAGCCGTGGGGTTCAAATTCTTCGTCAGGAAATACTACAGGTGCATAGGCTGGGTCTTGAATGGGTCTATGTGTTTCGTTTGCACCTATATCTCTGGCCTTTTCTCTTTTCTCCTCTTCTATTGCCACTTTGCACATCCATAAGTGGGTGTCTTCATGCATCCATGAGGATCTTGATCCTATGGAATGCACAGATTCCGTATCATCTTTGGCTCGATGGATGGGATTCCATTGGATAGGGGGAACATCTCTATGAGAGTAATCTTTGAGATTCACTTTGGTCGTAACACCTAAGTGTTGCAGGTACAAAGAATTGGTTCCCCAATCCTGTACCACTTGCAACTGTCGCATAAAAGGTCGTCCCAAGATCATTTCATAGGCATGGTTCTTGCTAAAATCACATATAGCAAATGTATGCTCAAACTCGACACCATAGGTGGTGAGAGTTATTCCTTCTAGCAATCCTAAGGGTCTCTCTATGTGACCATCGGCCATTTGCAATTTCATCCTGGTGGGCCTGAGTGCAGGCTTACCCCAACGCTTCCATAAGGAAGTGGTAGTAATTGCAACTCCTGCACCTGAGTCCAAAATTGCTTTGGTTGTGTATCCCTGATGGGTAACTGGGAGGTAGGTATTTCCTTCTTCTCCTTCACTCATGTCTCCTATCTTATCCAATGGTATTTTTGGCACTGTTCTTTGAGATCCTACCTGGGAATGTGGTTTTGCTACTTCGGGCACTTGATTGGCTCCATGTTTCCACACTTCTGGTCTAACCTTGAGCAGCTCTTCCAAAGTGAGATTGCACTGCACTTTGGTGTTCTTTACTACCTCCGTGTTCCTAGGTATGACTGAATCTTTGTTTCTTACCATGACTGTGGGGGTTCTCATACAAGTAGACTTGGCTTCCCATAGGCCCGTGAAGTGGGGTAATTCCTGTAGAGAGTTAGACTCAAAGTCTAATCTCTCTTGAGACGGGGTACTCTCCTGCTCTCCATAGATAGAGGGAATATCTTGTGGGAATTGATCATGTGCATCATCCACAAGCTCAATGGGAGGAGGGACTTCACTTTCCTTAGCCCATTTTTCTTCTTGAATCTCTCTTAGGAATTCTTGAGTGAACCTATTCATAGAAGAGGGGGTGTCTGGCTCCGTAGAGTTAGGCACATAGGCCTCAGACACATAGGCTTTCTGGGTAGGAAGACCTGCTCTTTCACTAGCCTTGTCATGGTGTTGAGGGGCGGGTTCCTTTTGTGATTGTGCAATTAGCTTCTCTATTCTTTCTAGGGAGGGGGGGTTGTCTAGTTCAGTGGAATTGGGCACATAAGCTTTCGGTGGGGGATGGGTCATGTTTTTGCTTGCTTTATCTCTTTCTTGATTTTTTTCTTCCTTGGCAGATCTTGCAATTATGCCCTCTAACTTCTCTAGAAGTCCATCCAAGTGTAATTGCGTCTTGGTTGAGCCTGAGTAATTGAAAAGGCGACTGGCTTCAAACATAGTCTGAGCCAATGCGACCATTTTCGCGCAAAGTTTGGTTCTTTCTATCTCTAGGTCAGCTCTAGGGTAGCACTTGTCATGATCCGTTACATTTGGCCCTTCTTGGATTCTGGCCTGATATGCTTTAAGCATCATGTCTATGTCTTTAGGAGTGGGATCAGCTAATACTGATCCTGCTCGGGGTGGTGGGTGGGTTACGTGGGGTGTATTAGAGGGTGGAGGGATGGAGGGTGATGGGGATGGTAGCGGTGGGAATGTGTGAGAGTGCGTTTGAGATGTGATCTCTATGATTTTGGCCTTGGTTTCTCGTAGACTTTCCTCAAGTTCACTCATCTTCTTTGCCCATTGCCTTTTCATATGTTCATGGCTATCTCTCCAAGCTCTTGTTCTCTTCTTATTTTGGCTCTCAGTATCGCTAGCGTCTGGACTCTTTTCCTGGCTTACCCCTTGGTTTTGCTGCAATGCTTGAGCTCTAGTGATTACCTGCACTGGTGCAGTGGAAGTGACACTTCCTGTGGAATTGACCACTAACCCAATAACGTTAATCGGAGTGATTTTTGGCATATTGCTGGGATTCTTGGGACAATGTCGTAAGAGATGTTCCTTTCCACACTCCTGGCAAAAGCTTTGGATCGTCACTGATTGGGGTTGTGTAGGTGCAAGCATGGGGCAATCACGTATGAGGTGATCACCCTGACATCTGAAGCAAGGTCCTCTAGGGAAAGGGGGTCGTATCTGCCTAGGTTGAGGTCTAGAGTTGGGGTTTGTGTGCATGACATTAGCATATTCAGGCTCCCAAATAGGTTCACTCGGTTCCTCACTGTAGTAAGACTCACCATGTTCAGGAGACTGCATGTAGTAAGCCTGGGGACTATCAACATGTGTAGAATCAAAGCTATGGTCACTGGGATCACTTTCTGAGATTAATGGTGTTACTGGGACTATCGCTCTATTCAGGTTTTCTTCTGCAGCAGCATACTTGACCGGAATCACATTAGTAGGAGCGGGTTGTTGCTGTGCTAGCACTGGCTGGGGTCTCAGTTGGGCCTGATATTGCGGTTGGTAATTTTGCTGAGGCCTAATATACTGTTGTGGTGAATATTGACTCTGGTATCTGCCTTGTTGAGGATATGGCTGAGGATAGGTTTGCCTAACCGCTTGCTTATTGTATGGGCAGTCCTGTGCTGAGTGATTTGTGTACCTTCGCTCTATGGTGCAATATTGGCTGCTAGGATTCACTTGGGGTTGAGCCGTGATGGGACATGCGTTTGCCATATGGTCACCACCGCAAGTATAGCACCTCTTTACTGGGGCAAATCTAGGAATTTGTTTACTAGAGACACCTAGTTTTTGAGCTACTTTTTCCGCAAGTTCCTCAATTGATGTGGATTGTGAGGAAGAGAGGCTAGAGGTACTATCTGAATCTTTGTAGATTTTGGATAGCTCTAACTCCTCCCCTAGGTTATCCTCAATATCGATGCACATGCGTACACATTCTTCTATAGTTCGGGGGTCCTTCAAGTACACATATGATCTCAATTTGGTACTTAGCAATCCATCCAAGAATAAAGCCACTTGCTTAGCGGCCGTGGGTAACTCAGGACCAGGACATCGCTCAAGATATTGCCTAAATCTTCTTCCTGCAAGTCTCACAGTCTCTTGCGGGGTCTGCTTGAAGCTGTATATCAATGAGGAAGTATTATGTCTTATGCCACTTTTAGAGAATTCGATAATGAATGCCTCTAAAAGTTGATCTATACTTCTAAACTGCCTCTCGTTTAGTGGCTGGAACCATGTCAAGGCGGTGTTCCTAAGGGTTAAACCAAAGGCATTGTACTGCGTGAACAGGTCTTCAACTTGTTCAGCTCTCAAGACTTGCTTAAACTCGGCTACATGATCGTAGGGGTCTCCAGTGCCATCGAAGTAGTTTTTCATGGACTTAACTAGCTGGGTCGGTCTCAAGGTTCTCGTGTGCTCTCTTGGTCTTGGCAAAGGGAAATCATCGGCATTTCTTTGGTTCCTTGGGGCTTTATGTCCCTCAACTTCCCCTCTATTCGTGTCCATTCTCGTTCTTTCTCTTCCCCAAGAGTTGGCAAAGCTTACCTCAGGTCTCTCTCGACTCCTTTCTCTTTGAGTCCCCTGAGCTTGAGATGTTCCAGCTCCTTGGCGACCAAAGGACACATTCGATCTTGGTTGGGGGAAGATAAATTCTCCTTTCCAAGTGTAAGCATGCCTATCATTTTCTGTAACCCCAAAGATCCTCTCTGAAGAGTGATCTAAGTAGTTCACTCTTCCTGGAATATCAGGATCTTTGAACTCATAGATCATGATTGTTCCTGCCTCACTCGGCTGACTAGGTCTATATCTCCAAAAGGCTTCATCCATCTCTCGGTTCAAGAGGAGATCTATGCTTTTATTATCTTGGGGAATCCACTCTGGTGTGATAATCCTTGTGAGAACAGATTTGCCTCGGGGGGTTCTAGGTTCTTCGCCCATGTTTCCTTGCTCTAGGTCACCTAAGTCCGTTTCCGGGACCACATTCCCAAATTCATCAGTCCTATCTGGATGACTGGTGACTACATATATTGTCCCTTCCTTGTCCAAGTATGCTCCATTTTCAAACTTGACAGCTGGGCGCTCTAGTCCAATGGATTGGTCAGGGTTTTTAATCTGGACCACCGCTCTTCCTAGGCCGTCCTCATAGATGCTAGCACCTAATCGGTTGGTCCTAAGGTACTCGAGTTGCATCTTGTAAGGGCCTTCCACCATATGTAAATATGGCACCCCAGAACTTCCTGTAGGTCTCTCCATACCGTGGGATATCTCAGACTCGCTAGTCTCAGAATTAGGATAATATGAATGATGGCTCAACTGTTGGGCCCAAGACCTCGCAGTATGATTGACACTAGCCTCTGAAGATCTAAGACTTTGTCTGTATCTCCCTAGGTGTCTACCTGACCTAAGGTTCATATGCCCTTTGTACGTTGCTGATTCTTGGGTATCAGTCACTTGTTCCTTTTAAGTTCCTTTGGATGTGTTTTCTTGTTTTTAGTTAAGCGTCATCAGGAGCAATTTCGTGGGTCGTACTTGATGTTCTGCGTCCGCTTAGTTTAAGTTCTTTTCCTTTAAGTTATCCCTTGACTACAATTTTGCCTACCCTTGCACTTGAGAAATTAAGGGCTCTTCAAACTTGAGTGTTCCTATCATACCCCTAGTCAATCAGAACAACTACTCGCACTTAGCCTATGCTAAGAATAGACTGAGGGGGTTAAGTGATGTTCCAACCTCAAGTCGCTCCTCCTGGCGATGCTGGTCTACCCAGGAAGCACGTTCCCAAGCTTGGTCGCCTTGGCACTTACTTTGCTTTCTCCAAGAGCTCTCGATGATCCTGTAAGAATCCCAAGTTTAGCTTCAATTTGATCCTTCAATTGAAAGACAATTTATTTCAGACACTTTTTTAATGACCCTTGTTCCCCCTTTTGTATTGCTAAAAATTTCCCCTAGAGCTCCCTTGGTGTTCCTACCCCTCAGTGTGTCAACTTCCAAATATCCTATCTGAAAATCAATGCATTATTCTTAGAAAAAACAGTTGAGGGCGTGTAGTATATGCCACGAGCTTTCCGACAAGCCCTAGAGCTCAAAAAATGGATTTCGTATGAAAAAGTTATGACCGTTCAGGGTTTAGGGGGTTAAACAGACAAACAGAACCTTTCAGGAGTTTTAATGCATTTTTCTAAGGCCTTTGCAAGTGTGTGAGTATTTGAGAGTGCAAATATGCCCAAAATTAGCCTAAATTTCCAAAAAATTTACCCCTTAATTTTTGCCGAAAATGTCTGTCTGTCGCGATAGACGGTGTCTGTCGCGATAGACGGTGTCTGTCGCGATAGATGGGTCTGTCGCGATAGACGGTGTCTGTCGCGATAGATGGGTCTGTCGCGATAGACGGTGTCTGTCGCGATAGAGTGGTCTGTCGCGATAGATGGTGTCTGTCGCGATAGACGGTGTCTGTCGCGATAGATGGGTCTGTCGCGATAGACGGTGTCTGTCGCGATAGATGGGTCTGTCGCGATAGACGGTGTCTGTCGCGATAGAGTGGTCTGTTGCGATAGACGGTGTCTGTCGCTATAGACGGTGTCTGTCGCGATAGACGGTGTCTGTCGCGATAGATGGGTCTGTCGCGATAGACGGTGTCTGTCGTCTGTCATGATTTGGTCTGTCGCGATAGACGGTGTCTGTCGCGATAGACGGTGTCTGTCGCGATAGACGGTGTCTGTCGCGATAGACGGTGTCTATCGCGATAGACTGTGTTTGTCGCGATAGACTGAAAAAATGCAAATTTTTGAGAAACTTCTAGTGATTTGGAGTGCTCTAATGGTGTAGGTTACCGTGCCAAACATGCATTCACAAAATATTAAGTTTTTCTGTCTGTCGCGACAGACAGAGGTCGTCGTCCCGGGACCTGTGCAGAGTCTGTCGTACCTGCACACACTGCTGGAGAAGGTGGTACAGCTAGTTCCTGCAACAAAAGCTCAAAAACACACCAAAAACAGATAGCATGCAAGCTCTCTCTCGCTCTCTCTCACAATGAAATGAGGGAAATGAGGTGGGGAGTGTAATATGACCAAAAACTGAAATTTTTTGTGGAGATGGAGATGGAGGTGGGAGATGGTGGGGATGATGATGGTGATGATGGTGATGCGAAAGTAAGGAAAAAATGAAGAAAAATAAAGAGAAGGAAGGATATTACCTATAACTCCAATGTCTCAACTCGACGTCTTACCATCACATGCTCGTCCTCGAAGCTCTCTCCCCGGCAACGGCACCAAAATTGGTGTCACTCTAGCACAATGGTGAGTACCAACGTGAGAAGATTCACCTCATAATTGTCAATCCGTGGAGACGTGAGGACTAGTATGAAGACTATGAGCAAGTGAAGGCACAAGTGTGTGAGTGAGAAGCACACAAGCATGCACACACATACACACACACGCGCACACAAGGCAAGAACAAGGAGAGGAACAATGGAGTTCTTTGCATTAGTCAAAAAGTCTCTTACATAAGATCAATTCATAAACGATCTAACCCCAAAAATGAGCTCTCTAGCTCTTTTTATAGTTTTCTAACTAGCTTTGGTCTTGTCCAGACCTAGTGTCCGGCCTAGTTAAAAATTAGGTTCTAGAGCCTATTTGAGGGCTCAAACAGAGTCTAAAAATTATGAAAATTGATATGTTGCTAGTTCTAATACTCCTCAAGCTCGAGGACTCCTCGGCTTGCACAAAATGGATTCTATTCTACCAAAAATGGAATTTACAATGTTTGTGTAGTGATTAAAATCACTTGAGTTGTAAATGGTCCATGGAAAAAATGATTGGGCCTTGTTGCCGTATTGTGCATGACTCCTCCGTTGCGCTAGTATGCTCTTCATTTGACTTGTATGCCAACAAGGTGTAATCTAACCCCGAAAGTAGAACTCTATTCTACATCTTCTCATCAGAATCCTCATCACTAGTGGTGGTCGAGTCTCGCGTAAAGTCCTCTAGTTTGCGGGGTCGAGAGATAGGTACTAGTGTTACTGTAAGCTCTAGTTGGGGTGTGCTCCCATCACTTTAGGTCCTTATGTTTTGTTCTTTTTGCTAGCTCTACTGGGTGGCTTTTCTAGATTCCCCTTTTTGCAAAGTTTTAACTAATTTTTTATTCTTCCACTCAAATATCCATTCCTCCAATATTGACTGTAGCAAGACACCATTTTCCACCCATAGCAGCAGCTCTTTTGGGATCTTTGTTGATTTTGCATTGA
This sequence comes from Ceratopteris richardii, assembly GCA_020310875.1. NCBI lineage: Eukaryota > Viridiplantae > Streptophyta > Polypodiopsida > Polypodiales > Pteridaceae > Ceratopteris > Ceratopteris richardii. Next base: position 85,206,341 of record CM035417.1, on the reverse strand, counting down.
TATATCTTCTAAACACAAAGTTCCTAAGGTATTCTTGATAAGTTCATCTAAGTATTCGTGATGTCGATCACTATAAAAATATTCCTTTTCAAACCTCAGCCACATCAATTTAAGAAGAACCTCATCTCAAGAGCAAACCCCATCCCATCATGGTCACCAATTTGTTTGATGCCCGGCTAACACAAAACCTCCAAAAGAATGAATTTGGGAATGGGGATTATGATTACGACACCACAATCATAACATGTGTTTCTATTCCTTTGAATTAGTGTTGCATACTTAATATGTTTAAGTTTCATTGACACACTTTAGACTATATCCATTGCACTGTAAGATTCAAAATACTTCAAAACAATTAGAGACTTGATGATACAATAGAATTTGGAACGATATTGTAATTCCATATACAACAACATACACTACACCATAAACACTACATATACATATCTGCTCTTTACTTTCAGACTTATTTCATAACGCAGATAGAATATTGCAATCACCGATAGTTCCATAAGATTGTCATTACTTCCCCATATGTTCAAGACTCACCATCTTCTCTTTGTCTCTTGGTTCCGCATACGCAGGTTACACTGCTATGTCACACCATTCTGAACTTCTAGACATAAAAGTTACCGCACTTTTGAAAATAAATCATCGGATCTTAAATAAACCCCTTCTCCTATTACAAAGAAATATGAGTTACAAAATATGATTCAGTCCATTCCGACTACTAACAGAGCTTACGACTGATGAATATTATAACATATATTTAAGAAAATCACAAAAAGGCAAAAACGTATATTTGGATAGGATATTGGAACTTATGTCTTCCTTCCTTTGGAAAATAAAGAAATTTGATGAGGTCTTTTACTCTTTTGAGGGAAAGACTATAGTGATTGGACTATATCTTCGAGAACCCAAAGTGGTTCAAGTTAATTTGAATGCTTTCCCTTAAAATTGCATGGAGACATTCTCTCTTCTCTTGTTTGAAACTTTACTTGATGAATAAGCATATGAATGGATGTGTTGGCACTAAACCCTATACTATTCTATTTCCTCAAATACAACCAGATTTGACTATGCTTTTGCCAAGAGAGAACTATGCTCATAAGACATATGACTCAAGTATGCTCTAGTTTTCTTCCTTTGAAGAGAAAATTTAAAGGCCATCCATAAACATTTAGTAGCATTTGCATGCGCTACAAGCACCTTACATATAGGCCTAGATCTACATGACATATAATTTTACCCGATGTGACACAACCTACATATAATGTGTGTGAACGATTTTGCTAATGGTTTGTGTTCAAGTGTATTGACTTGCCAAGAATGAGGAAGTGAAATCTTGTAGAGATCGAGGAGGTGATTGATGGACATAGAAGAAGATTTGGATCATGCACTGAGCAAGAGAAGATTCTTCAATACCAAGCCTACTTTTTGATATCCAATCATACCTTTTACTGCTTAAAGATAGACATAGAAAAATGATCAATAACTTTGAGGAACATAGCCTCTAGAAAACTATTGATTCGATAAAAACATACTAAGGAAAATTTAATGGAATGAATGTGGTCTCTTATCTTAGACATTATGAGAAAATAGTGGAGGAGTATGGACTACTTGGAGATCATAAAAAGGATACATTCATTCAAATCTTGCATAGCTTCACTAGGGAGCATATCCAGCTTCGAGTAGTGACCCCGAATATGTCATGGGCTGATTTCAAGAAACAATTACTTGGTTATTTCTCTCATAAGGACTACAATAAGAACAATTGGGCCACATGTCTAAGGTGTTTTGATCACCTAGGGCTAAACTGCATATCAATCAAAGTTCTACTAAGTTTAAGGTGAAGTTCAATCAATTTCATACTACAGATAGAATAGCCCTAAATCTAGATAAGCTTCAAAATTTCCTATGTATGTTAGATATGTACCTACAAAGAGAATTGGAGCCAATGTTAGAGGATAATAATATTGCAAGTCATCATATTGAGGACTAGGATAGTGTTTCTGTGCAGTTATTCAAAGGATGGCTCAATGATAAAAATGGAACTTGAATCAGACACCTAGACACAATGGAAGAGAAACTTTAATCATACCGAGATATTACTAATTGAGAAAGAAGCTATAAAGAGCATTCAACAAACTAAACCAAGAACTCAAGAGCAAGGACCTAGGGCTTAGAAGCAAGTTATAGAACCTTTCAATCAGCCTGGCAAATGCATATGGTGTGATGAGTTTGAACATCCACACTCAATATATAATTTGTTCAAGTTGAAAGCCTAAGAGAAAAAAAAAATAGAGAGACAGATATGTGATTACATGAACAAGAGACCATTCGAAACAAACTTTGGGAAAAGCAGATTGAAAAAGTTTTATGAAGCTTCAACAAGCCAGAATACATATGCATTTAGGCTTGATGGGATGATCAAGACACTGAGTTTTGCAAACATTTCTACACTAGAGAGTCCAGCCAAAGAAAAGGTTAGACAAGCAATTGTGAAAATGGAAAAGAAACCTTCGGATGATAAGAAAGGGGAAGGGAAACAATAAGAAAAGTAAACTAGTCAAGAGGAAATTGAAAAGGGAAAGAAAAGAAGCAAGAAACAATTTGCTTTTCGATTGATCTTTCAATTAGAAAAACATATTGATACTAAAAAAGTTAAGGATGAAAGCGTAATGAAATCCCAAGTTATTGTGACTTTAGACAAACTTTTAGCATTAGCATGGATGGATGTAAAAGAAGAATTTATTAATGTTATAAAGAGAAGAAGGTAACCAATTGACGTAGAAAGTGAGGATATCAAAATGGAATAGATTAATGAGAAGAAAGAACCAAAAGTTAATAGAGTTAAGTTCATTGTCAAAATTTTGAGAAATCTTATGCTCAAAAGAACTATTTGGGACACATGATTGGGAATTCGGACAAAAATAATGGGAACTCAAAGATTCATTACAAACAAAAGCATTGGGTACGAGATACAATTAGAACTATCGTAAGAATCACAGATAACAATAAGCCATGTAGCTTTAATGGACTCGACATAAAAAATAAATGTAGTATTAAGAGAGTTGTTGATATTTTTAGGTAGTGATATGTGTGGAAACTCTAGGACCTTCGGTGTACTTTTTTCCCTCTTTAGAAGGTTTTTTCCCCAGCTTGTATATACGCCTATAGCCCTAATGCATTGCTTATCTATGTACATTCTAGTGGTAATACATTTAGTATTATGTGTTGTGTTCCATGCTTCTACTTCTTCCTTGTGTTGTTTGCATGCTTCCATAGACCTCGAACTCCAACAATTGGTATTAGATCAGGTCGTTGCTCATGGGAAAATGGGGCATAGCTATAGATAGTAGTAAATGCCCATTCTTCATTCTAAAAAAGATTAGCAGACTTTGTTTTAGGTGTAGAGGCTTCTCCAAGTACCATTCTACTGCAAAATTGTTTCTACTTTTCTAGTTTCTTCTCATCTTTGTCTTTGCTCTTTATTTGTGAAGCATACCAAAATTCTACTTACTAGTAGATGAGTTGCATTTAGTTTTTCCCTTCTAAGGAGCTAAGAAAGCTTGATATGGAATATGCATAATTGACCTATTTTTCTTGGACTTATCTTCCTACAAGAAAATGGAGACTAAATTCTAAATTTCAAGGCATTTGGATTCCCTTTCATCATCAATCAAAGAGTAGAAGTAAAACTCTTATATGAATATCTCTGATCCATTAGGGGAAAAAATGAACCCTCCATGGGCCTTTTAGATTAAGGAGTGATTAGCCATGGACCAATGAGAGGAGGGTGGTGGACACAGTCTAGTCCCTTAATCACATAGGCTAGGCATAGGCTTCCCTTGTTTTTATGTGGTCAAAGATGCAAAAACCATCTAAAATCAGTGGGTTTCTTCAAAGAATGATTTTGGAAAAGTCGAAAAACATTTAGATCCATTGGATTGTTCAAAGATCTAAGGGCCAAGGTTAAATGCCAAAAGTCAAGGCATCTACTAATGTGGACCCTTGGATTAGCTTCAGATCGAATGGCTTGGAACAAAGCAATGATGACAAAAAACGCGTTTTGCAAGCAACCGTCAGATTGCACCTTTGATCGGACAATCCCGCTTGAATTCTTGAAAGATGAGGCACCTCTATTGTTGGCCTTTGGATCAGGCCTCGATCGGATGGTTTAAATTCATCCCATAGAAGAAGAAGGCGCCTTTTAAAGGCAACCATTAGATGATCTTCGAATCCGACGGTGCAGATGCATCTCCGAAAAAGGATCAGCCCCATTCGCGGGGATCGGTTGGATCATAAAGTATCTAAGGGCTAAGATTTTTTCAGAGAGTCTATCCCACTCTTGTCTTTATTCCCATAAATTTGAATGCATTCTCTCTCTAGATTCTTGTCGAATTCAATATAGGCCATTGATTTTACCAATCCAAAGGCTCATGTTTGCTCACGGATGAGAGACCAAACACACACTTTTATGTACATTATTTTAATTGTCAATACCACTAGTGGTTTCATGTGGCTCCTTAAGCTCATAGATTAAGCCTTTTAATCCCTAAAAATTAGGAGTCCTTACAAGGCCCATGCAAGGCTCACTTTTTCCCCTAATGCTTTGTCAAAAAACTATCCATGGAATCTCTTTCATATGCTCACTCTCTAATTGCTTCATTTCTTCAGTGGTATAAACTATCCATGGAATCTCTTTCACTCATATGCTCACTCTCTAATTGCTTCATTTCTTCAGTGGTATAAAGTTTTAAGTATATACCAACCTTCCTTTCTTGTCTTAAAGAGCAAATGTGAGGGATAACGACACATTTAACAAAAAACGTTGTCGATGCACGTGCTTGAGCATCCCTACCACCCCAATAAATTTTCTCTATAATAGGTGGATCAAGAAGTAGAACATGACTAGAAAAGTCATGAGCATTATCTTCAATGCCATTTGCATTATGTTCAATAACTATATTTGCACGCACAGTAATATTTTTTTCAATGTCATGCATAATATTCCACAAACCTCTTGTTACAAATACATGATGCATGATATATGCCCATAATGGGTATTTAGTACCATCCAACTTATCCTCAACATCCAACATATGAAATACATCATTGCAGCCATCCATGGCTAGTGACAAAATACCATGATCCAAAAACTTGATGGAAAAAAATTGTTTGTATCTCAAAAAGTTGAAGAGAAACACCCTATTGAGCTCCACTAAACATGTAGAAAACTTCAAGCCGCTTGTAGTGGTAAACCAAAACATGTATATATGTTTGGCACAAAAGGACCTGCATAGTCACTACAATAGTCCATTCGAAGGTTGAAACGAGCTCAGGTCAAAATTTTGACTCCTAATTGCCCCGAGTATGCTCACCAATTTTTGCGTGATTCTGAGACTATGATTTGGAGGGATTTCGATGATGCCAAAGATGAATTGGTGCCCTAGTCTAATACCAATTATTGGATTTTGAGGTCTTTGAAAGCACAAAAGAGCATAAGGAAAGAAGAAGAAGCTTAGAGCACAACACAATACAAAATGTATAACTAGGTGAGTACACAAAGATAGCTGATCCATTAGGGCTATAGGCGTATATACAAGGAGGGGGAAGAAAACATTTTAAAGAGGGAAAAAGTGCATCAAAAGTCATGTGTGTTCACAACATCACTACCAAAATATATCAATAAGAGGTTCTTCAAGAAGATGAGGAATCTAAATTCTTGGAAGTCAACAAGGACCTTTGGTTTGTCAAACCTATCGGTATTCCGAAGGTGTTAGCACAACATCAGAAGCACGAACCTATTACATCTTTGATTCAACTAGAGATGGTCCAACAAGATATTTTGGAACATACCTTAATACTGTAAATCAAATATAAGCAAGATAGTGTGCATGTGGAGGAAGTGGAGGTGCTCAATTTGGATTCCAATGCTCAACCTCAACTGGTTAAGGTTTTTTCTAAGTTATGAGCATTATTTAGATATGGAGGGTCTTGATCCATGCTTATACTAGCATGAGATTAAATGTATCTCCAATCATTCAACAATGATACCAGATGAATCAAAACTTTTCTAGACATGTAAAGTAAGAATTGGATTGACTCGAGGGGGTCGGATTCATTGCAACAATTGAATATCTAGAGTTGGCCTCCCCAATCATGATTATCTCAAAGAAAAACAACAATTGCAAATATGTGTGGATTATTGTAAATTGAATGCAACTACTATTCTAGACCCTTTCCCATTGCCTTTTTTGGACACAATGCTCGATGAAATTGCACAAAGGGAAATATATTCTTTTTGGATGGATTTAGTGGATGAGGTAGATGTTTCCAAAAACATTTTATCACTAACTAGGGTGTCTTTCCTTGTACTATCATGGGCTTTGGAGTCGAAAATGATCCTAATACTTCTTAAACATGTATGCATCAAATCTTTTCTCCATGCATTATCAGTCAGTTGTTTTTGGATGATTTTTTACTTTTCAAAAAACAAATGGACCATTTGCAATATGTATGGCTCTGTTTTACATAATGGAGAGAGTTCCATCTTTGTTTAAACCCTAGTAAGTCAGTCTTTTGGCTAAAGTGCGATAAAGTTTTGGGCTATGTCATTTCCATGGAAGGTATTATAGTCCATCTACATAAAGTTAAAAATGGTATTGCAAGCTCTAGTGTCGCGATCATCAAAAGCAGTTCTTAGATTTTTGGGCCAAATCCGATGGCATGGTCATCACTTATGATGTCTCGCTCATATTTCCATACTACTAAATTGCTTCGCTCATGTCAAAACTAGAGATTCCCAATGGGCTGCAGAGTGTGATCTAATCTTCCATAGGCTAAAGGTGCTTCTAACTAAGGCACCCATGTTGTAGGCTCCATATTGAAATCGTCCTTTCCATGTCTTTTTTGATGCATCAGATGTGTCCATTAGCATTGTTTTGATGCAAAAAGCAAGCCACTCTTAGTATCAACTAGTTTCTTATGCTAATAAAAGATTGACGAATGCAAAAAAAAATTACTTAATGATCGAAGAGGAATGTCTTGGATTGATTTGTTCCATCAAAAAAAATCCATCACTTTTTATTAGGCTAGCAATTCACTTTTCATGTGGACCATTCTATTTTATTGCACTTGGTGAAGAAGCAGAATTTAGTGGGTCGGCTTGCATGGTGGATATTGATTTTACAAGAATTTGTGTAATGATACCATCTATCGACCAACTGTTTACATGTAGTGCAGATTCCTTATTATGTCTAGATAATGGTGAGCCTTTAAATGGGATCAACAATTCTCTTTTGGGTGTTGAACTTTTCCATGTTGCTGATGCTACCTGGCCACAGTTGGGTACTCTTACTTGGTATGAGGAAATTATATCTTTTCTGCCACAAGTGTGCCTCCTATGTACTTATAGTCTATAGATTAGAAAAATTTGGCTCTACAGAGTCCATGATTTTGGATTAGTTATATTACAAGGACCTTGTTGGAGTAGGGCTATGATGTGTTCCCCTCATGAAGTTCAAGCAATAAATTTGGAAGCTCATTGATGACTGTCTAGTGTTCATTGCGAAACTCACCTAACTGTGTGGAAGTTTTTACAAAGTGGTCTTTAGTGGCCCCTACTACATAAAGATGTTTGGGACTATGTATGACTCTACAATCCTTGTCAAAGAATAGGTGAACCTAGAGAAATACATCGATTTCCTCTTAAGTTGATTTTACCATTAGTGCCTTTTTAGAAATGGGACCTGGACTTTAGTGGCCCAATTCAGCCACAAAGAAGCCTAGTCAGGCAAAAACTTTATTTTACCATGCATTGATTATTGTATTGGGTGGGCAGAAGCTTAGGCTCTAGAACATGCCACTATGGGAAGTGTTATTATCCTGTTACTCACCGAATTGTTCCCTAGATTTACACTCTTTTAAGAATTTGTTTTAGACCAAGGCACTCAATTCTTAAATCAGCTCATCAAAATTGTAACAAATTGTTATTGTATTGAGCATAAATTTAGCTCTCCATACCTTGTCCTATTAGTTTAGCTGAAATTGCTAGTAAGATTTTTACTAATGATGATATAGAAGATGTTATTGGAATATCGTGCTAAATGGGAACAACGCTTACCAATGGTTTTGTGGGCCTATCAAACTTCCCATAAAGTTTCAATAGGGGTTACTCTTTTTAAATTAGTTTACGGATTAGAAGCAATCAAACAACCTATGGAATTTTTAAATCCCAGTTTACGGATTGTGGTGAAAGATCATCTTTTACTAGAAGATTATTTTGCTTACTGAATTGATGCCTTGTGGAAACTAGAAGAGAGTAGATATCAAAGTTTCATTCTAATGCAAGAAGTACAGTAGCTGCACATGTGGTGGCATGATCACCATCTTAATGACTCCAATTTTTCAGATTGGTGATTTGGTGTTGTTCTTCCATTCCAAAATGAAAATTAAAGTCCGGAAGGAGAAGTCAAAATCTGATGCGCTTGCCCCTTTCAAATTTATTCCAGAGTGGGACCCACCATGTTTAGATTAGCTACTTTGAAACGAGGTGGTATGGGCTATAGTCAATGGGTTCAAAATTCAATCTTACTGTACTTAATGCCACTTGTAAGGAATGTGGTTGGTAAAAGGCATTGGTGACAAGATCTTGTATACAAAGAAGGTACGTCCATTAATTACATGCAATCAGATCATTAAGGGATGCAATCATGCAGGATGGGTGGTGGCCCGAGAGATAGCTCATGGATCTCTCTAATGGTGAGCAATCTCCTATAGCCCAAGACTATTCAAGTGTCATGCAGTAAATAGTCATAAGGTAAGAGTGCTTATATTTAAAACGCAAAAAATAGTGATAGTCAGTTTATTTGCCTTCGAGAGAGTGAGGTCTATTGTCATTGAATTTCCTATGTGCATACTTGCGACGAATGATTTCTGTAGTGATGATGGAAATCTCATTGCCAAACCTGCTTAAGCTCAGAGATATGCATCGGGTGCGGATTTCAAATCGGCTGCCAATCGGGGTTTACTAGAGTATGCAATGAATTAGCAATACATCCCAGTAAATCCAATGGCTTTCTCCTTCCTATTGCAATTGAATGATTAGATGAAGCAATAGGGAGAGAACATTTTGGCATTCGAGCTCATTATTAATGTAGAGACTCAAATTTTGCTCGATGCGACATGTCTTGTGCATCACTTGCACCTAAGTAATGAAGGTGTAATAGCTCCAAAAATCTTAGTTCCTCTGTCAAAAATGGAAAAGGTGTTTGGCAAAACCTATTTGGGAGAATTTAAGTACACGCAACTATCAAACACATCGCCATTGAAGATGGACCTACGATTGGTAACCTTTGCCCTCAATTTGTAGAGCAAGCAATATGGAGTGTTGCAAACCTTATAATTGTTGTTGTTCGAAGCAGCGAAAGTGGATAGTCAAATTAATTAGGTGTAAATCCTCTTTAGGAAGCTCCAGAAGGAAGTAAAGAGGTTGTTCCAACTATTAAAGAAATCGAAGAAACTCGACAATAAAATAGGTATCTTTCTAAACCTCCTTATTCTGACAAGACCCATGCTTTTTGTATGAAAAGTGAAAGAAGTGTCCAAGGAATGTTTCCTTAAGAGCATACTACGCCAGCATGAGAGGCTAGGTACCATTGTGATGGACATGGAGGAGGAGAGGGAAAAGAAGAGAAGGAATGCGAAAATTGTGCATGAAGAATTTCGACATATTGAGGAGGAAGCTTTGAGAGGTGCATCATATTCAGGCAAATAAATGACAAAGCGTAGCTAAAGAACAAGTTGAGCAATGAGGACTTAAGGAAGAGGAAGTTACCAAAAGGAAACTAGAAGAAATAAGCAACAACAAGAACTACTCCAACAACGGAAGAACCTCGCTAATAAGAAGAGATCAATTGAAGACAAACCGAAACCAAAAGAAAGACTATTGACAAAAGCTAGACTGACATTAATCAACATTCGTGAACTGAGTGGAGCCGAGATTATCATCATACAAATAATCTAGTTTCTTTCCCAACTTCCCATGATCAAGTCAAGGACCTATGGCATACTGGTCAAGGTAGGATACAACTACCTATCTTGGCTTGCTCTTCACATATTTATCCTTGGTTTATGAAACATTATAGAATCATAGCTAGTAGTGTAGCATATCATGTCGGATTGCTCACTTTATATTGTCTACAAATGGAAAAAGATGAAGGTAGTTATTGACAATGGGAGGCAAATAAACAAGACTTCTCTATAGAGAATGCTCAGCTCAAACACAAAATTTAAGAACTAGAAGATAATCTACCCTGAATAGAAGACATATTGACTACACAAGTTCAAACCATGTAGCGAGCTAACATTAACTTAGAAGTTGAGCTTGTGTTGGAGTTAGACGTCTATGAAAGCACACGAACAACACAAGGAAGAAGGAGAAGCTTGGAGCACAACACACAATCGTGAATGTATTACCACTAGAGTGTACAAGGATAAGTAACCCATTAGGGCTATAGATACAAGCAGGGGGGGGAAACCTCCTAAAGAGGGAAAAAAGTGCCTTGTGGTCCTAGTGTGTTCACACACATCACTACCTAAATATATCAACAAATCCCCCCTCGGAGTGATGCGGTGAACAAGGAGCTTACACTCATGTATAAGGAAGTTCCAAGCTATGTGGAATCAATCCACAAAAGGTAATAAGCCCAAAGCTTTGCAAAAATCTTCAACCTTCTCCCTAAGCAGAGCCTTTGTGAAGAGGTCTGCAATGTTCTCTTGTGTGGACACATATGCCAAGCTGATCTCTCCAATAGAGAACCTCTCCCTAACATAATGATAATGCATCTCAATGTGCTTAGTGCGAGCATGGAACACAGGATTCCTTGCAACTTCCAATGCACTCTGACTGTCAGTGAACATGGTGTGGCAGAAGACTAACCAACACCGAAATTAGCCATAAGGTCTCTGAGCCACACACACTCAACAATCGTTGTGAAAGCTGCCCTATACTCAGCCTCACAATTGGAAGTGGCCACAGTAGGCTGCTTCTTTCTCAACCAAGATATACATGAGCTACCAAACATGAAGCAAAAGCCACTAATGGACACATGAGTGTCATAGCAACCAACCTAGTCACTGTCAAAAAAAGCATGCAAATCTGGCTATAGTGATCTCCCCTTGGGATAAAACAATCCAAGTGGGCAAGTACCACTCAAGTAGAAAAATATGTGCTTAACCTCTTGCCAATGCTTGACACCTGGGCAGTGCATAAACCTGCTCATTTGTGAGACAACAAACTGAATATCTGGCTGAGTAATGCATAAGTAAATCAATCATCCAACAGCTTGCTGATAGAGAATAGCATCAAAAGCATCTCCAACATCATGAAGACTCAATCAAATAAACGTGAGTGGCAGTCGGCTTACAGTCTTAAGGCCAAAACGCTCAATAATGTGTCAATATATTTCATTTGACACAAAGCCATTCCACCATCAACTTGCATAAAGTGAATGCCTAAATAGTGATGCAAACACCCCAAATCAGACATCTCAAATGAGGCATGCAAATCAGCCTTAAAATCAGAAATATGTGTGTCATAAGGACCAGTGAGTAGCATGTCATCAACATACACTACAATGATGAGAAGCACATCATTGGCACTCTTAACATATAAGGTGCTTTCAGTTGGACTGCTCTCAAAACCATGTGAAATTAGATAGGCATGTATCTTTTCATACCAAGCACGTGGTGCTTGCTTTAAACCATATAATGCCTTCTTTAGCCTGCACACCTAGTGGTCATGCTTTCTACATAAAGCCATGGGGCTGAAAAACATACACTTCTTCATGCAAGTCACCATTCAGAAATGTTATTTTAATGTCCAACTGATGTACATTCCAACCATGATGAGCTGCAATTGCACAGATGCTATGAACAGTAGTCATTCTGCATGTAGGTGCAAAGGTCTCATCAAAGTCAATGCCTCTTTCCTGCACATAACCCTTTCCAACAAGCCTAGCCTTATACATGTCAATTGTTCCATTAGGCTTATGCTTGAGCTTGTAAACCCACTTAGTGCCAATGGCCTTCTTGCCAAGAGGCAAGTCACATAAAGGCCATGTACCATTCTTCATTATAGCATCATATTCAGATTGCATAGCAGCCATCTAATTTTCTGAATTTTGTGCTTCATCAAATGAAACAGTCTCATTCTCATCACAGAGACTAGACGTAGCCATAGCATAGCAATCTGATGCAAAAGGTACTATGAGAGCCTAAAAAAGTATGGTATGACAGAGGTGCATCTAATTTACTGTCACACAAAGACTTCACTAGCCATTTTGGCATAATTTTTGCATACTCAATATCAACTCTCTCATCAACAAGTGCATCCTAGAGCTTTAGTGGGACACCTGTTAAGTACATATGTTGCAGACATAACAGCCTCAAGCCAGAAACTATGTGGTAAAGCCTCACTCTTGACCATACACCTCACCATCTCCTTGAGTGACCGATTATTTCGCTCAATAATACCATTCCATTTAGGTGTATATGGCATTGTACACTGATGTTTTATCCCATGTTCAACCAGAAATGCATCAAAGTCAGAAGACATATATTCCCCCCCTTGATCAGAATGAAGGGTGCCCATTTTACATATTGATGCAAAAAAATGACTGCATCTAAAAAAGTTGAATAGAACTACCCTGATGAGTTTTGCTAAACTTGTAGCAAACTTCAAGATGCTTATACTGGCGAATCAAAACTGGTATATATCTCTGGTGCAAAAAGACAAAATATCCTATACGAGTGCTACGAAAGTGCATTTGGAGGTTGAAACAAGCTCATATTAGGATTTCGACACACCGAATTTTGTGTGATTCTGAGATTGTGCCCAAAGGAGTGTCGACGATGCCCTAGATGAAGCGACGACCTACTCGGATACCAATTGTTGGAGCTAGATGTCTGTGAAAGCACACGAACAGCACAAGGAAGAAGGAGAAGCTCCGAGCACAACACACAATACTAAATGTATTACCACTAGAATGTACAAAGATAAGTAACCCATTAGGGTTATAGGCATATATACAAGCTGGGGAAAAAACATCCTAAAGAGGGAAAAACGTGCCTCGGTAGTCCTAGTGTGTTCACACACATCACTACCTAAATATATCAACAGCTTGAAAAGCATGAGGAAGAACAAACCATTTTGAGACAGTAGTTATAGGATGAAACGGACCAAAAGTGAGGAATTCAAGTAATTAATTATACTTTGCAAAATAATATAAATAAGCTATAGACTAAAAAGATAGTTTTACTGTATGGATTTTATTTTTTATTAATAATTTAGAGGAAATTATAGCTAAATTGAATAGTATTTTGGAACTAGAACAATAATTGATGGATGTCAAGTAGTTAATTTTAAAGAAAAACACTATTCTAGAATATAAAGAGGCCTAGATTACAGAACACTTAAAACTTCATACTAAGTTAAGACAACTGGTCAAACCCAAAGATGTGCACTTGATACGAAAGAGGGAGTCGTCTAAGCTCTTGTGTGCTCTTGTGTACTCATCTAGCAAAAGCTACCAAGGCCAATCAAAATTTCCTCAAATTTTTATCATTGGATTATGTGGAAGTAAATGTAGTGAAAGAATCTTTTGTAAGCACAATGGGAAATATCTAGTCGTTCCGAACAAGAGGTCCACACTACAATCGAGGAAGTTATTACTCAGCTTAAGTCTAGTTTGGATGAATTTATTTATGATTGGGACAAGGTCATACATCTGCCTTGGGAAGGGGATAATTATATATAAATAAATTTATTCCATAGTTAGTAGGTTATGTCCACCGTCCATGCCAGTGTTAGCATGCCTCTCATGTGGATCCTTATTCTTGGAATTTATGTAATTATTTAATATGACTGTAAATTGTTAGGAATTTTGGAGAAGAAAACCAATGTGTTTTCTTTCTTATATAACCGTTTCCATCTATGATTTGAGAAGACACATAAGTCTTTCATGAGATATAGAGAGAACTCGGCCTTATAGAGAATATTGTTGTAAGATCTCATCACTATTGTAAGCCAACTTCAGTAATACAATCTTTGTTTTTTCCAACGCTAACTCTGTATTGTTTTGGCCTCATTGTGTATTGATTCTTGAGTATTAGTATATTTTTAAGGAAGCATATTTTCTGTGTGTGGAGTTCTATATTCAAAATTCTAGTATTTGCAATGTTGGAAATAGAGACATCTCATGGTGTTATTCTTCATCAGAAATACCCAGTCCCCAAACTTCAATTTGCTTTGACGAATATAATTTATATAAAACACTCTTGTGGGTTGGTAATGATGTTGTGTCTAAAATCTCAAAGTCTCCTGGTCTACTTTTTGTTTCCCTAAAGAGTAAGGTGGACTAGGCATTCTTTGTCCTTCCAAAATGGCCTCTAATCTTGATGTCAATTGGATTTATAAGTCTCTTGATTCCATAGACCTAATTAAAATAACACTATTTTTTTATGGATAATTAAAGGAGCCATAGATTGTGGGACATTGTTATTCCCCCTTGTGTTTTCCCATTAGAAAAATACTCTTGTGAAAAATAATTATGTTGTTCTAGACTTTTTCAAACTTAGTAGGAAATTCTTCGTGAAGATTCTCCTTGGATTGGATGGTTTATTGCCCATAATATGATTATCTTGTCTATTAAAACATCACAAGTGGTTCAAATATAGATTTGCTTCTTGGAGTGACCTTGTCAAGAATGGTGACATGGTTAATAATGCTTTCATTGATGCTACCACTAATTATTCCTCTTCTTGTAAACAAGTGTGGAAGACCTTCAAAGACTGTGGGAGAATTGATTTGCATCAATGTAGCTTCAATCAAGTGTTGAGGATTGCCACTATTTCCAAAGTCATGTTTCTCATATTCAAGATCATATGCATATCATACGTTCCATGTCCCTAAGCTCAATAGAAGATGGAAGGTTTGATGAAGTCCTTAGCAATGGAGATGTACAGCTACTTGGATTTGGTCTTTCCCTTATTGATTCAGACACTCTATTCTTTGATGGCTCATTCTTCACCAAGCATCAAGATGAGAAACAAAGTAAATTTTTATGGAATTAATGATGGGAAATGTTCTTCTTGTGGGAAACTTGAAGGTGTTCAACATATTTTTATCAACTATAAAATGGCTGACAAGTTTTGGGACCTGCTTAATGGTTGCAAGCCCATTGTGTTTCCTCATAAGATGGGTAATCAAGAACTTTTTCTTGGGTCTTGTTCTACATTTTACATTGTCTTATGCACATCTAGAGAGATGTAACTCTTTATCATATATGGAGAACTAGGAACTCCCATGTAAATGGTGGTCGTAAGAACCTCTTGTTTCAATGTCATGATCCTCTAAAAGGCCTAGGATTAATGCCCATAAGTGTATTCATAAGGCCCAACTGTAATTTCTATCATGTTTTCCTTCCTCCAAACAAATGAAAAGAGAAGCGCTTGTCTCTATGTAGTCCTACTATATTGGATATGATTTTCTCTATCCTCTACTTTTACTTTGATAGGAAGTTTGGTGGAATTTTACTCTCCCAAAATGCTTTAATCAATTTGAAAGTACAAGTGAAGGTGGGGGCTTAATGCCCTTGTAATCCTCCATATTCCACAAAATAGGGGGTTAGACTTGGTAGAATGCCCCAAGGATATACATATTCTATACTATATTTTTTTTTAAGAGGAAGTTTAGCCCAAGTCTACTCTTCCTTGCATGACTTAATTAAAAGAACAACTATACAAGAGAAGGGGGCATAGTGCCCATGGGATCCCCTTATGCCACAAATCCAGGGAAAGCAACACCACTTTGAGGGCCTGAAAATGTTCCTAGAATAAAATGATAGTTGCTAAGACATGTAATTGAAGTTCTCTCATGAAATCATGGAGCAATAGGAAAGCCTTATGTGCCAAACTGATTTTGAGAAACAAGAGATCCCTTTGGCTAGTGGGCCTTTTGGGGTGGAAGGGCCTTGATCTTATCACTCTTTTTTCTCCCCCTGTCCCATGACTCCTAGAGGCTCAAGCTTAGTTCGCTCTCTATTGAATATTTTGAACAAGGTGAAACAGTATGTCAAGATCAATGAAAACTAGAAATGGTGGTATTATATAAAATTATTTGATTTGGTGCCCTATCAAAGGAATCAGAGGGTTTGAGTGATGGAACCTCAAAAAAATTAGGAAGCTTTGGAACAAAGGTATCCATTTGTGGAAGCACCTCTGGAATCAAGATAGAAGCCAATGAATTAGATTTGAGGAAATTGACTCAATTAGGAGAGTGGACTATGAAGATTTGTGCTTGTTGTGGAGCATATTCAATGCTTGGGATTGCTTGAAGACTCACCTCCTTATTGGGATTGACCACCCATGCCTAGAGGGTCTAAGATCGCACAATGGCAAGAGTCTTGACAAAAATCCAAGTTTCAAAAAGAATGTGGACTTTCACATCGTCTTCAATAGGAGGTGATGTCTGAATTGGTTAGGTTTAAGGTGGTATTTTAAGTTCCAATCCCTTTAGCATCCCCTAATCGAGATGAAAAAAGTGGTTCTTATGTGGCAAACCCTCCATCGTGGAATTTGGACCAATGTAAAAGCTAGCAAAATTTGTGGTGCTCCTCCTTGGTGTAAATGTTTCCTACATGGGAATGAAGACTTGGGACACCTCTTATTTTTGTGCCCCAACTCAGCTTCAGCTTGGTAGGCCCTTGGAAGAATCCTATTGCCATAGGGACAAATCAATTGGAAGAAAATGATACTAGGTGAAGAGATCGGTTGCTCTTTAGCATTGTGGAATGTTATAAGAGGTGAGGCCCTCTAGAAGATCTAGAAGGAGAGGTGTGTTTCCAACTTTGACAACCACCCTAAAGAATGGTTGATCAAAAAATATATTTTCCTTTAAGGAAAAAGAATTTCCAGCTGTATGTAAACATTGCCTACATGGCAATGAAGACTTCAGATACCTCTTCTTCTTATGCCCGAAGTCAATGTCGGCCTGACAGGCCCTTGGAAGAATCTTTTTGCCATAAGTAAAAATCAATTGCTATTGTTGATATATTTTGATGGTGATGTGTGTGAACACACTTAGGACCACCAAGGCACTTTTTCCCCTCTTTAGGAGGTTTTTTCCCTCGGCTTGTATATACATCTATAACCCTAATGGGTTACTTATCTTTGTACATTTACTTGGTAATACATTCAGTATTGTGTGTTGTGCCACAAGATTCTTCTTCTTCCTTGTGCTATTTGCATGCTTCTGCAGACCTCAAACTCCAACAACTGGTATCCTCAACTTCATCTAGGGCATCGTCTCACCCCTCCTATCAGAGTCTCAGAATTGCATGAAATTTGGTGAACATACTCACAATGATTAGCATTTCAAAATTGCTTCACCCTATGTGTCAAAATCATGATGTGAGCTCATTTCAGCCTTTGAATGCACTATCATAGTGCCTGTGTTGGCAATTTTGTCCTTTTGTGCCAAACATATATACAAGTTTTGGTTCTCCAATACAAGCATCTCAAAATCTGCTACAGATCTTGCAAAACTTGATAGAGTAGTTCTCTTCAGCTTTTTGAGATACAATCATTTTTTTGTATCAATGTCTTTTAGATAGTGACCATGGTTGAAAGCAATGATGTATTTCATATGTTGGTTGTTGAGGATAGATTGGATGGTACTAATTATCCATTATAGGCATATATAATGTGTCATGTATTGATTGCAAAAGGACTATGGAATGTGTAGGGTGTTGAAAAATGACCTATTACACCTACAAATACAGTTATTCAAGGTGATGTAGATGACATTGAAGATGACGATCTTCAAATTCTTGTTCATGTTATGGTTCATGCTACACCTATTGTAGAGAAACTTTGTTGGGATGGCAGAGATGTTTAGGCACATGCATTGATAGCTTTATCTAAAAACGTTTTCATTATCCCTCCTATTCATTCTTTGAAAATACAAGCATGCTTGGGATACACTTACCACTTTGTACCCCACAAGAAATGAGGATCTTCTTGCTTACCTTCAAAAACAGTTGAAGAGTGAGCTATGAATGAAGAAGATTCCATGGACAATTTTTTGAAAAAGATCAAAGATTTGAAAGAGCAGTTGACTTCTACAAATGAATTCTTGCTAGGTAGTTCACTTGTGCAAACCATTCATAGTTGTCTTCCAAATTCATATCAGAGTTTTGCTTTTACTCTTTGATTGATGATGAAAGGCAAATGTCTTATACGTTTGAGGATTTAGTCTATGTTTCATTGCAAGAAGACCAATCTTGGCAAAACAGGTCCATCATGCATGTTGCATATCAAGTTTTCTTAGCTAGGCATACCGGATGTTAAGCATGAAAATGATGTGCTTCTGATCATTGTTGTATATCATCATCCACAATGTCCATCATCATCCACAATGTGTCTGCATTTGGAATGGTAAGAATATTAGTTGATGCACTTGTTATGGATCTGAATTGCTTGAGCATTGTTTTCGTTATTGGATGTGAATTGCATGCATTCGTGTCTTTTAGGAACCCCCTACATTTGTAAAAGTGTGGGGAAGAAGTGTATATAGAGAAAACCATTAAGTGATGAAAGAAATTGGAGGTCACATGTACCATTTGGTATGGCATCTTTAGAGAATTATAAGATGGTGGATCCTCAAGATTCCAGAAAAAAATATTGTGGTTAAAGGAGAAGTTGGCAAGAAAATCAAAGATAGCTCTAGTGCTTATTTGCAATGTCCATCGTTTAAATGTGTCAGATCCAATGATGGACATGATTGATCATGTGCCCCTAATTATTATCATCAAAAGTTAGGTGATTTGTATGCATGTGCCATAATTATGATTACCAAAGTTCACCGGATTCATGGTAGATGTGCCATCAATGCTCCATTCAATGACCCAAAAAGTGTAATCCAATCACTAGAAAATGAAATGCACGATCCCTTCCTATTTATCCTCTGATGGAAGGTGTTTTGTCTAGTCTAGAGTGTCTCAATAACCTTGATATATTATGTTTTTTAGAAAAGGTCTTGGACTAATGCAAAAAAATATATATACACCAAGGATTAGGAGTTCAAATCTGAGCGATGAAACAAGAAGATGAAATTTATCATTTCCAAGTGCAAATATGAAAAGCTTAAGCTTCCCACAACCCACCCTTTTAGATAAAACCTAGACCATAACATAAAAAATGTATTCTTGTTGGAGGAAGCTCTAGAAAGCTACTAAAACATCAAAGTCAAATCTCAATCAAAGGATGAAGACTATGGTAAAATTGGAGTACAAGCATGAGAATAAATGAGGAAGGGATCTACCAATTTCTATCAACTCAACTCCCTCCTCACAATAGGTTTTTTTCCATTTCTTATCGAGAATACTTGTAAAATTGCCTATTTTTGACATAAAATCATATTTCATCGTAAATTAGATCAAGATTGTAAATGAAGAGTAGTATTCAGACTTCAAGGTCATGATTAGTATCTCCATACCAAATTTGATCATCTTTTGATATCATTTCAGCCTCCAAACAACCTCTAGAAACTAATTTGAAAGTTAGGCTAGACACTAGTGTGGACAAAGCTCTTCTAAAATCTATAAAACCGAAAGAGCTCCAATTTATTAGGGTTATTTTGTTAGATTCTGATCACTTTTGAGATTTGTACTCATTTCTTGAGAAATAGAGAGCTTCTTCGAGCACATTGTCTCTTATCTATTGGTGAGAGTGTGAGAACTTCTTCGAGCACATTGCCTCTTATCTACTAGTGAGAGTGTGTGCATCCATGTGTGTGTGTTGTTGCCTAAATACATGCTTGCTCTCTACCTTGTTGTGGATGCGTGAACTTCCATCATAGAGAGTGTGGCCATCATACCATTGAGTGGTTGCTGAACTTCCATCATAGAGAGTGTGGCCATCATATCATTGAGTGGTTGCTCAACATTTCTTTATTGTGTTTTCTGTGGGGGTTTACGATAGTATGAACACTTTTGGTGCCATTCTCAAGACTATTTCTTGTGGAATGCTCCGCATGATGGTAAGTTTTCACATGAACTCTATGTTTTAAGAAATGTAGGCTCTCACGTGAATGCTACATGGCACCCATGTGAGAGGCCATGAGATAGTTTCTATGATGGAGGAGAGAATGTGAGAGGCCATGAGATAGTTTCTATGATGGAAGAGAGAGAGAGAGAGACATTGGCATCCCAGCCAGATGGCGACCATGCAAATGTGCATACATAGATGGGAGAGAGAGAGAGAAAGAGAGAGACATTGGCATCCCAGCGAGATGGCGACCACGCAAATGTGCATACATAGAGCAAGACCATGCGCAAGTGTAGGATACCACGAAGGAGGGTTTACTCACACCAATCACGAACGGACGAGCACCCAAGGGAGCTCATCTCCCTTCCCTCTCCTCTTCCCTAGTTGAATAGCTCAAATGCACTCATCTCTTTATACCCCGAGAAACACGAAGTGAGCTCATATATAGGATAATGGCATGCAGAGACGACCTACTGAGGAAGTTGGGGAGATCTTCTACACACCCTTCCAGTATGAAGAGGTAAAAATTCATCAACTTTATCCTTTTGGTCAAGTTAGAAAGGCTTTTGGAGGAGATTTTGAAGAACTTTTGGGTAAAATGGGCATGTATACGTATCGTATGGGATGTGGAAATTGAGTTGAGAAATTAAATGCAAATGAAGGACCATATCTGGATGTAATTTTGAACTTGAAATTTGACGCTCTCATCATTTTTCTCCATTTCACTTACCTACACTTACAACCTTGCATTACCCTAGCCATAGCTTCGTGCCCAAAAATCTGATTGAAGAAATCTTGGTCTTAAATCAGATTTTCCAAGCTCCATTTAACAGAAAAATACACATCATGGTAAAATATTTAATAGGTCAAAAAATCTATGCAACACTTAGGGACTAGTCGGCCACTTCCAACCCTTGTTTTGGAGCATTTGGTTTATGATTTCACTTTTCTCGCTTGGGTTAGTATCCTAGACATGATGTATAGGTGTTGGAGTACATTTTGAAGATTGGTGAGGACCCACAAGAAGATTAAATTTGTTCAATTTTACCTTGCTTCGGGTTTTTTAGCACTTGGAGGTTGTTTTGGGAGCTCTTTTGATTGTTTTATGGTGTTAAGACCCTCCTTGCGCCAAACTAAGATTTCAAACTTTATATTGGGCTTGAAGTCAGAGATTATGACATCAAAGGTCACTTCAAAATTACTTTGAATAGCTTCGAGAACATCAAGGAAGTGATCTATTTCTCTCTCTTTGCTATATAAAATTTACTTCCATCTTCATCTAGCTCTCTAGTTTATACATTTGGGGGGAGGGGGGATAAACATGGAAACTGAGGGTAAAGGGCAATTAGAACACACTTTCCCACCTAAATATTAAACTCTATAGGGATATGGCCAAAGGATGGGAGAAGTTCAGCAAGAAGAAGATGACCAATACATTGAGCTCTATGATGAGTTTGTTACACACAACCAATTCGATGAGCTCAAGGAACATACCAATAGGATAGACATGTTCATTGGTAGCATGACCTCTCTAATAGAATAGTTAAAGATCTAGATGGTCTCTTTTGAGGCACAAGCTAGCTATTTTCCAAATCGGAAGGAAAGAGAAACTTCTACTCTTCTCATGCATGAGACAGCTCGGAAGGAGACTCACCATCCTAGCAAACATAAAGGAGAAAGACCTAGAGAGAATCCCTTCCTAAAAGACCTCAATCCACCCACCCTCATGGAGGATGATTGATAAAGGCAAAAGGATACATACTACATGTTTTTGCAAAAGTGGAATCATTTGCATCAGTTGAAGGGCACCCCACTTGAGTATCATGTTCTTGTAGCAAGTCACTTGCTTGGCCCACAAGCTTATAAGTTGTGGTTGAGTCTCAAGTAGGTGAACTCCATCCCTACTGACTAGACTTGGTTTGAAAGAATTTTCTTGAAGGAGTTTCTTTTTGAGAAAGAAGAAGAGAGGAATTGGGATGAGAAGGATAAGATCATGCAGAGGGGTGGACCATTATGAGTCTACATATTCCACTATAGAGACATCATCTTGAAGCTCAAGGGGCTTGATGATTTCCAAAAAACTAGGGGGTTTGTGAGAGGATTAGACAAGGTCATAAAGAGAGAGGTAAGGAGGAATGCACCTAAAATTTTTTGAGGAGGTGATCAAGTATGCACAGATATATGACGACCATAATTGTCCTCAATATACTCCTATGGAGAATGATCATCCCCTCAAACCTATCAGTACCCTCAAATCTATGGAAGAACGATCAACCACTCAAACCTATTACTCCCCAATATACTCCCTTTGGAGAAGAATCATCCCCTCAAACCTATTAGTACCTCAAACCTACTAATAAAGATAGTAACAGAGGGGAAAGAAGCATGAAGAAATAATGACCCTAAGGAGCAAAATTACCCACTAAAAAAATATGAAAGGGTTGAGAGACACATTCGGGGAAAAAATGAACCCTCCTTGGGCCTTTTAGATTAAGGGCTGATTAGTGATCCACCAATGAGAGAAGAGCAGTGGACACAACCTAGTTTCTTAATCCACTAGACTAGGCATAGGCTTCCATGATTTTTTTCTTAGTAAAAACCTTGCAAACAGCCCCAAATCGTGGTTTCTGCTAGTGTGAGTGGTTTTGAAGACATTTAGAATGCTTATCCATCGTTGGATGGCCTAGAAGATCCAAGGGCTTAGGCCCTTTTGCAAAAGTCAAGGAGGGATGCAATCTTATCCTTTGAATGAAGCTTGAATCATGTGGTAGGCGTGGATATCCACTAGAAAAAAGCGCCTTTTGTTTCTAGCCCTTGGATCAAGGCTCTCATCTAATTGGTTCCAAAGTTACGATAGTGTTTGATCAAGAGAGCATTAAGTGGCTCTCTAATCAAACAGACCTTAAAGGTCGTAAGGCCCGATGGGCAGAGACCCTTCAAGAGTTTGATTATGAGCTTAGGTATAGGAAGGGAAAGTTTAATGTAGTGGCTGATTCACTTAGCCGCATGCCTATGCTCAATGGACTGAGTTTTACTCATATCACTAGTGAGCTACTTGAGTCCATTAGAGGGAAATGTAGGCTTGATCCTACATATTCTGAGATTTGGGAAGCCATAGAGAATGGGGATCGTGATATACGGGTTTCTAGTGAGGATGGAGTATCAAGGGGTACTCAAGAAGGATTCGAGTGGAAGAATTACAATGTCCATGATGGATATCTGTTATATAAAGGAAAGGTGTGTGTCCCTAGAGATCTCGAGATAAGACGACATATTTTGTATGAGTGTCATGACACACCTAGTGCAGGACACCCAGGAGTTAACAAGACTTATGATCTTCTTAAGAGGCAGTTTTATTGGCTTGGACTTCATAAGGACATCCTAGAGTATGTGCTTAAGTGCACTAAATGCCAAGTCAACAAAGCTGAGAGATTGAGGATTGGAGGACTACTCCACCCATTGGATATTCCTAATGGGAAGTGGGAGAGTATCTCCATGGACTTTATAGTCAGATTACCTAAGACACAGAGACGGCATGACTTGGTCTGGGTAATTGTGAATAGGTTAACCAAAATGGCTAGGTTTATTCTCACACATACTATAGTGAAGACACCTGAGTTGGCTAGACTCTTTGTAGAGAACCTATACCAGTTATATGGTCTTCCTTTAGACATAGTTTCTGATCGAGATGGGAAGTTTACTAGCCACTTTTGGAGAGCGGTCTTCAAAAGGTTGGACACAAAACTTAGCATGAGTATGGCCAAGCATCCACATTTGGATGAGCAAATAGAGATGGTTAACCAAATCCTAGAGGATATGCTTCAAGCATTTGTGAATGAAAGGCAAACTAATTGGGAAGAGTACTTACCTATAGTAGAGTTTGCATATAATAGTGTCAAGCATTCTTCCACTGGGCATAGTCCATTTATGCTTATGTATGGGTTTGAGCCAAGAGCTCCTTATGCAGTAGGCTTGCAGAATGAGAAAGTTCAAGCTAAAAAGGAATTATTGGAAGAGATGAATGATATGCTTAGGCTTGCTAAGGACAGCATTAGGAGAGCTCATGATAGAGCTAGAGCCTATGTTGACCCTCAAAGGAGAGATATCAACTTTGAGGTAGGAGAACACGTCTATCTTAGAGTTCCATCTAGGTCTGAAACCATGAAGATGGGACCCTCTCCAAAACTATCTCCTAGGTATTATGGACCTTTCCAAATACTTAAGAGAATAGGAAAGATGGCTTATCAGCTCCAACTTCTAGAGAATAGTCAAATCCATCCAGTTTTTCATGTTATCTGGCTTAAGAAAAGGCTGGGTGAATCTAACAACCTCATTCTAGATCGTGAGGTAGTAGAGCCTATTTCTGTTCAATCTATTCCACACGAGCCTGAGAGCATACTACACACTCGAGAGAAACGGACGAGAAGTCACTTGTATAAAGAGTGTCTAGTAAAGTGGAAAGATAGTTCATAAGATAGTGATACATGGGAGCGCATTAGCACCCTTCAGAGATGGTTTCCCAATTTTAGACTACCTTCCCAAGAGTCTTCTTAAGGGGAAGGATATGGGGAAACAACACGGAGACATGACCATGTATTTCAATACATGGGGATTTAGTGGGAGTACTATTTTGTTGATTATCTCTTTCTTTTAGACCTTCTAGTACCATTTTTGAGGACAAAAATGGAGTTAAGGGGAAGGAAATGTTATATGGAGTAACCCTTTGGGAGAGGTGTGAACCACCTCTTATGTTACTTATTTAGATGGGCTCACACATGAGTGCCATGTGGCACCCATGTGTAGAGCCATGTGGGGGGACTCATTTAATTATGGAAAGAGAGAGAGAGAGACTAATCTAGGGATACGTACGCAGCTGGGTGGTAATGGATGCATCGTTCTCCGTGCGTTACGGAGCTTTTCAGTAGTCGACCTCAAAGTGAGTGCCAAGATAATCCCAAAACAAGGGGATTCCTTGGAGGCAATGCCACGTGACACCACATTTGTGTGCTTCTACATATCTTGGAAGGTAGAGACCTTGAGAACTAATTATTTTTCTAAAAACCTTTATCATCATGTACTGACATGAAAATAGGCCTTTTGAACTTTTTCTCTTGTGTTTTTGAGACCTTCTCAGATACCTTAGGGATAAAATATCCACCAATGTCAAAATTAAGTAAAACATGTTCTCCACATCCTTTCAATTTGTAGTTAGAAGATAGCATCATGACTAGAATTCTACCAACCAAAATATTTTTCATGATTTTATCCTATTTAATTTCATCTTCTTTCTTGTTTTGACAATACATTCATGACTCACATGCATGTCTTGCAAAATCAATAGAAAACTTTGGGAAAGTTCCTGTAATTGGATACTAATAAAAAACTTGTAATGGCAGGGCTAGAAAGACCAAGCTGGCCAACTATCCCACACCACTACCCATTGGATCTATGAACTAAGAAAAAGCTTTCTAAGTGAAATAAGTTCATGTAGCATCTATCCAACCAAGTTGCACTTGAATTTCTTGAAATAGTCAATCTAAGAGAGGTGATTTACTATGTCCACTGGTTTTGACCTATGATGTCCTAGAATTAGCATGCACTTTCAAAAGAAGATTGTCATCAACTATATCGAGAATAGTTGTCTAGAAGAAGAAAATGATGCCACTTATTTTGTGTCTTATATGGGTATATGAGTGATGGTTACCTGAAAGAAAATGTGAATAGAACAACAAAATATACATGTGAAGTATCCTCACATACAAAGTATCACTCTTGTGCATAGGATCAAAACAATCATATCTTGTGCAAGGCCATGTAATGCGGCTCCATATTTGATGCATACTTGAAGTGGAAGAGAACTTTGTGGTGCAAATGATGAGTTTGTGCATGAAGCACATGGTTATTGCACAAAGAAGGGTCTTCTCCTTGTCCTTGATAAATCAGCTCTTTATGCATGAGTTCTTGTATCATTCAACTTGAAGTTCTAAAGGGCTAGTTTTATTGTTGAGTATAGAAAAGAAAATAATTTTATGTACATGTATACAATGTTTTACTAAAAACGTATGCATGATTTACAAGAGAATGAGGTGCACAACCATCATGAAGATCTGAAAAGCAATGCTCTTATACTTATTCCACATTCCCTAATGGTGAGTGACTTATTTTATGTTCATGACATTTTTTTTAGTGAGTTTGACATATGGGTGGGATGATCTATAAGATAAAGTAGGTATTGTTGGCTCAACCCATTTTGGTGCCATTTTGAGATTAAAGGACCATGAAAACATACTTTTTAGGATTTAATCACACTTTGTATAGTCAACACTTATAAAAAATTATTCAAAGCTCAAAAAAATGTTCTTTCTCTTATTTGAATATGTTGGAGATAGACGTCTGTGGAAGCACGCGAACAGCACAAGGAAGAAGAAGAAGCTTGGAGCACGACACACAAGACTGAATGTATTACTAGAGAATGTACAAAGATAAGTAGCCCATTAGGGCAATAGGCGTATATACAAGCCGGGGGAAAAAAACCTCCTAAAGAGGGAAAAAAGTTCCCCGGCGGTCCTAGAGTGTTCACACACATCACTACCTAAATATATCAACAAATCCCCCCTGGGAGTGATGCGGTGAACAAGGAGCTGGCACTCATGTATGAGGAAGTGCCAAGCTATGTGGAAATCACTCCACAAAAGGAAGTAAGCCCAAAGCTTTGCGGAAAGCTTCAAACTTCTCCCTAGGTAGAGCCTTCATGAAAAGGTCTGCAATGTTCTCCTGCGTGGGCACATATGCCAAGCTGATCTCCCCAGCAGAGAACCTCTCCCTGACATAGTGATAATGCACCTCAATGTGCTTAGTGAGAGCATGGAACACAGGGTTCCTCGCAACTGCCAATGCGCTCTGACTGTCAGTGAAGATGGTGGTGGCAGAAGACTGGCCAACACCCAAATCAGCCATAAGGCGTCTGAGCCACACATACTCAACAGTCGCTGTGAAAGCTGCCCTATACTCAGCCTCACAACTGGAAGTGGCCACAGTAGGTTGCTTCTTGCTCAACCAAGATATACATGAGCTACCAAGCATGAAGCAAAAACCACTGGTGGACACACGAGTGTCATAGCAACCAGCCCAATCTGAGTCAGAAAAAGCATGCAAATCTGGCAGTAGTGATCCCCCCTTGGGATAAAACAACCCAAGTAGCCGAGTACCACTCAAGTAGCGAAAGATGCGCTTAACCGCTTTCCAATGCGTGACTCCTGGGCAATGCATAAACCTGCTCATCTGTGAGACAGCAAACTGAATATCTGGCCGAGTAATGCATAAGTAAATCAAGCATCCAACAGCGTGCTGATAGAGAACAGCATCAAATGCATCTCCAGCATCATGAAGACTCAATCGTAAACCCGTCTCCATAGGAGTGGCAATAGGCTTACAGTCTTCAAGGCCAAAATGCTGCAATAATGTGTCAATATATTTCGTTTGACACAAAGCCATTCCACCATCAACATGCATAAACTGAATGCCCAAATAGTGATGCAAATGCCCCAAATCAAACATCTCAAATGAGGCATGCAAATCAGCCTTAAAATCAGCAATATGTGTCTCAATAGGACCAGTGAGCAGCATGTCATCAACATAGACAACAATGATCAGAAGCACATCATTAGCACGCTTAACATATAAGGTGCTTTCAGTTGGACTATTCTCAAAACCATGTGCAATCAGATAGGCATGTATTTTCTCATACCAAGCACGTGGTGCTTGCTTTAAACCATATAATGCCTTCTTTAACCTGCAAACCTGGTTTTCATGCCCTTTTTGCACAAAGCCACGGGGTTGAAAAACATACACTTCTTCATGCAAGTCACCATTCAGAAATGCTATTTTAATGTCCAACTGATGTACATTCCAACCATGATGGGATGCAAGTGCACAAATGCTGCGAACAGTAGTCATACGGCATGTAGGTGCAAAGGTCTCATCAAAATCAATGCCTCTTTCCTGTGCATAACCCTTTGCAACAAGCCTAGCCTTACCTGTCAACTGTACCATCAGGTTTACGCTTCAGCTTGTATACCCACTTAGTGCCAATGGCCTTCTTGCCAGGAGGCAAGTCACATAAAGACCATGTACCATTCTTCATTATAGCATCATATTCAGATTGCATAGCAGCCATCCAATTTTTTGAATTTTGTGCTTCATCAAAAGAAACAGGCTCATTCTCATCACAGAGACTAGATGCAGCCATAGCATAGCAATCTGATGCAAAGGAGGCACTATGAGAGCCTGAACGAGTACGATATGACAAAGGTGCATCTAATTTGCTGTCACGCAAAGTCTACACCAGCCATTTTGGCATAGTTTTTGCCTGCTCAATATCAGCTCTCTCATCAACAAGTGCATCATGTAAATCTGCATCAGAAATGGAATGATCTACATCATCATATGAAACCTACAAAGGTTGAGAAGTTGCCTCATTAGGACCAGCACTAGCCTGTCCACCTGTAAAAAGAGGCATCAAAGTATCATACATGTCTTTGGAGCTAACAGATGTCTCCTTAGTACATGAAAGCAATGGCTGAATAGCATCTTCCACAAAGACAACATCACGGCTAACCAGAATGCGTTTAGTCTGTGGATGATACAGACGATAGCCTTTACTTTCAGAACTGTACCCAACAAAAATACATTTTATTGCCTTATCATCCAATTTTCTGCGATGTTGTTCAGGCACTAATGCATATGCCAAACAACCAAAAACACGCAGATGAGCAACAAATGGCTTGCGGTCATGCCAAGCCTCATATGGAGTGATAGACTGCAATGCTTTAGTGGGACACCTGTTCAGTACATATGCTGCACACATGACAGCCTCAAGCCAGAAACTATGTGGTAAAGCCTGACTTTTGACCATGCACCTCACCATCTCCATGAGTGACATGTTCTTTCATTCAGCAACTCCATTCTGTTGAGGTGTATACGGCACTGTACACTGGTGTTTTATCCCACGTTCAGCTAGAAATGCATTAAAATCTGAAGACATATATTCCCCCCCTCGATCAGAACGGAGGGTACCCATTTTACATGCTGACAGATTTTCAGCCAAAACCAAAAACTGTTTGAAGCACATGAACACTTCGGACTTAGCTTTGAGTGGATATACCCATGCATGCCTAGAAAAATCATCAATCAAAGTCACGAAGTAAAGGTAATTTCCAAAAGAGGGTGTCTGCATAGGACCACAGACATCACTATGTACAAGCTGCAATTTCTGCGTAGCCCGAACTGAACCATCTTTTGGAAAGGAAGAACACTGCATTTTGCCCAAAATACAGCCTTCACAAACATGTTTTCCAGGTGCCTCAAGTTTGGGCAAAGAGGACACCATTTCAGATTTCTGCAGGCGTAACAAACTAGCAAAATTCAGATGACCAAATCGTGCATGCCAAAGCTTTGCATCTGACATAGCCTGAGAATCATGAACTGCACATGCCGAATCATTCACAGATCTTTCATAGTCTATGAGCTTATACCGCCCACGACATAAAATGCCAGAAGCAATAATCACATCGCCATTTGAGAGATCATGGATTGTACACCTGTCATCAACGAATTTCACAACCAAGCCAATCTTGGCTAATGCAGAAACTGATAACAGGTTCTTTTTGATCCCTGGCACAAATAAAGCATCTGACAAAGTGAAAGAACTACCATCAGTAGTAGTCAGAATGATCTTACCAACTCCCATAACAGGATAAGAGGAGTTATTGGCACATGTGACAGTATTCCCTGTACGGGCAGGCTCGAGTGAAGAGAAGAAACTGCGCTGCGAGGTAATATGTTTGGTCGCCCCACTGTCAAAGTACCAAACATCTGAGTCTACTGCAGACATGCACTGATCATGAGAAGATGGGTCAAAACCGCAGACAGTAGTAAACACCCATTCTTCTTCCTGCACAAGATTTGCAGACTCTGTTTTTGGTGTAGAGGCCTCTGCAACAACCATTCCAGCCTCTTTCTTCTTTGCCTCTTTAGCAGCCAATTTTGGACAGTTCTTTATAATATGATCATTTCCTTTACAGTACTTGCAGAACAATTTCTGCTTTTCTGATTTCTTTTCATCTTTATCCTGGTTCTTCGATTGTGCAGCATTTGCAGATTTCTGCTTACTAGTAGAAGAGCTCCATTTTCCTTTGCCCTTCTGACTAGCCAAGAAAGCTTGATCTGCAACACGCATAATGGACCTGGTCTGCCTGTACTGATCTTCCTACAACAGAATAGAGACTAATTCCTCAAATGACAAGGCATTCGGATTGCCTTTCATCATCAACCGAAGAGTAGAGGCAAAACTCTGATATGAATCAGGAAGACCATTCAGAACGGTCTACACAAGTGAGCTATTTGGTATAACCTCATCAACAGAAATCAATTGTTCCTTCAGGTCTTTGATCTTTGTAAGAAAATTGTCCATAGAATCACCTTCATTCATGTGCTCACTCTCCAACTGTTTTTGGAGGTAAGCAACACGAGCCTCATTCCTAGCCTGGTACAAAGTGGTAAGTGTATCCCAAGCATCCTTTGCTGTTCTGCAAGAGCGAATGTGAGGAATAATGGCACGTTTGACAGACAAGGCTATCAATGCATGTGCCTGGGCATCTTTGCCATCCCAACGAATCTGCTCTGCAATAGGTGCAACAAAAACAGCAGCACGAACAGGAATCTACGGAATATCATCTTCGACACCATCTTCATCAGCTCCAACACCTGTATTTGCAGTACTTGTCGTTACAGTTGTAACAGGACGTCTTTCAACACCCTGCACAATGTTCCACAATCCTTTTGCAACCAGTACATGTCGCATCATATAAGCCCATAATGGGTAGTTGGTACCATCCAACTTATCCTCAACAGCCAACATACGGAATACATCACTACTTTCAGCCATGGCCGATGACTAAAATACCTTGATGCAGAAAATTGACTGTATCTCAAAAATTGACCAACTACCCACTCTAGCAAGTGATTTTCTATTGGTAATGGATAACTATCCTATAAGTGGCTGCGTTGAACTTTTTGAGATTAATGTAGACATGTAGTTTTCCATTCTTCTTTGGGACAACCACTATAAGTAGCTCTTTATGACAACTATATTCCAAGCTATTTCATGAATGATTTCATTCCAAATGTTCATTGACAATATTCGTATTGAAAAGTATAAGTAAAAGTGAAAGTATGAAACTCTGGACTCTTCTAGATGTAGGAAATTTTTTAATGACCAGATCCTTCATTGTGAATGAATATTCAAAATATTTGAAGAGGTTGGTTTAGCATTTTCTATTGAGAAGTCTTTTTTTGGTATTTGAAGTACTCATTGTTGGACATTTGTGTGGTCACTATGGTCGAAGACCATACCACCTAAAGTTGATGCCATAGACAATATATCTACGAATTGTAGCAATGTAAGAGAGGTGAGAAGATTGATAGGAACTTGTATCTTCTATGCTATTTGGATACCTCACTTTTCACATGTTACTAATTATCTTTAAGATTGATGAGGAAGAATAGAACATTCATATGGACTAAAAAGCACTCTAAGGCATGAGGAAATTGAAAAGATTGCTAATTGAAGCCCCTATTTTGAAAAGAGTTGATTATTCTGACAATAAACCCATTATTTTGATTGTCAATACTAATCATATAGCTAAACAATGGGTTATTGTTCAAGATGATGAAGAGGGGAAGACATATGCTGAGTTAGATTTGGTTCTACAATTTTTCATTAAACTCAAAGAAAATACCCACAAATCAAATGGGAGCTTTGGAGTTTAGTCACAACTTTGACAATTGATAAGAAATATTTCATAGTATCCAACGTAGTTGTTGAGATAGATTGTTTGCCATTGATTGGTATGATTGTGAATTCTTCATCCCTTGATATTGTTATGTTAAGATGGATATCATACATTAAATTAATAAATCCAATCTTAGTTTATATTGCTAGTAAATCCAATATTGTTGTTGACATGCTTTCAAGAGCTAAATCTAAAGATGATTTTGATAATGCACAAGAAATGGATATAAATTTAATCAATTAGCATCCATAAGTGTCTGATTATGAATAGTTTAAAGATGATGATTATGAAGGAGAGTAGGAAGATATTGGAAGATATCCTAGTACTCTAGAAAAATCTTATAGTTGGTCGGTAAATAGATTCAAAGACTAGAAAATGAGCTTATAATTTATTCTTAAAAGATGTATTTATTCCGATACATGCTAAGGGAAAAGTAAAACTACCACAAAGGGTACTTGGAAAAAAAAAAAATTCAATTGCACATTATGAGAGATTTACATTATACATTATGGACTGGACATAAAGGGTTTGTCGTTACATATGAGAAGATTAGAGAAAGTTATTGGTGGCCAAGAATCTATGTCAATGTAAGGGATTATGTAAATACTTGTACTACATGTCAAATACATTCATATCTTAAGCATAAAGATCCTTTACATCCTACCTATCCTCCTTGTATTCACTACAAGTGGTTAGTTGACCTTGTAACGATGCGTAAAGGTATTGATAAGATGAGATTACATTGTACTTGCAAGAAAAGATCTTAGAAACCTTGTAGAAGGTGGGGCTATTGATATATTTCAGTAGTGATGTGTGTGAATGCACTAAGACCGCCGAGGTTTCTTTTTCCTCTTTAGGAGGTCCCCTCCCCCTTGTATATACACCTATAGCCCTAACAGGTTACTTATCTTTGTACATTCTAGTGGTAAAACATTCAATATAGTGTGGTGTGCTCCAAGCTTCTTCTTCTTCTTCCTTGTGTTGTTCGCATGCTCCTCCAGACCTCAAACTCCAACAATTGGTATTAGAGCATGCCGTCGCTTCATCTAGGGCATCATCGTCACCCCTCTGGTCATAGCCTCAAAATTGCACGAAATTTGGTAAGCATACTGAATGTGATTGAGAGATAAAAAGTGCTTCCCTTTGTCATCTCAAAATCACGATTAGAGCTCATTTCAGCCTCTAAACACACTATCACAGCATTTGTGTAGGCTATTTTGTCTTTTTGTGCCAAAGATATATACAAGTTTTGGTTCACCAGTATAAGCGTCTCAAAGTTTGCTATAGGTTTAGCAAAACTCATCAGGGTAGCACTATTCAACTTTTTCAGATATAGTCATTTTTCTGCATCAGGGTATTTAAGCCAGTGGCCCTAGCTGAAAGAAGTGATGTATTTCATATGTTGGTTGTTGAGCATAAGTTGGATGGTATGAATTACCCATTGTGGGCTTATATGATGCGTCATGTATTGATGGCAAAAGGAATATGGAATATTGTGTAGGGTGTTGAAAAACATCCTATTACACCTACAAATACAAGTACTGAAGTTGATGTAGATGGCATTAAAGATGGTGATATTATGTAGATTCCTATTCATCTTGTGGTTCCTATTGCACCTATTGAAGATCAAATTCCCTAGGATGGTAGAGATGCTCAAGCACATGCATTGATAGCCTTGTCTATCAAACATGACATTATTCCTCGCATTTGCACTTACAGAACAGCTGAGGATGAGTGGGATACACTTACCACATTGTACCAAGCTAGGAATGAGGCTTGTGTTGCTTACCTCTGAAAACAATTGGAGAGTGAGCATATGAATGAACGTGATTTTGTGGACAGTTTTCTAACAAAGATCAAAGATTTGAAGGAACAATTAAAGTCTTGCCTGACAGTTCACTTGTGCAGACTATTTTGAATGGTCTTCCCAATTCATATCAGAGTTTTGCTTCTACTCTTTGTTTGATGATGAAAGTCAATTCAAATGCCTTATCATTTGAGGAGCTAGTCTCTATTTTGTTGCAAGAAGATCAGTCTAGGTAGAACAGGTCCATTATGTGTGCTGCAAATCAAGCTTTCCTTGCTAGTCAGAAGGGCAAAGGTAAATGGAGCTCTTCTACTAGTAAACAAAAATCCACAAATTCTACACAATCAAAGAAGGATGAAAGAGATGACAAGAAAACAAAAAAGCAGAAATTGTTTTGCAAATACTATAAAGCAAAATATCATGTCATAAATAATTGTCCAAGACTGGCTACAAAAGAGGCAAAGAAAAAAGAGGCTAGAACGGTTGTTGCAGAGGCCTCTACATCGAAAACAGAGTTTGCTAATCTAGTGTAGAATGAAGAATGGGTGTTTACTATTGTTTGTAGTTTTGACCCATCTTCTCCTAAATAGTGCATGTCTACAATAGACTCATATGTTTGGTACTTTGATAGTGGGGCAACAAAACATATTACCTTGAGCATAATTTCTTCACTTCACTCGAGCCTGCCCCTATAGGGGATACTATCACCTGCGGTGACAACTAAAAAGCATTCATTTATGAAATTTACAAAATCATCGCTCTCTAAGCTATCTAGTATTTTTACAAAAACTTTGATTTTTTAAGTGATCTACTATTTTTACAAAAAATATCTAAAATCCTATCTTTTAACTAACCTCAAAAATATATGAATAAGTCCATGCACGTTCACACCCTCATGATTCTTCACCTGCTAAATCAAAACACAAATCACATTAAAAACTCCAAGACATTGAATTCCATTTAACATTCCATTATTCCATAAAGTATAACATGCCTCCCAGTTGATGAGCAACTAACCTCAGTTCATAACAATAAAATAGACATGGATGGCTAGTCACATGTCCGATCACTTAATAATCATAAGCATGTTCCATGTAAAAACACATGCATGTAAATGGAAAACTGGAATTTAATGTGATTGTGAATTATATGCAGAAATCAAATGATCATAATGTGGAGTTAATGATGAATTTTGAATCCATTGACATTCTTCGAGTGAGTGATTTTTACATCTAAATACATATCTATGATATTGTTTACCTATGCATGTAGTAGTAACATCATAATCAAGTATTTTCTCTAGAATTAAAATTTCAACATCCTCTTCAAGTAAAGGAGGATCATCTAAAATAGGAGTGAGTGGTAATATTCCTTTAAATTGTTTCAATAAACAAATATGAAAAGAATTATGTATATTCCAATGACAAGGTATGTCTAATTTAAAAGCATTCTCATCAATTTCTTGAATAATATGAAAAAGTCCATAATAACGTGGTGCAAGTTTAACTTTAGGATGTTTTGAAATGTTTTTCAAACATCTTTTTAATTATTTATAACCATACCAAGTCATTTTCATTAAATTGTCTAGCTACTCATTTCTTATTAACATTATGCATGTAACATTATTGAATCTTCTTAATGTGTTCATGAACCTCATGAAGTGTAGAAATATGATCTTGTGCAAAAGAACTAGTCATAGATATATCAATTTGAGTGAGAGTCATGGGATCTTGTGCAAAAGAATTAGCCATAGTTATATCAGTTTGAGTGAGATTCATGGGAGTGGGAAGCTTTTTACCATAAAAAATTTCATATGGTGCATGTCAAGTAGTGGTACCTGTTGTGTTACTATATGCAAATTGTAGTAAGGGAAGTTTTTCATCCCAATTACTTGGATTATCTAAAGAATAACAATGTAGTATATATAAAATAGTACTATTCATAGCTTCACTTTTCCCATTAATTTTAAGATGAAATGCAGAGCTTTAAGTCTATTTTATGACCTAAGTCTTGAAATAAAGCAACCCAAAAGTGATTACAAAAACAAACATCTCGATCTAAAAGAATAATGTTTGGAAAACCATGATGCAGAAAAATACATTTTATAAATAACTTAGCAATTTGAGGTGGAGAAAGAGTCTTTTTACAAGGAATGAAATACACTTGTTTACTAAACCTATCAAAAATTATCCAAAACATATCATTATGAGATGAAGTTATAGGAACACTAGTAATAAAATCCATAGAAATGTGTTCCCATGTCCCATTCGGTATAGGAAGTGGCATTAATAATCCAAGTGCTTTACCATGATGTTGTTTCACAAATTGACACACAATGCAATGGGAAACATACTATGCAATATCCTTTTCCATATTTGGACAAAAGAAAAATTCTTTACAGGTAGAAATAGTACTTTGTATGCCCCTATGACCCATATATGGTGGTTCATCCATCTCTTTCATAGAAAATTCTTTAAAGACGTGTAATGCATAACTTGTGTTGGAAATACAAGAATCCATTATGAAAAGTGTAGTGATCCTCATTAGATGGTGTATATTTATTGAAAGCAATCTATGTTTGAGAAAAATACAAATAAGATTCGTAAGTAGGGATCATGTCATGAAATGAATGAATATGAATAGCAAAAATATTTTTGATTGAAATAATATTTGTTTGTGGGATGGGAAGCGACTAAAGGAATCAGCTACAACATTAGCTTTGCCAGGTTGATATTGAATTAAAGGTTGAAAATGTTGTACGAATGAATCCCATTGAATGTGTCCTTTGGAAATCAATTATTGATTTAATAAATGCTTAATAGCATGTTGGTCTATTTTGATTAAAATTTTAGAACCTATAAGGTAATGTTTCCAAACTTTTAAAGCATGCACAATAGCTAAAAGTTCCTTATCATATGTATTGTACTTCTTTTCAAAAGGTTTAAGTTTCCTAATTTCAAATGCAATAGGATGATCATTTTGCATTAATACAGCACCTATACCTAAGCCACTAGCATTTGTGACTACATGGAAAGGTTGTGCAAACTCTAGTAATCATAAAACAAGTGCATGAGAAAGTGCATGTTTGAGTTTTTTCAAACGATTGTTGATGTGCTAATCCCCATGGAAATTTTAACTTTTTCTTCAATAATAATGTGAGTGGAAGTGCTAAATAAGAAAAACATTTTATGTAATTTTGATCAAAACTAGCTAACCCTAGAAAAGATCATATATCATTCATAGATTGAGGTATAGGCCATTCTTCACTTACTTTAATTTACTTTGGATCTACATGAATGCCTTGACTAGAAACAATATGGTCTAAATGCTCAAATTCTTTTTGGAAGAAAGAACTCTTTTTAGGATTGGCATAAAGTTTGCTTTTGCATAACAAAATAAAGACTGTTGCTAAATTATTTTCATGGTCATTGTCATTATCACTATAGACAAGTATATCATAAAAAAACAAGAACAAAAGCTTGGTAATCAAGAAAAATTTTATTCATCATACGTGGAAATGTAGCAGGTGCATTGGTTAGTGAAAAAGGCATTACCATGAATTCAAAGTGATCGCTTAGAAGCTATAAAACAATATTGATAGAAAGCCATGAATGATTTACGTGCATTAGGAAGTGTATGTGTATAGTCGACTATGTTATTGACAAAAACAATACATGAATTGTAGCCTTTCCTAAATGCACATTTTACTTGAGTATGACTAATTAATGGAAATGGTTGGAAGTCATGCATTGCAAACAAGGTAATATCTTGATTGTTGAACTTAAAAGTCATTGTGTGTGTATGATAATGCATGCATGGATTGTAATGATGACAAAAAGGTATAACAAGTATAACATCATAGGATTGTGTTAAACGTTTAAACGCGAGACTAACTGTCAGAAACGTGTTAACCACCTAATTGGGTTCTTGGGAGTGGAAGGGGTCTGTAAAGATAGAGGCCCTACACTTGTTTCCCAAAATGACTTCACACCACAATATACTAACATTCAAGACTTCTATCAAGAATTGGTATACCCTTCTCAATCTTTACGGTTCGTCATTCTAACTCTTCCAGAGTCTACCGAACGCACTGTACCAAACTATTAGTATCGTGATACCAAGTTACCTTAGAACCTTTTTCCGAATACACACTACTGTAACACTAGGAACAATGACAGTAGTTCAACCTTCACCGAATAGTGCTCACCGTCAAATAAACCGAAGACACAGAAGGACTCAACAGTTCCAGACACACAGTGTTGAAGATTCAGTATGCAACTTAGGAAGACCCTTACTGTAGCTTAATCTTTGTCGTATGAAAATAGACCTCAACACTGAAGACAACGCAATACCGATCCGACTACCAAAAACACTACCACAGTTATATAGACTTCACCAAACAACTGGCAGAACATTCCAAGAAGGAGTAACACCACGATATGCGTAATTAACACAACAATCGCAATAGAGACTCGCAAACGACTCACTCAGACAACAGTTCGGCGATCTACTAGATGTCAAGGAAACTCACACAAGCAGGTATCGATAGACAACAGAACAGAATCAGAACCATACACCACAGTACACTCAGAATGGCTTCAACAACATGACGACAACGCTCAATCAATCACCCAGACAAACAGTCTGGTGATCTCTCAGAACGTCACTATGCGTCTCTTTTTCATTGCTTTATATAAAAATTACAAGGTGTCTGCGTAACAACCTTTCGCGTGTGCAAAAAAAGATTCAGTTATACAACTTCCAATCCGGCGGCCGATAACAATTGCAAAGGAGCAATTAATAATGTGCGTTCATCTATGTATAATCCTATACACATTTGAAAGTTATCCACTTCAGTTGTAACATTATATCTATTTCCTTGAAATGCGAACTTAACTTTATACATAGAAGGAAGTGGATGTAATTGAAGATCTTGCACTAGTGTATAAGAAATAAATTCATGTGAACTACCATTATCATGTAAAATATTAACAACTTTACCATCAATAGTACCTTGCATACACAGTAAAGAATGAATAGAAATTCTGCTATCCAAGGTACTTAGATCCTTTTCCAATTCTTCTTCACTCCAATCAGATTGAGTGTCATCATGAACCACCTCTATGTTGTGTACTTGAGCTTCGACAGGTTTCATATCATTAGTTCGCAACCTACATTTAGCTTTAGTAAGACCAAACTTACCACAGTGGTAGCAAGTGATATGGGGCCTCTTTTGTTGAGCATCCATCATCGTGGTTTGAAGGGTTGGAGGTTTGGTAGGTTGTAAGTGTGTAGACTTGTGTATTGGTGAGAAATTGGATTGAGGAGGGCAGTGAAAAGTAGGTGGATGTTGAAAAGTAGGGGAAGAAAAATTAGTGAAAAGAAGCTTGAAAGGAAAATTGGGCTTGATTGGTTGTTTTTGTTGATGCATTTGTTGTAAGCGAATGGACTTGGTGATGGATTGAAACTCCTTCTCAACATCATGTGCCAAAGAAATAGCTTCAGAGAGGGTCGTGGGACGTAGTGTGTTGAGCCTGGTTTGGATTCCCATCTCCAAACCATCTTCATAATTTCTTTGCAAGGTATCTTTAGGAATCATTCCAAGCAAACAAATAAGTAAGAATCATTGCTAAAAATGTTCAATGTAGGTAGACACATTATCTCCATCTTTCCATCCAAAAGTTATCCATGATCGACAAGCATGTAAGTGCAATTGAGGAGGAAGGAAGGATTCCTTGATCTTTTTTTGAAATGCAATCCATGTGGTGGGGCGGTCGATGCTATGCCACAAAACATTCCACCATAATTGGGCCTTACCCACCAAATAATTAGTAACAAATTTTCTCAATTTTAGAATATGATTCATCAAAATAAAAATTCATCAAATTGAGAAAGCCATTAAAGAACAAATTGGTCATCCTTTCGCCCATCAAATCAAGAAAGTTGGAAGTTTTTGGCACCAATCTTGGAATGTGTGCCTTCTTCTTAAGCATTGATAATGGCCCCTACCATCCTAACTAGGTTATGGTCATCACTCTGAATTTGTTCGAGTGCAACATTGCCTTCTTTTACCTTGTTTTGAGCATGTTGGAGTTCGTGTCACAAAAGTTCTGACTATTGCTCAATCGGTACCCTAGGTAGGGGTGATGTACCAAAATCCTCAGTATTATGGGTAGGGTCCATGGCCTTATATAGAATCACAACCTATTACTCAACCAGATGACCCAGACGGATGTCGAATTGCAAATGGACATCGCAAATCATCAAATCTCACAAAAGTACCCACAAAATAGAAAGAGACAAGAGACTAAACACAATATTGGGTACAATCTCCCCCCACATACTTTGATGGAAAAGTCTATCAAAGTATGTGTATTTATAGGTCTTCCTCATTACATCTTGAATAGAAGATACAAGGGCAGCACTTAAAAAAGTGTGCATTTACAAAAAATTCCTTTATTTACAAAATCATCGCTTTCTAAGTGATCTACTATTTTTACAAAAACATTGCTTTTTAATGATCTACTATTTTTACAAAAAATATCTAAAATACTATCTTTTAACTATCTTCAAAAATATCCGAATAAGTCCATGTGTGTTCACACCCTCATGATTCTTCTTCACCTGCTAAATCAAATAAAGACCATTCCTTGAATGATCTATGGCAAGAATAAAATCCAATCTTCTTCCAAAATGTACAAAGATTCATAGGTTTTAGACTAAGCATAGATGAATCTAAAATATAATTGAGAATCGGCATATGAATCCCTTATTCAATAAAGTTGTATATTGTTTTCCATATCTGAAGAAGAAGATTGGATCAATATATTTCTTGAATAAGCTATTTACAAAGTTTAATCCTCCAAATCTTTCAAGGTATTAACAAATTATCATTTCTAATAAATAATCTAGAAGATTCTTAAATGATAAGATGACATATTTATGTTCTTAAAATAATATTTTACATTTTTTAATTTATGATGAAGCATGATTCTTGTAGTATGGTCATACTTCAAAATATGTGTCCAAATTTGGTTGCAAGAATATGTTTTACTAGACACGAAACTAAGATCAATTAAGCAATGACAATAGCTTTTGTTTCAAACTTAATCTGAATGAATCACATAAAGAAAGAAATATCACATGAGCATTTAGTGACATGGAACACTATAAGTGATATTTTTCTTCTTCATTAAAGTTTAATAGTAACAAATGAACATGACTCAAGCAATATAGTTTAATGTACTTGTCCAAAAGTTTAGGAGTCCTTTCAAGGATGGTTAAAGAAATGCAAAGAATTCCAAGGTGAATACTTTGCTCAAGCTATTGATTATTTCTACTATTTTTACAAGGAATAAATAATATAGAAGCAATCAAAGCTCAAGTATTGACTCAAAACTCAAATACTGAGTCAAAGTAACTTCTCTTTTCTTGAAGCAAGTTGGTATCATAAAGATACCACTTACATGTAAATAACTTGTATGATATAGAAACTAATGGGTTAGAAAGTGAAAAGAAAACATCTTCTAGGATATAGATGTTTAGCAAAGTAGTAACATTGTTAGAAAGCAAGTTTAGTGAAAGATAGGATCCCTAACACTAGTTGCAAACCACAAAGCTATCCAAAGCATGTACAAGTTTCCATCTATCCAAAGGATAGTGTGAAAGTAAAAAAGATTTGTAGTTCCAAGTATGTAGTCTACAACCATGGTTAGGATACTTAAGTATGTGGAAAGTAAAACATAATCTTTCATATCCTTAAAGTGATTTCTTAGAGATGAAATCTAAAAGCAGTAGTTAATGCTTAGACTTAATCAATACAGACATTCTTATAAATCCCCTAGGGTAGCTATTTAAAGCTTTCTTTAGACATGAAAGAATCTAAAGGCAAGAAGTAATAAAATCTTATCGCTGCAAATTGGTTGAGTAAGAACAAATAGGTCTTGAATATTAGGAATTCAAGTAAATTGGAATTATATTGGTTTACGTTTGAAGACCTTAGAAAAGAAGAATGGATGATTACTTCCATCAATTTTTTTCAAGTTTCCAAAACAAAAATATGTCAAATATAAGTCAGTGGATAGATCTTATAGTGGAAGCACTTTAATCCTAGCAAAGATAAAAAATAGATGTAATGCCTTGTCTTTAAGTTCAATTTATTTAGGATGATTTGAGTAAGAAGATACTCTAGAGATAATTGCTTGGACTTTAGGTTAAATACCACCCACATGTCAATGAGAATATAAAGTATGTGTAAGACAATAGTTACGCAATATAACACAGGAGCAATAGCAGAGAAGATAGCAGATATAGGAGAATCTCAACAATTTTCTACTAGCAGCAAGTACAAAGATGATGGCGTTGTCCACCCGTGCGCTCTCAAGGTAGAGCTTAAATGGTGATCTAGACAACTCTAGATAGGGAGATACAAGGTAGAGGTATGCTGGCTCAACTCCATGTCTTAGGTAGTGCAGAAGTCATGTATATATAGGATCATGGGTGGCCTGCCATGGACGGCAATACATGGGCGGTAGAGCATGGGCGGCCACCGCCCGCGTAATTGCCATACACGTCTTTGACTGGTTGAACCGACCTAACAAATATAAATGATTTCTGACTCCGACAGGGAATATTCCATGGAATATTCCCTTTACCGTCGCGCCGGGGGCGCTGCCCCCGGACCCCCACCAGGGGGCCCGCTGGCCCCCTGGGACCCCCCAGCCAGGGGGCCCGCTGGCCCCCTTGGACCCCCCAGCCGGGGCTGCTCACCGCTGCCCCGGACCCCACAATTGGGGACCCTGGTAACTCCCTTTCCTTATAATATCTTACATGGTCCAATATGACCTTCATCCAACATTCAAGTTGGGATTCCCATCAATTGGGTAATGCACGCTTGGCTTCTCCTCATAAAGGGGGCCTTACAAAATGTGCATACAATCATGAGGGGTAGACATTGATCATATACTAACACCCCCCCTCAATGTTTACCGATGATAAATCAAGTAGGTCTCGGTCCTATGCCCATCTGTTGAAGATGCTTGTTGAGCTGCTCTCTTCCAAGTGCTTTAGTGAATATGTCAGCACAATTTGCCTCTGTTGGGCAATATTCTAGCTCCACAATTTCATCTTCAATTAGCTCACGAATGTAATGGTACTGTACTTCTATGTGCTTGGTGCGAGCATGAAATACTGGGTTCTTTGCAATAGCCATACAACTTTGATTATCACACTTGAGTACAGTTGGCATATTTGATGGAAAGCCTAGATCTGCAAGAATTCTCCTTAACCAGACTGCCTCACAAGAAGCAAAACAAGCTGCTTTGTACTCTGCTTCAGTGGAGGAGAGTGCGAGAGTTGGTTGCTTCCTACTTACCCAAGAAAATATTCCTGAACCAAGTGAGAAACAATATCCAGAAACTGATTTTCTAGAATCACAATCTCCAGCCCAATCTGAATCACAATATCCTTGGAGTGTATCACCTGTGGTATACAAAATACCAAAATCCAAGGTTCCTGCAATGTACCTTAGAATTCGCATTCCAGCATTCCAGTGACTCTCCTTAGGTTTGTTGGAAAACCTGCTTAACACTCCAACAGCATAGCAAATGTCTGGTCTAGTGTTGCACAGAAAAATAAGACTTCCAACGAGCTTCCTATACTTCTTAGCATCTACATCAGGCATGTTATCATCCATAGATAGCTTATGATTTACCTCCATAGGTGTGCTAGTTGGTTTGCAATCCATCATTCCAAATGCCTTGAGAATTTCTTTGGAATATTTTTGTTGTGAGATGAAAATGCCATCCTTCCTTTGCCATACTTCAATTCCCAGACAAAAATGGAGTAGACCTAAGTCTGTCATTTCAAACTCAGTTCCCAAGCTGATCCGAGTTTGATTGATGAGTTCTTGATGATCTCCTGTAATGATCAAATCATCTACATATACAATGACAACAACTAGCTTGCTATCCCTTTTCGTTACATACAAGTTAGCATCAGAAGTACTTCTTTCAAAACCCATATTTTTGAAAAAATGATCTATTCGTTGGTACCAAGCCCGTGGAGCTTGCTTAAGTCCATACAAAGCTTTCTTCAACCTGCAAACTTTATTTTCTGAATTGGGCACCTCAAAACCTGGTGGTTGAGATACATATACCTCCTCCTTGAGGTGACCATTCAAAAATGCAGATTTGACATCCATCTGGAAAATAGGCCAAGACTTTTGTGCAGCTACTGCAAGTACCGTCCGAATAGTTGTCATGCGTGCTGTTGGTGCAAAAGTTTCTTGAACATCAAATCCTTCAATCTGTGAAAAACCCTGTGCAACTAATCGTGCCTTATACTTTTCTAATGTTCCATCAGCTTTATACTTAGCTTTCCAAATCCATTTAGTACCTATTACCTTCTTCTTTGGCGGCAAGTCGACTAGATCCCATGTATCATTTTTGAGTATACTATCATACTCAGACTGCATTGCCGCTCTCCAATCTGGATCATCAATGGCTTCTTCAATGGTGGTAGGTTCCTTTATCGAACCCATGATATCTGCCATTAGAGCCATGTTAACAATGTGTTCTGAGGCTCTTCTTTGCTCCTCTATTCTCTTTGATCTTCGTAATCCATCTGATGATGATTCTGGTACATCTACATGTGGATTGTGATCATCAAAGAGCTGTTGTGCCCACTTCGGTAGTGGCTTACGCAGTGCAGCTACAACTGGTTGGCTTTTTATTGAGGAAATTTCTCCATCAGATGTTTCCTCCTCCTCAACTTTAACCCGTCTTTTGATAGGCACAAGGTGAGATATTTCTCCGCTTGATGAGATAGTAGATTTACCTTTATCTTCTACTAAGTGTGGTCGTTCATCAAACACCACATCTCGGCTGACAAAAATCTTCCTTGCCTC
This sequence comes from Ceratopteris richardii, assembly GCA_020310875.1. Lineage (NCBI taxonomy): Eukaryota > Viridiplantae > Streptophyta > Polypodiopsida > Polypodiales > Pteridaceae > Ceratopteris > Ceratopteris richardii. The sequence goes on along the minus strand of CM035417.1, from coordinate 85,161,664 downwards.
AGGATCCCATAACCTGTATGCTTTAGACTCTTCACTATATCCTAGGAAGACACACTTTTTGCTTTTTGAATCCAACTTTGATCTTGTTGAATCAGGAATATGTGCATAACAGAAACAACCAAAAATTCTGAAATGCAAAACTGAAGGCTTTTTACCAGAATATGCTTCTTGAGGAGTCATCCCCTTCAGTGCTTTTGTGTAGCTTCGATTGAGGATGTAGACTGCTGTATTGACTGCTTCTGCCCAGAATGAATCAGGCATGTCTTGAGCCTTCAACATACAACGAGCCATTTCAACTACTGTCCTGTTCCTGCGCTCAACAACGCCATTTTGTTGGGGTGTATGAGCTGTGGTAAGTTGCCTTTTCACACCATGCTCCTTACAGTAATTGTTGAATTCTGTTGACAAGAATTCACCTCCTCTATCTGTTCTAAATTTCTTTAGTTTCCTTCCTGATTCATTTTCTACATACTTATGCCACGTTTTAAATTTTTCAAAAGCATCAGCCTTCTCTCGAATGAAATAAACCCACATCTTTCTACTATAATCGTCGACTAACAGCAAGAAGTAGAAAGATCCTCCTAAAGCAGGTGTAGACATTTTACCACAGAGATCAGCATGTACCAACTCTAGAGGAGCTTGAGATCGATTGCTGGTCTCTCTTGGAAATGCCTTTCGTTGTTGCTTGCCCATCATACAAGCTTCACAAGGTTCCTGCAACTCTGAAAATGCAGGCATATGAGCAACCATCCCTGTTCGTTGCATCTCCTTCAAAACTGCAAATCCGAGATGCCCAAATCGTCGATGCCATAACCTGCTTACATCTTTATCTTCTGTAGCAGTTAAAGCACTTAACTCATACAAGTTATCCCGTCGTATGCCTTTACCTACAACATTACCTGATGAATCCATGATTTCCGCACCACTCTTATTGAAGTGAACTTCAAGTCCACGATCTGTTATTGCAGAAACTGACAACAAATTTCTTTTGAGTGTAGGTACATAGAGAACATCGGATAACTTTTTCTCACCACCTGGAGAAGTGATAAAAGAGATGGTTCCAGTTCCTTCAGCTGGACACTTGGAGTCATTTCCCACCACTACATTGATGGATTCCCGCAGAGGCACTAGGGAACTATACCAATCCTTTTTACTAGTCATATGGCGAGAAGCTCCACTATCTAAAATCCATGGCTCATCAACACGAGCTTGAGCAGATGAACATACCTCTTCAATAGCTACCCAAAGTTCCAGCTCTGTGTTGTTTGCAGACTCTTTGTTCTTCCATGATGATTTTACAGTCCCATTCCGTTCATCAGCTTGCTTCTTTCTGCAATCCTTGATGGCATGGCCTTTCTTTTCACAATAGAAGCAACTTCCTGTGAACTTTTTCTTCTTTGGCTTCTTCTTTGATCCCTCTGAAGAGCCTTTACCTTTTGCATTTGCTGAGAATGCAGCATCAGTTGTACTTTGCCGATTCTTCAGCCGCATCTCTTCTTCTAAAAGCATGGCACAAAACTCTTCAAATGTAAGAGGAGTTGGCCTTACCTGAGTGTTAAGGGCTGTTACTAATCCATCATACTTTGCTGGAAGAACACGTATAGATCTTCGAGCCAGCTCTTCTGGTGTTATAACAACACCAACTGCAGCCAATTGATCTTGAAGATGCTTTATCCGTTTGATAAAATCTTCAGCCTTTTCAGAATCAGAATGCTTTTCATTTGCCAACTGATTTTCTAAATTCTGTATCCTAGTGTGGTTCTTGGTCTCATATTGTCGAGCCAATATGCCCCAAGCCTCATGTGCTTTAGTAGTATGTTGAACTAAAGTAAGCACAGAATCACTTACACTAGTGACAATCGCACATAATGCATCAGCATTCCGCCTCTTCCAAGCTCGTAGAAGATCTGGATCTGGCTGAATCATCAATCTTGAATTTGCTGGATCTTCAACTGGTATAGGCTCTGGATCCAATCCCATCGGTCCCATGACAGTGTCAAGTAATTCATAGGAGTCCAAAATTGCAGAAATTTTGAACTTCCAGAGTGTATAGTTGGTTCCATCCAACTTCCCTTCAGTGAATGCAGGTGGACGAATTCGAATAGGTGCAGCATTAACATTAGCTAAAGCACCAAGACTACTGTTCGACGATGAAGCCATCATGTAATCACTCGAATAATCTATTGATATTCTAGTCTGCTAGTAGGCTAAAATAATGATACTTCTCAAGCTATTCGAACCTTACAGCTCTGATACCATGTAAGACAATAGTTACGCAATATAACACAGGAGCAATAGCAGAGAAGATAGCAGATATAGGAGAATCTCAACAATTTTCTACTAGCAGCAAGTACAAAGATGATGGCGTTGTCCACCCGTGCGCTCTCAAGGTAGAGCTTAAATGGTGATCTAGACAACTCTAGATAGGGAGATACAAGGTAGAGGTATGCTGGCTCAACTCCATGTCTTAGGTAGTGCAGAAGTCATGTATATATAGGATCATGGGTGGCCTGCCATGGACGGCAATACATGGGCGGTAGAGCATGGGCGGCCACCGCCCGCGTAATTGCCATACACGTCTTTGACTGGTTGAACCGACCTAACAAATATAAATGATTTCTGACTCCGACAGGGAATATTCCATGGAATATTCCCTTTACCGTCGCGCCGGGGGCGCTGCCCCCGGACCCCCACCAGGGGGCCCGCTGGCCCCCTGGGACCCCCCAGCCAGGGGGCCCGCTGGCCCCCTTGGACCCCCCAGCCGGGGCTGCTCACCGCTGCCCCGGACCCCACAATTGGGGACCCTGGTAACTCCCTTTCCTTATAATATCTTACATGGTCCAATATGACCTTCATCCAACATTCAAGTTGGGATTCCCATCAATTGGGTAATGCACGCTTGGCTTCTCCTCATAAAGGGGGCCTTACAAAATGTGCATACAATCATGAGGGGTAGACATTGATCATATACTAACAGTATGGTGGTATGGGATGCCATATTTTATACTCACATTGAATTGAAACTTCAGAGGTGACATTCAAGCTCAAGGTGGTCAATAACATGATTCGAAAAGCAACTTCAAAAACATGTAAAATAGAAGACCATGAATTGATTAACTTCTAGGATTTTCATTTAGAATTCAAGACAAGCATGCTCCCTCTTGAATTGTGAACACTTCAAGGTAAAGTGTTTGTTTCAAAAATATTTCATAAATTTATGAGAAACAAGAGTTTGAAACAATACTTTCAACCAAGGTTAGTTATTTTGAAGCACCCAATTGATAGTACAAATCAATGAAATCCATATTTTTGCTCAAATTAATGCATAGGAAATACATTCCAAGTATGGAGTCTCAAGAGATTATGTAAAGGAAATATTAACTTAGTCCTAATTGAAGCATTAGTGTTTTGAGTCAAGATGAAATCTCATCAATATAATCTCGATGGATTGAGAAGCTCATGTTTGATATCACACTAGTGTTTAGTGGTTGGGTGATGTTATACTTTTGGCCCCATGAAGCTTCTTGAGAATTCATTTTAACTCTCTTATTAATGGACAAAATACTTATAGATCTTTGAAAAGTTAAAGTTTTGATTCACATAAAGTCTGATTCCTATTAGATTAAGTAGTTTAGAAGTTTGGATTGGTCACACAAAGTTTTGGTTCTTCCTTCCTACCTTCCAAAACCTTTGGAATTGACTCATATAGAATATATGACTCATTTCAGTGAAGGTGAGGGTCAGCCATTGGAATAAGTAATACATTAAACATCAAGAAAAGATGTTTTGTGTAGAATACATTCAATCTTCAAAGTCTAAGTTGATTCATTCATCTAATTTTTGCTCTAAGTTGATTCATTCATCTGATTTTTGCTTCCAACAAAGTGCTTATGGAAAAACTACAATGGATAAAGAAGGATTTCACAATTCTATACAAGAGTCTAGAATACTCTTAAAGAGAGAAAAGTTGAGAATTGTTCCTAGATTTGACCATTCCGAAGAAGCTAAGATAAATCTTTGAGAAAAGTGTTTTGAGTCAAACAAAGTTCATTTAGAATTTCCTTTGGTCTAGTTCAACTGGCCAAAAGTGTATGGAAGACTTCACCCAACATTTTACCTAGGATTTTTAAGCCTAATTGGACAAATTAGTCCTCCAATTAGGTAATAAATCAAGCAAGTGTTGGTTCTAAGTGGACCATGGTACAAACATCTAAGTCAAATTTTTAATCAACCTAAATTGATAATTCATTTTCCAAACAAAATTCAAATGAAAAAAAATTTCTCAAACTCTTGAGAGGGATAGAAGTCCTACCCCATTTGCTAGGTCTATGGGATTTTCCACGATGTTGTGGCCAAACACAAACCCATTTATCCAAAGCACTTTAGATGGAGATACTTAGAATCCACCCATTTGATATGTTTGTGCTATGGATGCCTAGTGCAAAGTTATATGGTATTTTGAACTATTTGGGTAGGGATGAAACCATGCAAAAGATTTCCCTCTTTTTCACATTTAGTTTCAGATAGGATTCCCTTTTGTTCAAAGAGGAGAGTCACAGAGATGAAAACCATGCTCGTCAGTTTGGATCATGGATTCAGGGGTTAAATTGTTATATAGTTATGTCTTGAAGCATATTTTCAAGGATGAAAATGTTCTTCAAAAGGGGGGATGTTATAAAGTAGATTGAAAAGGCTTAAGTTAATGAAAACATTATATACTTTTGAAGTTAAACAAATTACAAGCATAGCCTAGTAGTTAAGTCTCAAGGATGGGAAGGATGAGGCGTAGGGTTCAATCCCCATGAGTCCCATGAGGAGAGTATTTTGCCCAAAGCACTCTGACTTAACTCAAGTGGCATGTACACCTACCACTAGTGGACTTGAGTGGAAGGTGCCAAAGTACTGGTGGAGATTGCGCATGCATATGTGGACTTCGATTACTTCATATGTCATAATAAGTTCCCAAGTCTATTAATGGCTAGTTTAGTGGAGAGTCAATGGCCATTCTCTCAGACCTGGAAGCTAGGTTCATCATAAGATCCTATGTGTTCTCACTTATGGAGATTAGAGCTGAAAGAGTTCATCAATATCCTTTAATGGAAAGGGAATTTTGAAAAATGGAGAAGATTTCACTACCAAAGCCTTCTTTCTTAGATGAGATTTTAAAGAGAGTTTATATACTTTTTGGATTGTCTAGAAGTGACACCATCCTATTATAAGCAATAGGGAGATCTCATAGTCATAGTGGTCAGATTGAGTCTCACATGAGAAATGGTTATGTCTATTTCTTATGGAAATCTTTGCCTATACAAAGAGTACTAGTTATTGACATTGATGATACTGGGAATGGAGTCAGACTTCTTTTGGGATTTTTAGAAATAAGGATAAATTTTACTTGTGAGTATCAACTCTTAATTGGTGTTTGGTCATTAGGGTGATGATTACACACCAATGGGGATGATTAAAATTTATGGATGATGTGAATCTCATAAAGGAGTGCTTTTGTAATCATATGGCAAACTAAGGGGAAGATAAAATACTAGAATTCATACTATTGCCACTAGATGCTCTTGTAATACACTAAGTATAGGTTTATGAATGACAAACCAAGGACTTCTTGGATGGTGGGATGTAAAGATTTCATTCTACTACCAAGAAGCTTCTTATATGTGAACCAGTGTGATGGATTTGCATATGATAAACACATAGTTTAGGTATAAAACTATTACTTATGAGTACACTCAAGGTTAGGATCACCTAGAGTTATTTGAGAGCAAGTCCACCATTTTAATTCTAAAATGTTTTGGAATCATTTCTTATGGGACTTTGTTCTATAACTTAGAGGATTATATGGTCTATTATCTTTGTTGTCATATAACCAAGCCTATAAATCTTAATACTTTGCACTTATCTTTCATCTCTAGATAGGCAAAATCACGTGGACTTATGTCATTATGATGATGTTTGACATTATGAGATTGATAGTCTAGAAGCTAAGTGTACATCACAGATAGTAACCATTTTTCAGATGGTTTATATTGTATAACTATGGGTTAAAGCAAAAAAGGACATGAATTTTTAGGGTCCAAAGTCACTTGGAGAACCCTTGGATTTTATTCAGAAACACCTGCAAAAGTGTCTCTAAGAGTATGGTTTGAACCCTTGAGCTATTTGGATTTATTTTCTCCTAATTGAAGGGTTTTGACCTTTGACATTTCTTGAGGCTATGATATTTAACCCTTAGGGAGGCCTCTCAAGCCTTTTGACTTGCATGTACAAGCTTGGGAGGAATCCTTTTAGAATCTATGTCAGATCCATGTGATTTCATTTTACTTCCAAGGTTAGAAGGATGTGGTTTAGAATCCATGCAAAGGGGACACTTGGCAAGCTCTCTTTCACATTTGCCACCTTGACTTAGAGGTATGTATATTGGTGGATTTGGGTGGGTGGAGATGTGCATCTCTCACCCCCTTGTGGGTTTAATTAGGTTCTCTTTAGAGCAACTTAGATGTCTCTCTTGTAGATTGATTTTAGATCAGTTTTTAGTTGTTTTTACCATAGTGGTATTCAGAGCCACTTTGGAGAACCTTGCACAAGAGAAGTATTCTTTGGCCCCTCGTAGTTTTAGATGCTTGCTCCATGAGGTAGTTTGGCCTTCTTCTTGAGCAAAAATGAGAATAGATGAGCCCCTCTAAAGAGTGGAAACACATTCATAGAGGACTTCATATTTTGGACTCCTTCACACTATGAATAGCACCATCAAAGACCACACGCATGTCATGTTACTGAGTCCAGACAGAGTACGTGAGATCTCTTCACTTCCTCTTGTTGTGATACTAGAGTGGCCAACATTCTTCTCTTTATAAGATGCACATGGACGTTTTAACTCCTTATGTGGGATTATTGGCAGCCCCAAACAAACAAGCAAGATTAGCTTGATGGTTGCAGTCATATTCGAGAGCTCCTCTTCATAAAAAAGAGGTCATCAAGTGCCATCTTGACCCTCCCACATATTAGGAATAACTTGCTAAGTCATGATGGAACGTCGCTTGTTTAGCTTTATAAGTAAGTTCTTTATACACTATTGATATGCTATTCATTTCATATAAGGGATAGTTTGAATTTCATCCCTTTGCTAAAGAGTTACTACATTAGAACTCCTTTCCCTCTCTAGCCCTTGCTCCCTTGTATTTTAGGATCCGAGAGAATCATATTATACGGGATTTATCCATATTTCTTAGGAACAATTATCTCTTTTTGTATAACCTAAGAGATGGGATAGTCCTGAGTCATGGGTGGAGAAAGGTTCCATGTGAACAACAATTGGACATGGGTTAGTCAATACTAAGAGATGGAGTAGCCCTAAATTGATATAACAGTTGTTCTCACGTTAAAGGAGGATTTTAGTCCTCATCTCCTTTCTTTTATTCCCATCATTGGAAGCATCAAGAAGTATATAAATGAGCATGGATGAAGGGAATGGAAAGCAAAGGAAGTTTCAAGGATGGATGATGGATCTTTTTAAACATCAAGATGGATGTAGCTTATTATAAATATAAGTATTTGCTTCAAATTTATGATTAACTTTCCTATTTTCTTGCTTTAATTGTCATTATCTTTGCATATGTTCATAATTGAAGTATAGCATAATACTTCAATTGGATATAATCTAAATACAAAGATGAGATATCTTAACCAATCATACATAATTTGAAGAAGGGAATCAAGCAGCGCAAGCACTTGCATGCATTTGTGTGTTGAAAGGAAACCTTTTATGTACATTTTCTCATAACGCCAGATAGTTTCAATGCACGTTCAACTTCAAAGCTTTCATTCCATGAGAAACAATTTTAGATGCAAGAGTGTTACAAGTATGTGTCCCTCGATTGGCTTTGATGTGAGACATTTCCCTATACATGAGCATTTTTTACTTTATTGTTAGCTAGATGTTTTTCCCCATGTACCCATATATACACGATATACTCATATGTGGTGGTTATATCTCTCACTATACTTATTATTTATCATCTATTCAATCTCCTTCTTTTCCCTTGTGTCTATTCATGTTGCCTCACTCACGCAAATACCCATTAATGATATCAAAGAAAGTCTAGCTCCTTCTTAATCTATTGTTTTTCTTGGGACATTGCCGCACACACTTTTAGCAATGCAAAACAATTTTGGATCATAGAAATACAAAGTTCAACATTTGCAGATAATTTCCACCAAGTGTGCTAGAGTTTTACCCCCCTTTTCAAATCCATTGATGCAGTCAATTTTTCCATTGGAGTTATAGTTTTTGAGTTGCATTTCAACTTTGTTGAAGTTCATATCTTACTTCTTTTTTCTTTGGTGTAATGGAAAGAAACAATGAATTGTTTGGCATGCTTCAAGTCAAGGATATGCTTGATGGGACCAACTATCCAATGTGGTCTTACATGATGAAGCATGTTCTTGTTGCAAAGCAACTATGGAACATAGTGGTAGACATCGACAAAAGACTCAATGGTTCTTCTACTATGTAGCATGTTGTCATAGATTTAGGATCTTCTTCAAGTGACTAGATTTCTCCACCTATGTAAGATAAACTAAGTTGGGATGGAAAGGATGCTCAAGCTCATGCATTGTTTTCCCTTCTTGTGAAGCAACATATAATTCCACACATACAGTGATGCATTACTCAAGACAAGCTTGGGATATCCTTGTGTCTTTGTATGTGGTGGGTGATTAGGCATGAGTTTCTTACTTGAGAAAGCAACTTGAAGATGTATGTATGGCTAAAAATGAGTTAGTGAATGTATGTTACATGTATCACGGAATTGGAACAAAAATTGGAAAACATTGATGAGATCATTCCAAATGCATCACTCATTTCTACATTACTCAAAGGATTGTCTGAATCTTTTAAAAGCTTTGCTACTACATTTTTTGTTTACAAAACTAAATCCAAATATGTATACTTTTAATGAGGTTGTGTCTCTTCTTTTTCAACAAGAGCAATCAAGAGTGAATAGAAGCAATTTTCTTGAGGGAAACGCAAGCACTTGTTATTACAAAAAAGGGAAAGAGCAAGTATGGTTCAACTTTGAGTTCATTAAAACGAAAGATTCACTCTTCCTCTTCCACTTTTTCCTCTCTTAATGGTGATATGCAAAAGAAAAAGAGATGCAAGTATTGTTGAAAAGTTGGACATACCATTGATGCATGTAGAAATTTTGTCAAGCATAATGAAAAGAAGAAAGAATATAGCATGTCTATTGTTGAGAATACATCGAATGCAAAGAATGATGAAACTAATCTTTCTCAAGACATTTTGGGCATGTGCTGTTATAGCTCATTATGATTCATCATCATATTCTATGAATGAGGCTGAGTCCGATTGGCTTTTTGATACTGGTGCTTCAAAATATATCACTTCATGCAAAAGATTTTTTGCATCGTTGCAACCTATTCCCAAGGGATGACATGTTGTATGTGAAAATCATGCTTCTTAACCTATTATTAGTGTTGGAGAAATTTAGCTTACAATTGCGAATGGAAATATTTTTACTCTGAAGAATGCATTATATATACTCTATATGAGGAAAATTTTGATTTCAGGTCCTATTATTGCTAGTGTCGAACTTCATGTATACTTTGTTGATAACAGATGTATGGTTCATGATTTCAGCAATGGTGGTGTTATTGTGATGTTGGACATGTTATGCAATGGCTTGTATCACTTGGATACATATAAAGAGTTGCATCAAATGCATTTCTTATAGATACTTTTTTTATGGTTGAAATGGATTTATGGCATGCTTATTTTGGTCATTTTAACTTCAATAGTTTGTTGTATGCAAGAAGGATATGTTTATTGGTTTCCCAACACTTGATTCCATTGAAAAGCATGCATGTGAAGTTTTTATACTTGGAAAAATGCATCGTGCTCCTTTTCCAAAAGATGGCATTGCACATGCTGCACAAAAATTACAACTTGTTCATAGTGATGTATGTGGTCCATCAAAACTCCACCTTTTGGAAAGCATGTATACTTTGTTACCTTCATTGATGATGCAACACATCATACTTGGGTTTATCCAATGAATGCAAAGAATGAGTTATTCCCTTTCTTTAAAATATTTTTAGCTATGCTGAAGATTTTTGTGGAAATAAGCTTTTGACTCTTTGCATGGATCATGGCGACGAATACATGCCACATGAATTTAAGGCTTTTTTTTGTGAAAGAGGCATTGCCCACCAATTTATAGTGCCATATACACATCAAAGAAGTGGTTTTTTGGATTATAAGTATAGAGAACTTCTTGAAATGGCATGATGTATGGTTAAAGGAAAGCAACTTCCAAATAAATTTTGGATGGAAGTGATCATGTGTGTGCACTATGTATTGAATTATTGCCCTAAAAAATCATTGAGAGGCTGAATGTGCATAGGCCAATGGCAAGTCATTTGTCCATATTTGATTGTTTGACATATGCTCTTGTGCCATCACAACAATGTCACAAATCTTATGAAAAAACAAAGAAATGTATATTTTTAGATATAGTAGTGACGGTAAAGGTTATCATTTATACCATCCATTGATGGAAAAAATTATTGTAAGTCTACATGTGGTATTTTCTTAAGATTTAGCTTATCCTTTACTGGCATGTAAATTTTAGCCAACAATTAACTCACAAGATGTGTTTGATACACTCACGCCTTTGTTTTAAAGTGGTGCACTTGACTATAGCCATGTAGCCCATCCAAATGAGGTCCAAAGAGTTGAAAATTTTGAGCCAAATATGGCTAAAGAATTCCACCCAAACACGGCTGAAAATTTATATGTAATGAAGAGCCACTCACTTTTGAAGATGCATTTAATTATTCAAATTAAATGAGCAGAGTGCAATTAGAACTGGATTCTATTCACAAAAATCATACTTGGAAGCTATGTGAATTTACAAAATGTAAGAATGATATTGGTACTAAGTTCATTTAAAAGATTAAAAGAAAGTCAGGTGGTAGCATTGATCACAACAAAGCTAAACTAGTTGCAAAAGGTTATGCATAAAAATATGGCATTGATTATGAGAAGACTTTTGCACCTACTATGTGCATGACTACTATTCATTCTCGGATTGCATTGTCTACCTATTGTGGTTGGAAAGTGCATTAATTGTATATAAAAATAGATTTCTTGAATGTCAAATTGCAAGAAGAGGTCTATGTGAAGCAACCTCTTGGATTTTCTATCAAAGGTCAATGGCATATGTTTTGCTACTTGCATAAGGCTTTGTATGGACTGAAACAAGCTCCTCATGCATGGGATGACAAGATACATAAGCATTTGATTGATCTTGGTTTTATGTGTAGTCCAATTGAAAGCACACTTTTTGTACCCAAAGATAAGGATGATCTTATAGTGCTTGTTCTTTATGTTGATGGCATTCTCTTGATTGGGTCATGTGATGAGAAAATTGGCATGCTTATGGCTAATTTGCAACATACTTTTGATGTCACATATCTTGGCCTTTTGGAGTATTATCTTGGCATCTAGTTTGTATACGTTGAGGGGGGAATTATTGTGCATTAAGAAAATTATATTAAGAATATAGTTTTGAATTTTGGTTTTGACAATTACAAGCCTATCTCAATGCCAATAGAAATATGATTCAGGTTCTCAATTGAGGATGAAAAAGATTATTTGATATTTCCCTTTATCAAAAGTTTTTGGAATGTTTGATATATGTAACACAAGGTTGGACATACACTATGCAGTTTGTCAATTGAGTCGATTTATGCATAGCCCTAGCACTGAGCACTGGCAAGTAGTAAACATGTGTTTAGATATCTTAAAGTCACTTTTAAGTTTGGATCTACTTTATGGTAATGACACTGCCAAGCTTGCATTATTTTACAAATAGTGATTGGGATCGTTGTTATGATACACAATGTCCACTACTCGTGATTATTTTTTTTCCTGGAGGAACATGCATAACTTGGTTGACTTAGAAGTAACCTATTGTGGGCAAATCCAATTATGAACTAGAGTAAAGTCCAGTATTCAAAGCTATAGTCAGGCCTACATGGCTGAGATGCCTATTGATGGATCTATGCATGGAGATTGATACACCTATGTATATTCTCAATGATAATTAAAGTGCATTGGAGGTTTTAAGAAATTTTGTGTTTCATGCACATAGAATGCACATTGAGGTTCATTATTATGATGTTAGAGAGCATCTTCATGCTATATATATATATATATATATATATATATATATATATATATATATATATATATATATATATATATATATATATATATATATATATATATATATATATATATATATATATATATATATATATGAGTTCTTAAATACTTTCTTGGGATTGAAGTTATTTATGTGGAAAATGGTATTTACCTTGTTCAAAGGAAATACTTGCTAGATGTACTTTATAAGTATGGTATGAGTGGATGTAAGCCACTCACACAACCTGTCCATCCAAACAGTAAGTTATGTGCAGGTGAAGGCCAACCTCTTGAAGATATTTCAGCATATAGAAGCATAATTGGAAGCCTTAATTATGCTACCATCACAAGAACTAACTTGTCTTATGTTGTAGGAGTTCTTTCTCAATTTCTAAATTCACCAGCTGATGTTCATATGAATGCAGCCAAGAGAGTGCTTAGGTACATCAAGCACACTGTCAACTAAGGGTTATACTACCCTTATGGAGATGGATTACAACCTCAAGGCTTTCGTGATGCTAATTGGGTTGGTTCAAAGGAGGATAGAAGGAGCACATCTATCTATGTCTTCATGCTAGGTCAAAGAGTCATTTCATGTATGTCCAAGAAGCAACCTACAGTTTCATTATCATCTACTGAGGCTAAGTACAACGCTTTAGCACTTTCTACATGTGAGATCATGTGGTTCAAGAAGCTCTTCAAAGAATTGGATGTGGAGGTCAAAGAGTTCACTCTATTTGGAGATAACATGTCAAGCATTCATCTAGCAAGAAACCCTATCTTCCATGCAAGAAGCAAGCACATAGAGATACATTATCACTTCATCAGAGAGAACGTACTAGCAAAGGAAGTGGACATAAAGTACATCAACAAAAAGGAGCAACTTGCAGTTATCATGACCAAATTCATGGATGCAAGCAAGTTGGAGAAGTTCAAGATCAACCTCAACGTAAAGGAGATCAATGGAGACTAACACTTGAACTTGAGGGGGAGTGTTAGAAATGTACAACCTCAATTGTGTGTGAACCAAGGCTTAACTCAAGTACCACATCATTTCACTTTTTGGTAAAGTCTACAACCACTTTTCCACGACTTTTTTAGCTCAAGATTCCGTCTACCTTGATTGAGAAAAGTGGGGGATTTTGGAGGCATGATTTGAATTCAAATGCTACACCAACTTTTAGAGCATTATATAAGCAATACCTTGTAAGAAATTCATGGCCTCTTCAAGCTTCATTTGTGCACCTTTAGGCTCTCATTGGGAGTTTATACTCTAGTTCTAAGCTAGCCCCTAGCTAAGCTAACCCCCTGCTTGCTAAAGTTTTCACTTTGGCTGAGATTCCATATCACCTATATCTCTTTGTATAGTTGTTCATTTCATGTGCAAGATAGCTCGTCTTAAAGCTCTTGTTGTAAGCTTTTTTGAATCTAACCTTAGTACCAAGTGTTCATTATTCTTCTTTATATTGAGCTTGAAATCTCTCTAGTCTATATCTGCATATTCCCCATCATATGTGTGTGAAGATGCACACATAAGTGTAAGCTATCTGTTTGGGCATATTTTGGTATGTCTGATGCAAGGAGATTGAAATAGGTCAGAGTATCCAAATTGAGTGATCTATGGCTTTTTTGAAAGCTTAGAGACGCTATGTTTACTGTGCAAAATTTCATAGGTTCAGTCCTCGGGTCCAGAGAGCAATTTAAATTTTGGTGGCCTATGGTAGTGAACTGTTTGGTCCTAGGAAGGGCCTATCATCCTTCTGCTGCAACTAGGAGTGGATATACTCCATCATGTTCCACTTATGTGTCCCTCAATTAGCTTTGATGGGAACATTTCCCTATATATAAGCATTTTTTACTTTAGTGATAGCTAGAGGTTTTTCCCTAATGTAACCATATACACATGATATAATCATATGTGGTGGTCACTTATAGCTCTCGCTATACTCATTTCATATTAGTGATCATCTATCAACAGAGAGCAGTCATCATGTGTCTCTGTGCTTTGATCTCCTTCTTTGCTCTTTTGTGTACTTCTATTCGTGCTTCCTCACTAACTCACACAACCATCAAAGAATGTGCATTGGCATGATGGTGCATGGAAGATAAGCACATGAGTGTGCACAATAAGGAGCATAATAGGATGCAAGGAGAAGTATATTTGAAGCAATTTCAAGAGAAATCCAAATGCATTATCATATGCTTGGATTTTAGCAATTCTTGGAAAAACCCCTTGGGTAACTATTTAAAGCTTTTTTCATAAAGGAATCCAAAAGGAAAGAATAATATCTCATCATTGCAAGTTAGTTGAACAAGAACTAGCTAGATCTAGAATATAATTCAATGCACTTGAATCACACAATGGACCTTTATTCCATCAAAAGGATTTAGAGCTTTCAAATACAATCATGCAACAATTAGAAAACATAATATCATAGAATGGTCTTGTGTTGGAAGCCCTAGAAACCTAAGTAGAATAGAAAATACAAAAGAAATTTGAATTCAAATTCTAGTAAAAAGAATTAGAGTAATAGGCATTCTATAGTTAGACAAAAATTTTGGACTTTCATAAATATCTACACATCAGTGTTGGATATAAAGTTTGTTGATATGGGACACTATAATTTAAATTCACATAAATGTAGGAATGATGGTATGGGGCATCACATCTTGATATGGTAGGTATCTTTTATTCTTAGGCTCATGACTTGAAGGGAGACCCAATCCCAATAGGAATTGAAACTTCATAGATAAAGAAAAATTATCTGATGGTCAAGAGTATGACCATGACTTCAAGTACCAATTAACTGGAAAGTTTTAAGATCATGAATTTGAAAGTACTTTCCAAAATATTCATAAACATTTTTAGTAAAATTAGTACATTTTCATTGAATTTAGGATATTTTCAAGTAAAGATCTAGTAAATTCCTTTATTGGAAATGCTACATGGAGTTTTGAAGAGAAGGAACTTGGAAACATCTTTTTAAGCAAGTCAATGTTGGATCAGCACTTAGTTGATGATACAACTAAGTGAATCAATATCTTGTCTTGAATTTATGCCTTTTAGTATAAAGGGATGTCAAGAGACTATGAAAAGGATTGAATTAGTAATCAGCATAATTGAAGTTAGACTTACTTAATCCTAAGACACTTTATTGATAGTACACACAGTTGAATCAATCCCTTGAATTAAAAATCTATACTAGAATTGGCATTCTAGCATAAAGAAATCTCAAGAGATTGAAAGGAATCAACTTAGTAATCAAGATAGTTGAAGCATCATTATTTTAGACTAAAGTAACCATCATCAACAATCAAATAGCAAGGTAACTCAAGACATCGATGTTTACTAGAGTTTGGTGGATGGTTTATGGTTTAACTTTATCCAAAGAATCCTTTTTAAATTCAATTCAAGATAGAAAAAATGATTCAAAGCTTTGACTTGAAAAGATCCTTAAACTTTTTTTTTCTTATTTGGTTTGACTCAAATTAGTTGTGTCTTAGAAGTTGATTCAGTGGCACAAAGTTTCAGCTCTTCCTTCTCACTTTCCCCAACTTGACTCTAAAAGAATATTTGAGTCATTTGTAGACCAATTTGAACCGGATATAACAGGTAACCATATCAAGCATCCTAGGTGGATGTTTTATATAGAATCCATTCAAAATTAGAAGCCACTTGAGTTTAAGTTCAAACCTAGAAGACACTTGAGTTTAAGTTCAAACTTAGAAGACAATTTTTTAAGAGGAATCATTCATCCATTGATTATTGCCTTTTCTAGATGAGTTTGAATAAACTCTTGAAGGGTAATAATAATTATCACTATTTTTTATAATTCTCATCAAATCAAGTCTTTGAGATAGTTCTAAGAAAACTTATTTTGGTTTTGATCCAAGTTAAAGTTGGTTGCCCAAGAAACAAATGAAACATTTCTACATTCTAACACGACTCTAAAGCTTAGTTGGACATAGTAATTCTCTAGCCAAGAAACGATTATGTAGAAGTTGAAGTGAAAGTTAATCTAAAACATCTAAGTTAGATGTTTTTGGTCAACCTAAACTTCATTGGACTCCATCTCAGTGTCTTGAACTAGTCAAAGATCCATCTATTTTGCTAGGATGTGCACAAATAGTGCACAAAAGTGGACCTAAATAGCAAATTAATTGGAGAGTCTTGGAATCCACCTACTTCATATGTTTGTGCTATCGATGCTCACTTTGTACAAAGCAAAACATTGAATTACACAGGGATGTTTTAATCCACCCTTATCATTCTTTCCATACTTTTCATCTAAATCAATCACTTACATGCAAATTTAGATGTTCTTTAGAATGATTTGAAAAGGGATTAGCCCACTTATGATGTTTTAATCCACGCTTATCATTCTTTCCATATTTTGCATCTAAATCAATTGCTTACATGCGAAGTTAGATGGTCTTTAGAATGATTTGGAAAGGAATTAGCCCACAAGTGGATTCTCTTCTTTTCAAATCCAGTATGGGATAGAATCCCCTTCTAATAAAGAGGAAAATCAAAGAAATGAAGACCATGATCGATGAGATTGATAATGGGGCATAGTGGAATACTCCACATTATATATTTCTCCAATTTTTTTAGGAAGAAAGTGTTTAAAGGGGGAAAGAATGTTGTATAAATATGGGTCCAAGTAGAAAAATTATAGTTTAGCTTCCAAGCATTCAAAATAATTACCATCTTGTGAGAGAGAGTATTTCTCCACCCATCCAACTCCACCCATGTAATTACATCTAGCTCAAGGGGTCTAGGCCTCCCATGTGTCTAATTCACACAATCTCCCAAGAAGGCTTCTTCACATGGGCTTTTGAGTCAAGCAATCACATGGGCTCACATGGAATCACATAGGATTACTTGAAAATCACATGGTTTCTTAAGAGAGGATCTCTAGAATTGTATGTACACCCTCAAGGGTCCTTGACTTAAATTATAGAATTAGTAGAGATCAACACCTTATGAAAAAAATCCTAATGTTCAAAGCATTCAATTCCCAAGGGTTCATAAATAAAGCCCAAGGGTTCTCCAAAGGTTTCTCTAGGAAACCCAAGGGTCTTAACCCTTAGAACCCATACAATTAACCCTATCTATACAACATTCTTCCCCCCTTTAATATTTTCATCCTCAAAAATGTGTGTAGGTATGATATGTGGAGTATTCCCTCGTGCACCATGATCAATCTTGTAGATCATGGACTCACTCTCAAATATTTGCCTCATTTATAAATTAAAGTTGGAAAAGATGAAATTTTCTTGTTGATGGAACAAACTCATTCCCAAGAGGTGCTTTCTTCTTCCCCATCCTTCCATTTAACCAGATACTCTTTATGTAAGTGATTCTTGGTATTCTTATCTCAAATGTGTAGTATTTTCTTTGGTTCATGAAGGACGTTTTGAAGTGAGACTAGTTGGATTGTTATATTTGGAGATACAAGATTGTCTTTTTCAGCTAGTTTTCTTTTTATTCTACTTACATGAAATATTGGGTGAAGTAGAAAATCATCTGGAAGCCCCAATTCATAAGCCAAAGTCCCAACCTCTTTGAGAATCTTGAAAGGTCCATAGAATCTTGGCAATAGTTTAGGAGAGATTCCTATTTTTCAAAGTTTCATATTTCTTGGGAGCTTTCAAATATACTTGTTCGCCAACCTAAAAGGAAATATATTGTCTCCTAGTATCTCTATATAGTTTAGCTCTATCTTGGTCTTTCCTTGGGTTTTCTTTAGATACTTTCAACTTAAAGTTCATATCTTCCAAGAAATCTTTAGTTGCTTGGACTTTCTCATTTTGCAATCCAAATGCATACAATGCCCTTGGTTGGAACCCATACATTAACATATATAGCCCCTATTCAGTTGTTGAATTCTTAGATTTATTGCAAGAAAACTCAACTAAGGGTAAATAATTTTCCCAATCAGTTTTGTTTGAAGATACATAGACTCGTAACATATCTTCAAGTATTTGATTGACCCTTTTTGTTTACCCATTCTTCTATGGATGTTTGATTGTACTCATATTCAACTTTGTTTTTAAACTATTGAAAAAAACTCTCCAAAAGTGACTCCTACATTTTCTATCTTTGTCATACACTATGTCTTATGGTAGAATATAAAGTCACTAGAGATGGTCCACAAACATTTTAGCAGGTTCTAGAGTTTTAATTGTAGTTTGAGAGGGAATAAAATGATCCATTTTGGTCAATCAATCAGCTATGACCCAAATTGCATCATGTCCTTTTAAGCATTGAGGCAAGCCCATAATAAAGTCCATGGAAATGCTTTCCCATTTTCCATTGGGAAGGATGTAACAAGCCTCCTATCTTGAACTTCCAAATTTATTTACTTGATATTTTGTACACCTAAGTACATATTCTTGTACATCTTTATGTACACTAAGCCAATAACACACTGGTTCATAAATGGACTAAATCTGCAATTGTGATAGGTAATGATCATCCAATGTATCGATGGAATGACATTGGATATAGTAATCAAAATGGCTCTTTAGATGGAACATAAAGTAGGTGGATTTTTGAAGACCTAGAATGGGTAAATTCTAGTAAAAGTAAAGCCAAAGATGTGTTAAAATAGGTTATCTATGTAAAGTGCAAAAGTTCCAAAATGTAGCAGCAAATCGTGCTTTAAACCAAGTCTATTGTGTAATTTGTGAAAATGGGAGCCATTCTATTGATATGTGCCCGTACAATGCCAAAGCACAAAATAGACTTGCAATCAACGCAGTTATACAGGAGCCTTGTGAGCCGACATCAAAGTATGTTCCTCCTTAGATGTGGAATATGACTTACTCCTCATACACAAATTTCAAAGCACCATAGATTGGAGATTACAATCCTAGACATTGGAATCAAGAAGTAGCAAACACAACTAATCGGACATTCTAGCTAAGGTTTCATTTCTATGGAAAACTGGGTAACATCCAAAGGCATTGCAAAGATGCTCAAGATTATGATAAAAGAAAGAAGGACTGCCGAAACCCCACCACAAATATGGTAGTAATTTCACCTGTGGAGGTGCAAACAACTACCATCCAGACCCTTATGGTAAAACCCTCCAACCAGCTATTGAGATCCTTGAACCAATATTCAAGGAGCAAGAGAGAACATTCTCCAAGGTCTTCAAGTGGGCTCAATCCAAAGCTACCATTTTCCCTGACCCATACTAGTCACTCTTCAGCAAGCAAAAGCTTCTGTAGCAAAAGTACCAAAACTAGGCAGCAATTGATGTACCTGAATCATCAAGACCATCACCGAAAAGGACAACTCAGAGTATGGGTTGGGATATATTGTCCAAAGCTCTAATTACTCTACCTTTAGGGCAACTCTTATCATTTGTTCCTAGCATGTGACAATAATTTTAGTAGCAAATTGACATGGACCCAATTTCGGCACTAGTTGTATACACAATCCATCTAGAACTGGACACAACTATGGACCATGTGGTCCCCTTAATCATAGTATGGTATAAGAATCATAAAATAACACAAGTACTCAACTACTAGTGTTATTATCACCACTACAACCTTATGAAAGAAATTGGGTTGGAATAAGATTGAACACATTAAATTCTTTGTCCGAATGGCCAATCAATCTCCGGTCCACCTGATGGGCTTGGTTAGAAATATTCCCATCACATTGCAGGGTGCAATTTTCCACATGAAACTTGTTGTCTTGGATCTAGCTAAGTCAAGTTTAGACTACAATTTATTGTTTGGCCATCCATGGTTAAAGCAAGCCAAAGTCCTGCAAGACTAGTCATCACATGAATTAATTTTTAAATGTAATCACAGGAAATATACTATGACTCTTGACAAGATTAAACCATGTGAACTGCATGCCCGACCCTACATTGTCGAACCCATCTATTTGTTGAATGGTATTTTCAATGACGAGGAAAGTGCTTTCCTTTCTACTAATCAAGATTTACTTTTTTTAGGTAGAGTTGATCTACAACATGTACTGGATCAATGGTTCCTAGCTTCTTGCTCTATGCAACCAACTGAGGAAGAGACCAAAATGTTATCGCATGACTTATTGAACCTTGCAAACTTACCAAAATATATACGTCAAGGGATGGATAATACTTTTAGCCCACAAACTTATGTTCTTGAAGATCAACTCATCACTTGTAACCTAGGAGATGATGTGAACCTCCTACCTATTAAAATTAAAGCAAGGTTGGAAGAATCTTTCAAAAGGGATCTACTTGCATTACTGACTAAGTTCATTGATGTCTTTGCGTGGGACTATAAAGATATGAAAGGCCTAGATCCTAGGATCTATCAACACTGAGTGGTTTTGAAACTAGATGCTTACCCAACCAAACAGCAAAGTTACCACATGAACCTGTATTATGTTAAGCAAGTTAAAGAGCAATTAGATCGTTTGCTTTGGGTTTGGTTCATAGTTCTTGTGCACTATGCCGAGAGGATATCTCCAATTGTTATTGTTCCCAAGAAGAATAAACAATTGCACATCTGTGTTGACTGCCAAAAATTGAATTCTACTACTATATAATCCTTTTCCTCTACCATTCTTAGATAGTATGCTTGATGAAGTCGCCAGATGGGAAATGTACTCTTTTTTAGATGGATATAGTGGGTACAATTAGGTTTAGATGGCTCAGGTGGATATCCCTAAAAGAGCCTTTATCACCAATTGGGGAGTGTACGCATGCACGGTCATGTGGTTTGGGCTTTGGAATGCCCCAAGCACATTTCAGTGTTGCATGCACGAGATTTTTTCTCCTTACCTTACAATTTTTATGCAAGTCTACTTGGATGATTTCTTCATCTCTGGCACTACAAATGCACATTTGTTGCATCTATGACTCTGTCTCCTTAAATGTAGAAATTACTGACTATGCTTAAATCCTAGTAAATCGATCTTTGTTGTCTCTTGTGATAAACTTTTGGGCCATATTATCTTGCACTGTGGAATTCATGTTGATCCTGATAAAGTACAAGTTATCTTATAGACCCCACCTCCCAAATCACCTAAAGATGTTTTACAATTCCTTGGGCAAATCCAATGGCATGGTTGTCATTTACAATGGTTGGCTCACTTAACCGTTCCCCTAACGCATGTTGATATATTTAGGTAGTGATGTGTGTGAACACGCTAGGACCATCGAGGCACGTTCTTTCCTCGTTAGGAGGTTTTTTTTCCCCCGCTTGTATATATGCCTATAGCCCTTATGGTTTACTTACCTTTGTACATTCTAGTGGTAATACATTTAGCATTGTGTGTTGTGCTCCAAGCTTCTTGGCTGGTTGACATGACACTCGTGTGTCCACTACTGGCTTTTGCTTCATGCTTGGTAGCTCATGTATATCTTGGTTGAGCAAGAAGTAGCCTACTCTGGCCACTTCTAGTTGTGAGGCTCAGTATAGGGCAGTTTTCATAGCGGTTGTTGAGTATGTGTGGCTCAGATGCCTTATTGCTGATTTGAGTGTTGGTCAGTCTTCTACCACCACCATCTTCACTAACAGTCAGAGCGCATTGGCAATCGCGAGGAACCCTATGTTCCATGCTCACACTAAGCACATTGAGGTACATTATCATTATGTCAGGGGGAGGTTCTCTGCTAGAGAGATCAGCTTGGCATATGTGCCCACACAAGAGAACATTGCAGAGCTTTTCATGAAGGCTTTGCCTAGGGAGAAGTTTGAAGCTTTCCGCAAGGCTTTGGGCTTATGTCCTTTTGTGGATTAATTCCACATAGGTTGGCACTTCCATATGCATGAGTGCTAGCTCCTTTTTCACCACATCACTCCCAAGGGGGATTTGTTGATATATTTAGGTAGTGATGTGTGTGAGCACACTAGGACCGTCAGGGCACTTTTTTCCCTCTTTAGGAGGTCTATTTCCCCCGTCGTGTATATATGCCTATAGCCCTAACACCTTAATTATCTTTGTACATTCTAGTGGTAATACACTCAGTATTGTGTGTTGTGCTCGAAGCTTCTTCTTCTTCCTTGTGTTGTTCGCCTGCTTCTGCAAATGTCTATCTCCAACAATGCGCTTGACTAGAGTAGCTCCTCATGATTTCCAGTGGACCATCAAATGTTAGGAAAGTTTTGTTCAACTTAAAAGACTACTAATGCAGGCTCTGATTTTGCACGCCCCCAATTGGGACCTTCCCTTCCATGTTTTTGTGGATGCATTTGACATTGCTATAGGGAGTGTCCTTATGCAACTTCAAGATAAGTGGTATCATCTAGTCTATTATGCTAGTCGATGCTTAGTTCTTGCTGAACAAAATTAGTGGAATTAATGCATAAAAGATCCTACAGAGTGTTCTATGTTGGCCAACACTGCGATGTGATGTGCACGAATATGACCGAGATCCTCGTGCTAATGTTCTTGCAGAAAGCACTAACAAAACACTATTGACTTTGCTCAACAAGCTAATCACAGACTATCTTGATCACTGGGATCAAATCCTACCTCTTGTTCTCTAGGTGTACCATACTAAATACAAGGTTACTACAAGATATAACCCTTTCAAATTGGCTTATGGAATTGAAGATATTACACCTATGGAATTCATTGTCCCCATTCTCAGAGTTGCCATAGAGCATGAATTGTTACTAGCTGAGTCACTTTATAGTCATATTGATGATCTGCAAGCACTAGATAAGCAGAGGTTTGAAAGTTTTCTACTCATGCAAGAAGTACAGTTAAGACAATCCCAAATGCATGATCATTTTTTACGGACTCCAATATTCAAAGTTGGCCAACTCGTACTGCTCTACAACTCCAAGTCGGATCATGTTGCAAGAAAATTTAAAGTTTTGTGGTTTGGTCCATACCAGATTTTCTGACAACTTTCAAGTTGGAGACCCTTTTCGAAACATCAATTAAAAATCTAGTTAATCAGTCAAAGCTTCATCCTTTCTAATCGCCTTCCATGCATTCAATCATTTGTTTGTCGCCCATGTTTGCATGGTTTCCCTGATTTCTATGATGTATCTTCCTCGTTGTGCATTCATTATTACAATCATCCTATTCTTCAATCATGTTGTCGCACCATCTTGTTTGTTTAAAGTCCCTCTGTTTCGTGATTATATGTTATTGTGTCTAAAATGTTTGCTTGCATTTAGTATGCTTTGCATCCTAGCTCTTTGTCTGTACTTGCTATCATTGAAATCCTCGCCCCCTTTGAGCCTCTCTTGGTCGTAGTCTTTGATGACACTAGCACCTTTCTGACCCCCCATCATCTTGCACATTTTTGGCTTCTACAATGGGAAGCTATTATGGCACATCCCACTATAGAAAGCCTTATCTGTGCCATCTCCCTTGATCCCACCTCAATAACCTATTGGATTGTCCTCCTAAGCGGACAGGAGCTCCTCATGACCTTGAGCAAAGTGGGTCATTGATTTCTCCTACCCACTGATAGTTGTGAGGAGAGATGGTGGATGCAATCCAAAGATGAGTAGGTGCTGCTAAAACCAGATTCACACCAGCCAACTGAGACTTCAGAGTTGATTAGTAGACCCTTTGAGCTTCCTAAATCCACCAAAATATCAGCCAATTACTTTGGAACATGTATCCCAAAAGTTTACGTCAAGACAAACAAGTTGCAAGATGACTAGCTCCCAAAAACTTGTTATTTTTGCACATACACCTGCTGGAAAAAATGAACAGTGCTCTCAACCTGGTAGGAATCAGAAACATTCCTTTTGGGCATAGCAAATAGACTTATCAATCTTGCTATTCCAAGTTAAAACACTTCAAATGATGGACTGAGCACTGAGAACAAGATTCATCAGTTTCTGGAACATGCCCACCATTCTCGGGGCTCTGCAGAAATAGACGAGGGCGTAGTAAAATGCCAATATCGCCAAAACTATAAATGAAATTACCTTGAGAATTTATATGCAGAAATGTAACAGTAGGAGCTATCCAACGCATGTTAAAAAACTGACAAAGCTTGCGTAGAACTGGAGATATGACCTTCTGAAGTTACTGCTCTAAGTGAGTATAGCAGAGAACAAAACAGAGAAGTAGATAATGATAAATGTATAGATCCACATATGATTACAACCACATTGGCAATGAATCTTTGCACAATGGGAGTAGAATGATAGAGCTATGGAGTAAGCTCTTCAATCTCTACAAAAGGACATGAAGTGGTCACGTACAAGGCTTGCTAATCACCTCTTCCTTCTTGCTCTTTTTATAGCTATTCTTGGAGGGAGCTTTGAATTCAAATTCGAATTCGAATGGCTCCACCTAAAGTGATCCCCAAAGTTAGGAGAGATTCCCTCAGCTCAAAAATTCGTGGTTTTAGGTAGTTAGAGCCACGAATTTGCTTTTGCATCATGGATGAGGTAAGCCATCCTTTTCCTTTTTCTTTTTCAAATTACAAGAGATAAAAAAGAACTCTTTTACAAGAGGTGTTCACATGACTACACATGTGACTTACAAATGAGGATACTATCAAGCATATCAAGCATGTAGGCTTGGGTAAAATGCACCAAAAATAGTTTAGTGTCGGTGCCTTCCCTTTCTCGAGCAGCCATGGAATAATTGTTCACTTGGCATCCCTCAAATGAATATGCCATTAGTTGTAGACTTGAGCTAGAGTGATCTATTCTCCATTTTCTAGTCATCGCCCTCAACCTGTAGCACTACCCGTATGGCATATCTTGTCAATTTTATTCCACCATTACCACTGCCACACAATGACCAATAAATTGATCATTCATTCTCTTTAATTGCATTCACAAGGGATTCCAGAATGTTGTTAGACAATTAGATAATGACAATCATCCGAAAACTTGTCTCCACTATCTCTTATCTATTTTATATCCCAGCGAGTTCCCCATCACCACGCATGTAGCCCTCAGTCCCTACCGGTTTGCACAGACAGCCTCCCCCTCAGAAGACGAGGAAGACAAAAGTCTCAACCTCATCCTCCGCCAATCTTGTTCCACCCAAGTGATTGTTCCTTCCTCATCCTCTAGTGTCGGGCATGAAAATTAGTAGCATACGGATAACCCCCCTCTGTCTCCACCCTCCCCTCTGGTGGACAACAATGATTCTTCCTCCTCTTTGACTCCCCCTCCTCCCCCACCTCCTTCTCCACTGAAGTACATAGTTATATGAAGGATGTCGGCCCCCTCACCCTCGCCGAGTAAAGAACCTTTGTCGTCCCCCTTGCCATCTCCAAAAATGGTGGATAAAATCATGACCCCATCTCTAAGACTTGATCGTGCACCACCTAGCCCCTCCCCTCCCTTGTCACCTTCTTACTCCCTGTCCGGTACACCCCGTAGTGCCCGATGGTCTTTACCTTCCCCGCTTGCCTCTCCTTGGAATTCTACACTCGTTTCTATTGCAAATGACCCGAAAGTCCCTACAATCTGCCCTCTTCCCATCACCCATGAATAGTACTGGAAGTTTGGAATGAATGACCAATGCGGCATGGAGGAGTTTGGTAGGCTCAATAACTACTTCCTCCATATGCAAGGACTTATTGCCAGGGACATGGAACATTACCAACAGTTTGCCAACAACTTCCAACAGCATTGCAACTGGCTTTAGACCCATAACCAACAACTACAATAGGATTTAGACCAGCAAGTGTTCACCAACCAACAGTTGGGTGACGCTTATACCAAGAAGCAATAATAACATTGTCGTTTGAGAGATCATGAATTGTACATCTGTCATCAACAAATTCAACAACCAAGCTAATCGTGGATGTGAACTAAAGAAACTCTGTTGTGAGGTAATATGTTTGGTTGCCCCACTATCAAATTACAAAACATCTAAGTCTACTATATACATACACTTCTCATGAAAAAATGGTTCATAGCTTCATGTAGTAGTAAATGATAATTCTTCATTTTGAACAAGATTAGCATACTCTATTTTAGGTGTAGAGGCCCCTGCAACAATTATTCCAACCTCTTTCTTCTTTGCCTCTTTTGCAACCAATTTTGGACAACTCTTGATGGCATAATCATTTTCCTTATAGTATTTGCAAAATTGTTTTTGCGTTTCTATTTTCTTATCATCTTTATCTTCCTTCTTCCATTGTCTAGCATTAGCAGGTTTTTGCTTACTAGTAGATGAGTTCCATTTACCTTTGCCATTCTGACTAGCTAGGAAAGGTTGATTTGCAACACACATAATGGACTTGTTCTACCTAGATTGATCCTCCTACAACAAAACAGAGACTAAATCCTCAAATTTTAATGCATTTGGATTGCATTTCATCATCAATGCAAGAGTAGAAAAAAACCTCTGATATGAATTTGGAAGACCATTAAGAACAATCTGCGCTAGTGAAATATATGGCAAGACTTCATAAATAGAAATCAATTGCTCCTTCAAATATTTGATCTTTGTCAAAAAAATATCCATAGAATCTCCTTCATTCATATTCTCACTCTCCAACTATTCTCAAACATAAGCAACACAAGCCTCATTTCTTGTCTGATATAAAGTGGTAAGTGTATCCCAAGCATCCTTTGTTGTTTTGTAGGAGTGAATGTAAGGGATAATGGCATGTTTGATAGACAAGGCTATCAATGCATGTGCCTGAGCATCTCCACTATCCCAATGAAGTTGCTATGTAGTAGGTGCAGTATGAACCACAACACAAAGAGGAGTTTGAAGATCATCATCCTCAATGTTATCTGCATCATCTTCAAGAGCTATATTTGCAAGTGTAGTAGGATGTTATTCAACATCCTACACAATATTCCACAGTGATTTTGCTACTAGTACATGATGCATCATATATGCTCATAATGGGTAATTAGTACCATCCAACCTATCCTTAATAGCCAACATGGATAATACATCATTGCTTTCAGCCATCGCCACTTACTAAATACCCTAATGCAAAACTTGTATATATGTTTGGCAAAAAAGGACAAAGTTGCCTACGCAGGTGCTACAATAGTGCATTCAGAGTCCAAAACAAGATCATTTAAATATTTTAATGCCATAAAACAAAGCTATTTTAAGATCCTAATCACGCTAAGTATGCTTACCAATTTTCGTGTGATTCTAAGACTATAGTTGGAGGGGTGGAGTTTGAGGTCTATGGAAGCACACTAACAACACATGCAAGAAGAAGAATCTTGTATCACAAGACAACACTCAATGAATTACCAAGTGAATGTACAAAGATAACTAACCCATTAAGGTTATAGGTGTATATACAAGTCGAGGGGAAAAAACCTCCTAAAGAGGGGAAAAAGTGTCGTGACAATCCTAAGTTTTTTAACAAACATCACTACCAAAATATATCAATAGGCATGCACACTTTGGTCATCTAAATTGTGCTACTTTGCATGCATGTAGAAATCTGAAATGGTGGCGTTGTTGTCAAAACTTGAGGCACCTTCTAAACATGTCTATGAAGATTATATTTTTGGAAAATTCCTTCTTCCCAAAAGATGGTTCAATTAGAGTTTCTCATACATGCAACTTGTTCCTATGCAAGCACCTTCATATGGACTTTTTTTATTGGAAGCAGTTGAACAAAGTTGACAAATACTTCCAAGTATTATTGGCTAGTCTTTGGGCTATGAGTTCAACCTTTTAGGCCATTTTACTACATATATTGGGCACATACACACTATGTACTCTTCTATGGATACTGCTTATGTACATCCATGTGGCCATTGATATAGCAGTTATGTATTTTCATAAAGCCTTTGACATTGATAAAGAGGGGTGTGGTGAGGTTTTCTTAGTTGGGTGACACCCAGATGTCAAGGTCGCGTATGGTGATGCAGGCGGAAGACTTACCTAGCCTCGCCATAGGAGATGTATGATAGTTGTTCATAGGTCCTTGGTAAGTGTAGTTGGATTCTTTCAGTTTAGTGGTTATATGCAGCAGAGTCAATGATTCACCATGCATGTTCACATGTCAGTACATGTAGTTTATTGAGTTTTTTTGACACTGTTCATTGCTCATTTTGTAGAGGAGACTCTAGCAAAATCTTTCCAAATTTTAGTTTTTTCAACTACATAGTGGTCAATTTTACTCCTTGACACACCTATTCATGTGAGCATATACATTCTCACATAATCCTTTTGGTTGGTCATTGCTATTAATTAATCCATTTTTGTGGGGAGACTTTGTTGAGTTTTTCCCAAAATCTGACACTTGGTCATCCTTTTTTGAGCCTTTGTGGTGTTTGGACTATTCTAGCTCCGTTATTATTCTAGTCAGTTCTCTATCATCATGGCATCAGAGATCTCAAGCACATCTAGTGGATCACGGTCTAGTGCCAATGTTCCTAGTAGGAGCTACAACTTGCAGGTCAAAGACAATTTTGAGATCCATAAATTTGATGGCATAAACTTTGCTCTATGGAAGAATCAAATTAAAGATGTGCTCGTTTAGAGGAGGCAATGGAAGCCAGTAAATGGAATCTCAACGAAGCCTACTAATATGGATGAAGATGATTGGGATGAACTGGATGAAATAGCTAGGTATACCATTTGGTTGCACTTGGCATATAATGTCTACTTTACAATATTGTACTATGAAATTGTAGAAGAGCTTTGGAAGAAGTTATGCAATACATATGAAAAAGAAACGACATCAAATAAAGTGTACCTCATGAGATGCATGAAGGACATATATAGTGTTGCTACTCATCTAGTTTGATGCTATATTCTCTTAGTTATAGGCTCAGAAAATGGAGATGGATAATGAAATGAAAGTAGTTTTGTTGCTATGTGTAAGAAAGATTTGTGAATTATGTGTGTGCAAGTCTCCTCCCATCCATTTATATCCTCTTGTATTCAAAAAATAGCAATGATCTGGAATGGTCTAGTGCCACCATGTGGCATGCAACACTCATCCCCATTACTATTGAAACATCACTTAACTTCTTCCAAGGTCCACAAATCCTTGGTGAAATCTTACTAGAGTTCCCAGTGGATAGTGAAGTAGATCTAGCTGGTACCTGAACAAAGACTTTGTCTCCTTCCTCAAAATCTCTTCCTATCAACATAATCTTTTGCCCTATCAGCTACTTGTTGCATCTTGGCTTTAGCTATTTCTAAATCGGCTTCGAGGTTCACTAAGAACTCTAAATCACTAGGACATTTCTTTGGCATTCCTATAGTACTAGGAGCATTAGGATTCATGCCATAGTTCATCTCAAAAGGAGACATTCCTATCACCTTGGGAGTCCTATTGTTATAAGCAAACTCTACTAGTGGCAAATAACTATCCCAATCTATCTATCTCTCAGACACATATACCCTCAACATGTCCTCTAGAATCTGGTTGACCCTCTCGATTTGACCATCTATCTGAGGATGATCACCACTACTCATTTTCAATGAAAATGTCAGTTTGTCAAATACAAACTTCTAGAAGTGTCCTTTGAATCCGACATCCCTATCGGAGACTATGGATGTCACTAACCCATGAAATATGAAGACATGCTGGATAAACAACTCCGCTACATGTGGAGCTTCTATCGTCTCCTACATGGGTATAAAATGATCCATCTTGCTCAATCTATCTACCACAACTAGGATAGTATCCGGCTTCCTTTGGGTCTGCGGAAACCCAGCTATGAAGTCCATGGATACATTATCCCAGTTATGATTTGGAATCTGTAAAGGATGCAAAAGACTTGGTGTCTATAGCCTTTCTATCATAATGACTTGACACATAAAGCATTGTTGAACATAAGTGTGGACATCTCTGGCTAATCCATGCCACCAAAATGTTCTTCTAACAAGCTGCATTGTCTTATCAACACCAAGATGCCCTATGGAAGGAACATCATGGTTATCATGATTGACTTTTCTTCTCAAATCCCGAGAATCTGGTATGCAAACCTTTCCTTTCCATTCAATTATTCCATTCTCATTTGAGAAATTGGAATACGAACTGGACTTGTTTGCTCTGCTAGATGAAGAAACAGCTCAAACTTCCCCATCTCCTATGATAGAGTCATCACAAATGGCTATAATAATCTATAACAAATGTGGATCTTCCACTTGTGCTTCCTTTATCTCTTGAAGCAATGAGCTTTCTAGAATTGTAAAGCTCATTTGATACATTATCCATGATAATGCATCAGCTACTATAGTCTCTTTGCCTCTTCTATACAAGATTTCCATGTGAAACTCCTGCATGAGCTCATCCCAACAAGCATGTCTCACTACAAGAAATAGGGGGGCGTAGCGATGCCCCCGAATTGAAAAGAGAACGGGCACCATCGGTGACGGTCGATTTTTCAAATTTTCTTTTTTCTTGCGACAGTCGTCGCATAAGCAATGCTAGCGTTGCTTATGCGATGCTAAATTATAGCGTCGCAAATACTGTTGCTAATGAGTGACTGTATTTGCAATGTTGGAAAACTAAAGAGCGTCGCATATGCGACGCTCTGGAATGTGAAAAAAAAAATTCGAAATGTGCCGGGATTTGGATGCGAGGGACCAAGAAGAGAGAGAGAGAGAGAGAGAGAGAGAGAGAGAGAGAGAGAGAGAGAGAGAGAGCACACAAGAGAGAGAGAGAGAGATGCATCTACTTGCAAGGTATGCGCACACACACACTTACACACACATACATATGCATACACACACACATATACACACATAACACACACACACATACACATAGACACACACACACAAATACACACACATACACAAATAATGTTGCATACACACATGCACATATAATGCATATACATGCACACACATATACACATACATATACACACACATACACACACACATACACACACACATACACACACATATACACACATACACACACATATATGCATACACACACACATAGAGAGACATGCACACACATACACATACATGCATACATAATGCATATGCATATGCGTACATCCATACATACTTACATGCATACATACACATATGCATACATAATGCATATGCATATGAGTACATACATAAATACTTACATGCATACACACACATATGCACACATAGACACATACACACACATAGACACATACACACACATAAACACATACACACACATATGCATACATACATGCATACACATACACACACACATATGCATACACATACAAACACATAGACACATACACACACATAAACACATACACACACATACACACATATTCATACATAATGCATACACAACCATATGCATACATACATGCATACACATACACACATAGACACATACACACACATAGACACATACACACACATAAACACATACACACACATACATAGAGGTTCTCTGCTAAAGAGATCAGCTTGGCATATGTGCCCACACAAGAGAACATTGCATAGCTTTTCACGAAGGCTCTGCCTAGGGAGAAGTTTGAAGCTTTCCACAAGGCCTTGGGCTTACGTCCTTTTGTGGAGTAATTCCACATAGGTTGACACTTCCATATACATGAGTGCTAGCTCCTTGTTCACCACATCACTCCCAAGGGGGATTTGTTGATATATTTAGGTAGTGATGTCTGTGAGCACACTAGGACCGTCGGGGCACTTTTTTCCCTCTTTAGGAGGTCTATTTCCCCGGTCGTGTATAAATGCCTATAGCCCTAACACCTTAATTATCTTTGTACATTCTAGTGGTAATACACTCTGCATTGTGTGTTGTGCTCAAAGCTTCTTCTTCTTCCTTGTGTTGTTCGCCTGCTTCTGCAAATGTCTATCTCCAACAATGCACTTGACTAGAGTAGCTCCTCATGATTTCTAGTGGACCATCAAATGTTAGGAAAGTTTTGTTCAACTTAAAAGACTACTAATACAGGCTCTGATTTTGCACGCCCCCAATTGGGACCTTCCCTTCCATGCTTTTGTGGATGCATCTGACATTGCTATAGGGAGTGTCCTTATGCAACTTCAAGATAAGTGGTATCATCTAGTCTATTATGCTAGTCGATGCTTAGTGCTTGCTGAACAAAATTAATGTGTTACAGAGCATGAATGTTTGGGTCTCATTTACTCTGTGGAAAAATCCGGCACTACCTGCTTGGTCATAATTTTACCTTCCATGTAGACCACTCTACATTAACATATTTGGTGCACCAATAGAACTTGGGTGTTCAGACTTGCCTAATGGGTCCTTCTCCTGTAGGAATTTGACTTTCACATGGTTCATCATCTTGGATCTTCCCACACAATTGCCGACTTTTTGCCTCAGTTAGATTTCGATGAAGCTCCGATGGGTGTAGATGATTCCTCTCTAGCTATTTATATGACTAAACCTCGCTCCTCATTGGTTCAATGGAATTTAGTTGACTCTTATTATGATACCCTTCTGACTTTTTTGATGATTGGTTGTCCACTGGAATCCATGTCTACACTAGCACCATAGAAATTGGCTTTGTACAGTAGGTAGTTCCGTATTATTGTAGGCCAACTATACCATGTCTACCCCTCTAGAGCTTGGCTCCCATGCATCCTAATGCATGAAGTATCGTCTGTTTTGGACTTGTCTCATTTTTTCCCTTCAATTAATCATTTTTTAGTGGAATTAATGCATAAAAAGATCCTACAGAGTGTTCTATGTTGGCCAACACTGTGATGTGATGTGCATGAATATGACCGAGATCCTCGTGCTAATGTTCTTGCAGAAAGCACTAACAAAACACTATTGACTTTGCTCAACAAGCTAATCACAGACTATCTTGATCACTGGGATCAAATCCTACCTCTTGTTCTCTAGGTGTACCATACTAAATACAAGGTTACTACAAGATATAACCCTTTCAAATTGGCTTATGGAAGTGAAGATATTACACCTATGGAATTCATTATCCCCATTCTCAGAGTTGCCATAGAGCATAAATTGTTACTAGCTGAGTCACTTTATAGTCATATTGATGATCTGCAGGCACTAGATAAGCAGAGGTTTGAAAGTTTTCTACTCATGCAAGAAGTACAGTTAAGACAATCCCAGATGCATGATCATTTTTTACGGACTCCAATATTCAAAGTTGGCCAACTCGTACTGCTCTACAACTCCAAGTCGGATCATGTTGCAAGAAAATTTAAAGTTTTGTGGTTTGGTCCATACCAGATTTTCTGACAACTTTCAAGTTGGAGACCCTTTTCGAAACATCAATTAAAAATCTAGTTAATCAGTCAAAGCTTCATCCTTTCTAATCGCCTTCCATGCATTCAATCATTTGTTTGTCGCCCATGTTTGCATGGTTTCCCTGATTTCTATGATGTATCTTCCTCGTTGTGCATTCATTATTACAATCATCCTGTTCTTCAATCATGTTGTCGCACCATCTTGTTTTTTTAAAGTCCCTCTGTTTCGTGATTATATGTTATTGTGTCTACATGTTTGCTTGCATTTAGTATGCTTTGCATCCTAGCTCTTTGTCTGTACTTGCTATCATGGAAATCCTCGCCCCCTTTGAGCCTCTCTTGGTCGTAGTCTTTGATGACACTAGCACCTTTCTGACCCCCCATCATCTTGCACATTTTTGTCTTCTACGATGGGAAGCTATTATGGCACATCCCACTATAGCAAGCCTTATCTGTGCCATCTCCCTTGATCCCACCTCAATAACCTATTGAATTGTCCTCCTAAGCGGACAGGAGCTCCTCATGACCTTGAGAAAAGTGGGTCATTGATTTCTCCTACCCACTGATAGTTGTGAGGAGAGATGGTGGATGCAATCCAAAGATGAGTAGGTGCTGCTAAAACCAGATTCACACCAGCCAACTGAGACTTCAGAGTTGATTAGTAGACACTTTGAGCTTCCTAAATCCACCAAAATATCAGCCAAGTACTTTGGAACATGTATCCCAAAAGTTTACGTCAAGACAAACAAGTTGCAAGATGACTAGCTCCCAAAACCTTGTTATTTTTGGACATACACCTGCTGGAAAAAATGAACAATGCTCTCAACCTGGTAGAAATTAGAAAAATTCCTTTAGGGCGTAGCAAACAGACTTATCAATCTTGCTATTCCAAGTTAAAACACTTAAAATGATGGACTGAGCACTGAGAACAAGATTCATCAATTTGTGGAACATGCCCACCATTCTGGGGGCTCTGCAGAGATAGACCAGGGCGTAGTAAAATGCCGATATCTCCAAAACTGTAAATGCAATTACCTTGAGAATTTATATGCAAAAATTTGAGAGTACGAGCTATCCAAGCCATGTTAAAAAACTGAAAAAGGTTGCGTAGAACTGGAGATATGACCTTCTGAAGTTACTACTCTGAGTGAGTATAGCAAAGAACAAAACAAAGAAGTAGATAATGATAAATGTATAGATCCACATATGATTACAACCACATTGGCAATGAATCTTTGCACAATGGGAGTAGAATGATAGAGCTATGGAGTAAGCTCTTCAATCTCTACAAAAGGACATGAAGTGGTCACGTACAAGGCTTGCTAATCACCTCTTCCTTCTTGCTCTTTTTATAGCTATTCTTGGAGGGAGCTTTGAATTCGAATTCAAATGGCTCCACCTAAAAGTGATCCCCAAAGTTAGGAGAGATTCCCTCAGCTCAAAAATTCATGGTTTTAGGTAGTTAGAGCCACAACTTTGCTTTTGCATCATGGATGAGGTAAGCCATCCTTTTCCTTTTTCTTTTTCAAATTACAAGAGATAAAAAAGAACTCTTTTACAAGAGGTGTTCACATGACTACACATGTGTAACATAATCCTGGTAGGAGATGGTTGAACCACACCCTAAGAGAGAGGATTAGGAAGTAATCCTCAACCATGGCTTTTGGGGCAAGTGGTTAGCCCATCACATTCCTAACCAAGAGGTTGTGAGTTCAATTCCTTACATTGGTATCAGAGCCTAGGAAGTAGGCTTGGGCAAAGTGGAATGATCCAATGGCCTCTAAAAAAGGCGCTTGGGCATCCTCCATGTGAAAGGGTAGGAATTGTGGAAAGCGCGCGCGTCGGTTTCAAGGATGGACCTTACAATGATTGGGGTGTATCTCTCAATCCGTAGGTCGGATTGAGGCGTGTAATATACCGTTGGAAAGCTCTCGGAACGAACTTTCCAATGAGCTAGCTTGGAAGTGTGAATTCCTTGGAAATCCTTGGGTGGCACTTGATTGAGTGTTCAAGATACCAAGCATGGGTGAGAACAAGGTTCAAGATTGAGGTTGAGAACAAGGGCTCAAGACACCAAGGTTGCGAACAAGAAGGTTCAAGACACCAAGGTTGAGAGCAAGAGTTCAAGAGACCAAGGTTGCGAACAAGGTTCAAGAAACTGTGCGAGGTTGAGGGACATCAATTCAAGGGCACCTAGGGAGTTCAAGGGACTGATCACCGAGGCTAGAGGGATACAAGAGTAGATCATTGAGGACAATGATCGACCAAGGGGGGAAGAATGTAACATAATCCTGGTAGGAGATGGTTGAACCACACCCTAAGAGAGAGGATTAGGAAGTAATCCTCAACCATGGCTTTTGGGGCAAGTGGTTAGCCCATCACATTCCTAACCAAGAGGTTGTGAGTTCAATTCCTTACAACATGTGACTTACAAATGAGGATAATATCAAGCATATCAAGCATGTAGGCTTGGGTAAAATGCACCAAAAATAGTTTAGTGTCGGTGCCTTCCCTTTCTCGAGCAGCCATGGAATAATTGTTCACTTGGCATCCCTCAAATGAATATGCCATTAGTTGTAGACTTGAGCTAGAGTGCTCTTTTCTCCATTTTCTAGTCATCGCCCTCAACCTATAGCACTACCCTTATGGCATATCTTGTCAATTTTATTCCACCATCACCAGTGCCACACAATGACCAATAAATTGATCATTCATTCTCTTTAATTGCATTCACAAAGGATGCCAGAATGTTGTTAGACAATTAGATAATGAAAATCATCCGAAAACTTGTCTCCACTATCTCTTATCTATTTTATATCCCAGCGAATTCCCCATCACCACACATGTAGCCCTCAGTCCCTTCTCTAGTGTCGGGCATGAAAATTAGTGGCATACAGATAACCCCCCTCTGTCTCCACCCTCCCCTCTGGTGGACAACAATGATTCTTCCTCCTCTTTGGCTCCCCCTCCTCCCCCACCTCCTTCTCCACTGAAGTACATAGTTATGAAGTATGTCGCCCCCCTCACCCTCGCCGAGTAAAGAACCTTTGCCGTCCCCCTTGCCATCTCCAAAGATGGTGGATAAAATCATGACCCCATCTCTAAGACTTGATCATGCACCACCTAGCCCCTCCCCTCCCTTGTCACCTTCTTACTCCCCGTTCGGTACACCCCGTAGTGCCCGATGGTCTTTACCTTCCCCGCTTGCCTCTCCTTGGAATTCTACACTCGTTTCTATCGCAGATGACCTGAAAGTCCCTACAATCTGCCCTCTTCCCATCACCCATGAATAGTACTGGCAGTTTGGAGTGAATGACCAGTGCGGCATGGAGGAGTTTGGTAGGCTCAATAACTACTTCCTCCATATGCAAGGACTTATTGCCAGGGACATGGAACATTACCAACAGTTGGCCAACAACTTCCAACAGCATTGCAACTGGCTTTAGACCCATAACCAACAACTACAATAGGATTTAGACCAGCAAGTGTTCACCAACCAACAGTTGGGTGACGCTTATACCAAGAAGCAATGATAACATTGTCATTTGAGAGATCATGAATTGTACATCTGTCATCAACAAATTCAACAACCAAGCTAATCGTGGATGTGAACTAAAGAAACTCTGTTGTGAGGTAATATGTTTGGTTGCCCCACTATCAAATTACAAAACATCTAAGTCTACTATAGACATACACTTCTCATGAAAAAATGGTTCATAGCTTCATGTAGTAGTAAATGAGAATTCTTCATTTTGAACAAGATTAGCATACTCTGTTTTAGGTGTAGAGGCCCCTGCAACAATTATTCCAACCTCTTTCTTCTTTTCCTCTTTTGCAACCAATTTTGGACAACTCTTGATGGCATAATCATTTTCCTTATAGTATTTGCAAAATTGTTTTTGCGTTTCTATTTTCTTATCATCTTTATCTTCCTTCTTCCATTGTCTAGCATTAGCAGGTTTTTGCTTACTAGTAGATGAGTTCCATTTACCTTTGCCATTCTGACTAGCTAGGAAAGGTTGATTTGCAACACACATAATGGACTTGTTCTACCTAGATTGATCCTCCTACAACAAAACAGAGACTAGATCCTCAAATTTTAATGCATTTGGATTGCATTTCATCATCAATGCAAGAGTAGAAGAAACACTCTGATATGAATTTGGAAGACCATTAAGAACAATCTGCAGTAGTGAAATATATGGCAAGACTTCATAAATAGAAATCAATTGCTCCTTCAAATATTTGATCTTTGTCAAAAAAATATCCATAGAATCTCCTTCATTCATATTCTCACTCTCCAACTATTCTCAAACATAAGCAACACAAGCCTCATTTCTTGTCTGATATAAAGTGGTAAGTGTATCCCAAGCATCCTTTGTTGTTTTGTAGGAGTGAATGTAAGGGATAATGTCATGTTTGATAGACAAGGCTATCAATGCATGTGCCTGAGCATCTCCACTATCCCAATGAAGTTGCTCTGTAGTAGGTGCAGTATGAACCACAACACAAAGAGGAGTTTGAAGATCATCATCTTCAATGTTATCTGCATCACCTTCAAGAGCTATATTTGCAAGTGTAGTAGGATGTTATTCAACACCCTACACAATATTCCACACTGATTTTGCTACTAGTACATGATGCATCATATATGCTCATAATTGGTAATTAGTACCATCCAACCTATCCTTAATAGCCAACATGGATAATACATCATTGCTTTCAGCCATCGCCACTTACTAAATACCCTAATGCAAAACTTGTATATATGTTTGGCAAAAAAGGACAAAGTTGTCTATGAAGATTATATTTTTGGAAAATTCCTTCTTCCCAAAAGATGGTTCAATTAGTGTTTCTCATAGATGCAACTTGTTCCTATGCAAGCACCTTCATATGGACTTTTTTTATTGGAAGCAGTTGAACAAAGTTGACAAAGACTTCCAAGTATTATTGGCTAGTCTTTGGGCTATGAGTTCAACCTTTTAGGCCATTTTACTACATATATTGGGCACATACAC
Source organism: Ceratopteris richardii (assembly GCA_020310875.1). NCBI lineage: Eukaryota > Viridiplantae > Streptophyta > Polypodiopsida > Polypodiales > Pteridaceae > Ceratopteris > Ceratopteris richardii. Next base: position 85,123,302 of record CM035417.1, on the reverse strand, counting down.
ACTATGTACTCTTCTATGGATACCGCTTATGAACATCCACGTGGCCATTGATATAGCAGTTACGTATTTTCATAAAGCCTTTGACATTGATAAAGAGGGGTGTGGTGAGGTTTTGTTAGTTGGGTGACACCCAGATGTCGAGGTCGCGTTGGTGATGTAGGCGGAAGACTTACCTAGCCTCGCCATAGGAGATGTATGATAGTTGTTCATAGGTCCTTGGTAAGCGTAGTTGGATTCTTTTAGTTTAGTGGTTATATGCAGCAGAGTCAATGATTCACCATGCATGTTCACATGTCAGTACATGTAGTTTATTGAGTTTTTTTGACACTGTTCATTGCTCATTTTGTAGAGGAGACTCTATCAAAATCTTTCCAAATTTTAGTTTTTTCAACTACATAGTGGTCAATTTTACTCCTTGACACACCTATTCATGTGAGCATATACATTCTCACATAATCCTTTTGGTTGGTCATTGCTATTAATTAATCCATTTTTGTGGGGAGACTTTGTTGAGTTTTTCCCAAAATCTGACACTTGGTCATCCTTTTTTGAGCCTTTGTGGTGTTTGGACTATTCTAGCTCCGTTATTATTCTAGTCAGTTCTCTATCATCATGGCATCAGAGATCTCAAGCACATCTAGTGGATCACGGTCTAGTGCCAATGTTCCTAGTAGGAGCTACAACTTGCAGGTCAAAGACAATTTTGAGATCCAAAAATTTGATGGCATAAACTTTGCTCTATGGAAGAATCAAATTAAAGATGTGCTGATTTAGAGGAGGCAATGGAAGCTAGTAAATGGAATCTCAATGAAGCCTACTAATATGGATGAAGATGATTGGGATGAACTGGATGAAATAGCTAGGTATACCATTTGGTTGCACTTGGCATATAATGTCTACTTTATAGTATTGTACTATGAAATTGTAGAAGAGCTTTGGAAGAAGTTATGCAATACATATGAAAGAAAAATGACATCAAATAAAGTGTACCTCATGAGATGCATGAAGGACATATATAGTGTTGCTGCTCATCTAGTTTGATGCTATATTATCTTAGTTATAGGCTCAGAAAATGGAGATGGATAATGAAATGAAAGTAGTCTTGTTGCTATGTGTAAGAAAGATTTGTGAATTATGTGTGTGCAAGTCTCCTCCCATCCATTTATATCCTCTTGTATTCAAAAAATAGCAATGATCTGGAATGGTCTAGTGCCACCATGTGGCATGCAACACTCAACCCCATTACTACTGAAACATCACTTAACTTCTTCCAAGGTCCACAAATCCTTGGTGAAATCTTACTAGAGTTCCCAGTGGATAGTGAAGTAGATCTAGCTGGTACCTGAACAAAGACTTTGTCTCCTTCCTCAAAATCTCTTCCTATCAACATAATTTTTTGCCCTATCAGCTACTTGTTGCATCTTGGCTTTAGCTATTTCTAAATCGGCTTCGAGGTTCACTAAGAACTCTAAATCACTAGGACATTTCTTTGGCATTCCTATGGTACTAGGAGCATTAGGATTCATGCCATAGTTCATCTCAAAAGGAGACATTCCTATCACCTTGGGAGTCCTATTGTTATAAGCAAACTCTACTAGTGGCAAATAACTATCCCAATCTATCTATCTCTCAGACACATATACCCTCAACATGTCCTCTAGAATCTGGTTGACCCTCTCGATTTGACCATCTATCTGAGGATGATCACCACTACTCATTTTCAATGAAAATGTTAGTTTGTCAAATACAAACTTCCAGAAGTGTCCTTTGAATCCGACATCCCTATCGGAGACTATGGATGTCAGTAACCCATGAAATATGAAGACATGCTAGATAAACAACTCCGCTACATGTGGAGCTTCTATCGTCTCCTACATGGGTATAAAATGATCCATCTTGCTCAATCTATCTACCACAACTAGGATAGTATCCGGCTTCCTTTGGGTCTGCGGTAACCCAGCTATGAAGTCCATGGATACATTATCCCAGTTATGATTTGGAATCTGTAAAGGATGCAAAAGACTTGGTGTCTATACCCTTTCTATCATAATGACTTGACACATAAAGCATTGTTGAACATAAGTGTGGACATCTCTAGCTAATCCATGCCACCAAAATGTTCTTCTAACAAGCTGCATTGTCTTATCAACACTAGGATGCCCTATGGAAGGAACATCATGGTTATCATGAATGACTTTTCTTCTCAAATCCCGGGAATCTAGTATGCAAATCTTTCCTTTCCATTCAATTATTCCATTCTCCTTTGAGAAATTGGAATACGAACTGGGCTTGTTTGCTTTGCTAGATGAAGAAACAGCTCAACCTGCCCCATCTCCTATGATAGAGTCATCACAAATGGCTCTAATAATCTATAAAAAATGTGGATCTTCCACCTTTGCTTCCTTTATCTCTTCAAGCAATGAGCTTTCTAGAATTGTGAAGCTCATTTGATACATTATCCATGATAATGCATCAGCTACTATAGTCTCTTTGCCTCTTCTATACAAGATTTCCATGTGAAACTCCTGCATGAGCTCATCCCAACAAGCATGTCTCACTACAAGAAATAGGGGGGCGTAGCGATGCCCCCGAATTGAAAAGAGAACGGGCACCATCGGTGACGGTCGATTTTTCAATTTCTTTTTTCTTGCGACAGTCATCGCATAAGCAATGCTAGCGTTGCTTATGCGATGCTAAATTATAGTGTCGCAAATACCGTTGCTAATGAGTGATGTTGGCAAACTAAAGAGTGTCGATCCTACAGAGTGTTCTATGTTGGCCAACACTGCAATTTGATGTCACTGATAGTTGTGAAGAGAGATGGTGGATGCAATCCAAAGATGACTAGGTGCTGCTACAACCAGCTTCACACCAGAAAATTGAGACTTCAGAGTTGATTAGTAGACCCTTTGAGCTTCCTAAATCCACCAAAATATCAGCCAAGTACTTTGGAACATGTATCCCAAAAGTTTAAGTCAAGACAGACAAGTTGCAAGATGACTAGCGCCCAAAAACTTGTTATTTTTGGACATACACCTGCTGGAAAAAATGAACAATGCTCTCAACCTGGTAGGAATTAGAAAACATTTCTTTTGGGCATAGCAAATACACTTATCAATCTTGCTATTCCAAGTTAAAACACTTCAAATGATGGACTGAGCACTGAGAACAAGATTCATCAATTTCTAGAACATGCCCACCATTCTCGAGGCTCTGCAGAGATAGACCAGTGCGTAGTAAAATGCCGATATCTCCAAAATTGTAAATCCAATGACCTTGAGACTTTATATGCAAAACGTATACAGTAGGAGCTATCCAATGCACGTTAAAACACTGAACAAGGTTGCGTAAAACTTGTTATATGTCCTTCTGAAGTTACTGCTCTAAGTGAGTATAGCAGAGAACAAAATAGAGAAGTAGATAATGAAAAATGTATAGATTCACATATGATTACAACCACATTGGCAATGAATCTTTGCACAATGGGAGTAGAATGATAGAGCTATGGACTAAGCTCTTCAATCTCTACAAAATGACATGAAGTGGTCACGTACAAGGCTTGCTAATCACCTCTTCCTTCTTGCTCTTTTTATAGCTATTCTTGGAGGGAGTTTTGAATTCGAATTCGAATAGCTCCACCTAAAAGTGATCCTCAAAGTTAGGAGAGATTCCCTCAACTTAAAAATTTGTGGTTTTAGGTAGTTAGAGCCACGACTTTTCTTTTACATCATGGATGAGGTAAGCCATCATTTTCCTTTTTCTTTTTCAAATTACAAGAGATAAAAAAGAACTCTTTTACAAGAGGTGTTCACATGACTACACATGTGACTTACAAATGAGGATAATATCAAGCATGTAGGCTTGGGTAAAATGCACCAACAGCTCCCCCTCAAGCCTAACATGCTTGGCCTCCAAATAAGTCTTCAATTTTCCTTGATTTCCTGCAAGCCAATCATCAACTTGAATCTACTTAACTTTGTACCATCAAGAGCTTTAGTCAACATGTGGGCACATTGCATATCTGTATAGACATAGGATAGTTGAATATCCTTGCTCATTAGCTTCTCCCTTACATAATGGTAGTGGACTTCAATATGCTTGGTTCTAGCATGGTATACCGGACTAGCTGCTAGATGTAGTGAGCTTGTGTTGTCTTAAAAAATGTGAGGTGTTGAAGAATGAAGTCCAAGATCCGTGTACAAAGACTCTAACCACATGATTTCTTGAGTTGCATTAGCCAAATCTCTATATTCGGATTTGGTAGAAAATAATTCCACGGTTGGTTGCTTGTTCGATGACCAAGAAATGATTTCTGAACCTGCAAACGATATATACCCGGATGTGCTTCTTCTATCATCTCTAGATCTGGCCCAATCTGCATATGAGTAGACCTTTAGCTCAATATCTGAAGTATATGAATAGAACAAACCTTCATTCATGCTCCCCTTTAGGTACTTGAGGACTCTCTTGGCCGCTTCCATATGTGGTCTTCTCGGATTATGCATAAACTGACTCAATATGCTAACACTATAGGATATATCCACCCTTGTGAGAGTTGCATAATTCAAACTTCCAACCAAGCTTTGATAGCTTGTGATGTCTTCAATTGTCTCTCCTTCATAAACACTAAGCTTATGATTTTGCTGCATAGGTGTACCTGCACACTTGGTATTTTCCATCTTGAACTTGACGAGCATGTCATGGACATACTTCTTTTGTGTGATGTATATACCTGAATCTATGTAGATCAACTCCAATCCAAGAAAATAAGTGAGTGATCCGAGGTCACTTATTTTGAACTCCTCCTTCATTTGAGTCTTTACCTGTTTGATTCCTTCAAGATCATTGTTTGTGATAATAATATCATCAACATACACACATAAATAGATCACTTCAGATCCATTCCTCTTTATGAACAAAGACGTATCCGCCTTGCTAGCTTTGAATCCTTCGTCTTGGAAATAAGTTACCAATCTGAAATTCCAAGCTCTTGGAGCTTGCTTCAATTCATACAAAGCTTTCTTTAGTTTGCATACGTAGTTAGGATGATGTGCATCCTCATATCCAGGAGATTGTGCCATATACACTTCCTCAGAAATCCATCCATTCAAGAAAGCATTCTTTACATCAAGTTGATAGAGATTCCAATTTCTAGATGCAGCAAGACTAATGAGAACCCTAATTGTAGGCATTTTTGCAACAAGAGAGAAAGTCTCTTCATAATCAATACCATGGGTTTGAGCAAACCCTTTAGCAACTAACCTTGCTTTGTGTCTATTTATACTTCCATCTAGATTCCTCTTGATTTTGTATATCCATCGAGATCCAATTACCTTCATAGATGCCTTGTTAGGTACAAGCTCCCAAGTGTCATTCTCCTTCAAGGCTTCCATTTCTTCATCCATTGCATCTCCCCAAGCTTTCTTGCTTTGTGCTTCTTCCAATGTGGTAGGTTCTTCATTGGTTGAATCCTTTGCAATGTAGATTGAGTGCTTGGTGACCAAAGAAGTATCATAACCAAACCTCTCAGGTTTCTTCTTCTCCCTTGAAGACCTTCTAAGTGGTTGATGTGAGCTCTCGGGTCCATATGTAGCATCCTACATCTTTGCTTTACCTTTGTTCTTCCATAGCTTTAGTCTTTCCAAGTCTTCTAGGTCAATCTCCGAATCACTTTCTTCAATCTGCTTTGGCTCCTTTGGTTGAAGTGATGGAAAACCTTTGCATAAGGCAGCTTCACTTTCCTGTCATCATCAAACCATGATTTGTTTTCATCAAAAATTGTGAAGAGATGGATAGGTATGTGCTTGAAGATGAAGAGGTGTTGCAAAATCCTTGATCTACACCAGCCAAATGAACTCCAGGAGTATATGGTGGGCCCTTTTAGCTTGCCAATGGATGTATTAGACACCCTATGTACCTTGGAAGATCACTCTCAAAAAGATAGATCAAAACAGATAAGTTGGAGTTAGCTCAGAGGTGAAAACTTGCTATTCTTGGTTCATACACCTGTCCAGTGTTTTACATAATTCTCTGAGCACAGCAGCAATTAGCTTAATTACTCTTGGGGAAGTCTAGGTAGCTTAAAGAGCTAACTTTCAAGAGTAATCTCATCAAAAATAACAAAGCACACACTGAGAATGAGTTTTAACAAATGATGACATCATCCCAATTTTCACGGGCTGCTACAGAAATAGACCAGTGAGCAGAAAAATCACCATAACTCAAAATCTAGAAATCCAATGATTATGAAATTGTATGGTTATACTAGACAAAAAGCTGAATCCAACAAGATTTAAATCACTGAATTTGGATAAGTAACCACTGAGAAACACCTCTGACAAGATGAGTGAAAAAGTCGGGTACCTGACAGAGAGGTGAAGATGAACAGACCCTGGTGACTTCAAATGAACATAACTGAAGATTGCAAGATCCAAATGACATGAAAATTTATGAGCATATAGTAGACTTATAGAGCTAACTTTACCAAGTTAAATCACTGAAAATGATGCACCAAGCTCAGAGAAAACATCTCTGCAAGCTGACTGAGAAAACTGAGAGTAATGGCAGTGAGTAGTACACTTCACAAGAACATGGAAAGATGAACTCAAATAATCATGAAAATGAAAGTATATTGCTTGTACAATACAATGACTTACTGATACATATGTGTGCCTTGTAATCACACCTTGATATGGCATAAAGCTCAGCTCTTGGAGGTCTTCACATAGGTCTCTCTAACCACGACTAAAACTGCCATCTATTTATAGTTGAGTTTGGGAGGCTAACTTCCCTCAATCACTCTCCAATCAATCAATGATTGATTTGATTCTCTACCTACCACAAATCACCAATTCGTGGCTCCTCTTTCCATTCTTGATCAAGTGGACTCAACCACTTAAGATTCTCTTACTTTTACATTAAGTAAACTCTTCAAAAGTTACAAGAGGTAGTTCACAAGTGAACTTTACATAGTCTTCTTTTTAAAGCTTCTTCTAAGACTTTGTGAGACTCAAGCCAATAGTTAGGCTTGTCATAGACTTGCTCCAACAGCTCCCCCTCAAGCCAAGTATGCTTGAGGTCTTCAATCTTCCAAGATTACCTGCAAACCAATCATAGCCTTGAATTTGCAAAGCTTTGTACCATCCAATGCTTTGGTTAGAATATCTGCACATTGTTGATGAGTGGACACATATGATATTTGAATCTCTTTGCTTAGAACCTTCTCTTGTACATAGTGATAATGAACTTCAATATGTTTGGTCCTTGCATGAAAAATAGGATTAGCAGCCAAGTGAATAGAACTCATATTGTCACCAAAAATAGTTGGAGTTCCAAACTCCAATCCAAGATCTTTGAATAATGTCTTCATCCACATAGCTTCTTGTGTAGCTATGGCAAGACCTCTATATTCAGCTTCAGTAGAAGAGAGAGCAACTGTGGGTTGCTTCTTGGATGACCATGAAATAAGCTTTGAACCTGCAAAGGTAAGATAACCTGAAGTGCTCCTTCTATCTTCCTTGGAGCTAGCCCAATCTGCATCAGAAAATAGCTTCAAACCTAAATCAGATACATAAGGATAATAAAGTCCTTCATTTATGGTTCCTTTGAGATACTTGAGAATCCTTTTGGCAGCATCCATATGTGGTTTCCTTGGTGTGTGCATAAATTGGCTTAGCACACTCACATTGTAACATATATCTACTCTTGTCAATGTGGCATAGTTGAGACTACCCACTAGACTTTGATATGATGTGATGTCCTCTATGAGTTCACCTTCATGTGAGCTCAATTTGTGATTGACCTCCATTGGAGTACCTGCAATCTTACAATCTTGCATCTTGAATTTTGCCAACATGTCCTTAATGTACTTCCTTTGAGTGAGAAACAAACCATGATCTTTGTAGACAACTTCCAAACCTAGGAAGTAGGTAAGTGAACCCAAATCACTTATCTTGAACTCTTCTCTCATCTGATCTTTGATCTTCTTCATACCATCTGCATCATTTCCTGTCAATATAATATCATCTACATATACACATAGATAGATGACCTCGGAATTACTCTTTTTAATAAAGAGTGAAGGATCTGCTTTGCTTGGTTGAAAGCCTTTGTCCTGCAAGAATGAAACAAGCCTGAAATTCCAAGCTCTTGGAGCTTGCTTGAGACCATACAATGCTTTGTTAAGTTTACACACATAATCAGGATAAACTTGATTCTCAAAACCAGGTGGTTGTGCCATATATACCTCTTCTGTTATCCAACCATTCAAGAATGCATTCTTTACATCTAGTTGAAGTATCTTCCAATTCTTGGAAGAGGCAATACTAAGCAAAACCCTAAAAGTAGGCATCTTTGCCACAGGAGAGAAGGTCTCCTCATAATCGATTCCCTGAGTTTGTGCAAAGCCTTTTGCTACAAGCCTTGCCTTATACCTGTTAATGGAACCATCAGAATTCTTCTTGAGTTTATAGACCCATCTTGAGCCTATTACCTTCATGGATGAAGTCTTGGGCACCAAATCCCAAGTGTTGTTTTCCTCAAGTGCTTCAATCTCTTCCTTCATTGCATGCTTCCATTCTGTTTTTGCTTTGGCCTCTTCAAATGATGATGTCTCCTCTTGGTTTATGTCCTGTGCTATGTAGATAGAATGTTTAGTTACTAATGAGGTGTCAAACCCATACCTTTCTGGTTTTTTCTTTTCCCTCATAGATCTTCTTAGGCCATGATGTGATGATTCTGCCTCATGTCCAAGATCCTGCAATTTTGCTTTACCTTTAGACTTCCATGCTTTGATCTTTTCCATGTGAGATTCTTCATCATCCTCTGAGGTGTCTTGTTCTTCAATCTTTGATTGTTCTCTACCAAGCTTTGGAAAATCTTCTTCAAGATCATATGGTAAATTGATCTTCCTGCATGAATCTTCATACCATGAATTGTTCTCATCAAAAACTACATCTCTGCTTACCAAGAATCCTTTGTTGGTAGGGTTGTATAACCTGTAGCCCTTTTGATTGTTGTCATATCCAATAAATACACACCTTTCTGCCTTTGGATCCATCTTGCCTCTAACCTGTGAAGGAACATGAGCAAAAGCAATACATCCAAAAATTTTACAATGATCTAAGCTTGGTCTTCTTCCATTCCAAGCCTCATATGGAGTCATCCCATCAAGGGATTTTGAAGGCAACCTGTTAATCAAGTAAGTGGCTGTAGATACAGCCTCGGCCCATAAGTAATTAGGTAAATGCTTTTCATTTAACATAGACCTTGCAGCTTCAACAATTGTCCTATTCCTCCTTTCTGCCACTCCATTTTGCTCAGGAGTGTACCTTGTAGTTACCTCTCTTTTGATTCCTCTTTCTTGAAGAAAAGAATCAAAATCATGGGAGAAGTATTCTCCCCCTCCATCTGACCTTAGCCTTTTTAGTGATTTACCTGTTTGATTCTCCACAAGAGCCAAATATCTTTTGAAACATGAAAAAACTTCATCTTTGTGTTTCATAAAGAATAGGATAGTCCATCTGCTGCAATCATCAATAAAGGAAACATAATACCTTGATCCAGATATTGAAGCTTCCTTGCTAGGTCCCCATACATCTGTATGAACCAACTCCAAGAGATCTCCATGCATATAACCTTTCTTCATGAATGGTAACCTGTGAGACTTTCCAAATTGACATGCACTACACTTATAAATCATATGTTGTTTTGACAAATTAGGAAGTCCAAGTACACTTTGGTCCCTGCAGATTTGCTTTAATGACCTTTCACCAATATGTGCTAACCTTTTGTGCCATACTTCCAATTCTGTGAGTGTCTGACTACCATAATTAAAGAGAGCAATGTTTCTAGTGTCCTGTAATTCAAATGTGAACAATCTACCTGTCTTTTCACCTTTTGCAATTCTTCTGAATCCTTGACTTGGATCTTCAACAAATGCTCCTGCTTTTGTGAACCTGACTTGCAACCCTTTCTCTACTATCTGCCCAACACTTATCAAATTCTTTGTAATGGTAGGGACATAGAGTACCTTACTGAGTAGGTTGATGTTTCCATCAGGTGCTTTGACATTGCCTATTTTCTCCACAGGATGTTTTGTATCATCTCCTATTTGTACCTCATGCTTATTCCTTGGATCTTCTAAATCTGATAGGAGTGCCACATTTCCTGCCACATGATTTGAACAACCTGAATCTATGTAGAAAACATGCTCATCAGATTTACCTTGTGGCATAGCCATGTTCATGATCAATAATGAATCCTCTTTGTTTGAGTCTTCTGTGTAGTTATTGTAGTCTCTCCTTCCTTTGTAGCCTCCTTGATAGTTTGAATGATTGTAGTTGTTGTAGTTGCCATGGTAGTTGTTGAACCTTCCTCTTGAGTAGCCATAACTTCCTCTATTGTATCCTCTGCCTCTTTGATTCCTGGAATTCCTAAAGCAATTTTCAGTTGTATGATTAGTTAATCCACAAATAGAACATGAGTTGGAGTCTTGGGATCTCCCCCTGCCTTGTCTACCTCCTCTTCCTCTACCTCTGCCATGTCTTCCTCTACCTGCATAGTTAGCTTGATATGTACCTGCTTCATCATCCACTTTCTTTGTCTTTCCTTTGTTATCTTTAGACTTGCTTTTATCCGTGTATAAAGCTGAAGATTGATTACCTTTAGAGCTTTCTCCATTTTTTATAAGCTTTGCCTCTTGAGTAAGTAGTTGTCCAATGAGTGTGTTGAAATCAGGTACATGCATGTCCATGTACAAATCCATAGCTGTGGTGAATGCTTCCCACTTGTCATCTGCCTTCAAGCCATTGATGACCTGCCTTACAATTTGCTCTTCATCTATTACCTCTCCAATGCTTCCCAACTGATCCGCTATGTCCTTGAGCTTTGTGACAAAATCAGTCACATTTTGTTTGGGAGCCTTCTTGAGAGTTGTGAACTCCAGCCATAGTTGATGCTTCCTAGCTTTGGTACTTGAAGAAAAGAAAGCTTCAAGTGCATCCCACACTTCCTGAGATGTCTTACAACTTCTAATGTGAGGCAACAAAAAATCTGAGATAGAGTTGAGGAGATAAGACCTTGCAAGTGCATCCTTGGAGCACCATGTGCTCAATCTTTCTTGCTCTTCTTGTGTTGGTTGACTTTTGTTCCTGAAACTTGGCATAACTTCATCTCCAGCCACATAACCATATAAACTTCTACCTTGGAGATAAGCTTCCATTCTTAATGACCAAGCTGAGTAGTTACCTCTGTCCAATTTGTCAATTGATGAAGGAAATCCATCTGCCATGTTGTCCAACCTTGCTCTGATACCACTGTGAAGAGATGGATAGGTATGTGCTTGAAGATGAAGAGGTGTTGCAAAATCCTTGATCTACACCAGCCAAATGAACTCCAGGAGTATATGGTGGGCCCTTTTAGCTTGCCAATGGATGTATTAGACACCCTATGTACCTTGGAAGATCACTCTCAAAAAGATAGATCAAAACAGATAAGTTGGAGTTAGCTCAGAGGTGAAAACTTGCTATTCTTGGTTCATACACCTGTCCAGTGTTTTACATAATTCTCTGAGCACAACAGCAATTAGCTTAATTCCTCTTGGGGAAGTCTAGGTAGCTTAAAGAGCTAACTTTCAAGAGTAATCTCATCAAAAATAACAAAGCACACACTGAGAATGAGTTTTAACAAGTGATGACATCATCCCGATTTTCACGGGCTGCTACAGAAATAGACCAGTGAGCAGAAAAATCACCATAACTCAAAATCTAGAAATCCAATGATTATGAAAATTTGTATGGTTATACTAGACAAAAAGCTGAATCCAACAAGATTTAAATCACTGAATTTAGATAAGTAACCACTGAGAAACACCTCTGACAAGATGAGTGAAAAAGTCGGGTACCTGACAGAGAGGTGAAGATGAACAGACCCTGGTGACTTCAAATGAACATAACTGAAGATTGCAAGATCCAAATGACATGAAAATTTATGAGCATATAGTAGACTTATAGAGCTAACTTTACCAAGTTAAATCACTGAAAATGATGCACCAAGCTCAGAGAAAACATCTCTGCAAGCTGACTGAGAAAACTGAGAGTAATGGCAGTGAGTAGTACACTTCACAAGAACATGGAAAGATGAACTCAAATAATCATGAAAATGAAAGTATATTGCTTGTACAATACAATGACTTACTGATACATATGTGTGCCTTGTAATCACACCTTGATATGGCATAAAGCTCAGCTCTTGGAGGTCTTCACATAGGTCTCTCTAACCACGACTAAAACTGCCATCTATTTATAGTTGAGTTTGGGAGGCTAACTTCCCTCAATCACTCTCCAATCAATCAATGATTGATTTGATTCTCTACCTACCACAAATCACCAATTCGTGGCTCCTCTTTCCATTCTTGATCAAGTGGACTCAACCACTTAAGATTCTCTTACTTTTACATTAAGTAAACTCTTCAAAAGTTACAAGAGGTAGTTCACAAGTGAACTTTACATAGTCTTCTTTTTAAAGCTTCTTCTAAGACTTTGTGAGACTCAAGCCAATAGTTAGGCTTGTCATAGACTTGCTCCAACAAAAATTACATCTCTACTCACAGAAAATCCTTTATTGGTTGGATTGTACAATCTATATCCTTTTTTGTTTTGATCATAACTAATGAATACACACTTCTCTACCTTGGGATCCAATTTCCCTCTTACTTGAGAAGGAATGTGAGCATAGGCTAAGCATCCAAATATTTTACAATGCTCTAGACTAGGTCTTCTTCCATTCCACACTTCATATGGAGTTGTTCCATCTAGTGACTTAGATGGAAGTCAATTTATGAGATATGTGGCTGTAGACACAGCCTCTACCCATAGGTAGTTTTGCAATCCCTTTTCGTTGAGCATGGACCTTGTAGCTTCGACAATAGCTCTGTTTCTCCTCTCTGCTACACCATTCAGTTCGGGTGTATACCTTGTAGTGACTTCCCTTTTAATGCCTCTTTCATGCAAGAAGGCATCAAATTCAGAAGAGAAGTATTCTCCTCCACCATCTGATCTGAGTCTCTTCAAAGTCCTACCTGTTTGGTTTTCAACAAGAGCAATACACTTCTTAAAGCAATTAAACACTTCATCCTTGTGCGTCATGAAAAACCGAATGGTCCATCTGCTACAATCATCTATGAAAGACACATAATATCTTGAGCCTCATATAGATGGCTCCTTACTTGGACCCCACACATCTGTGTGCACTAGATCCAAAGGATTTTGATACATATATCCTTTCTTATTGAAATGTTGTCTATGAGCCTTGCTGAGTTGACAAGCTTCACACTTATAAATCATGTGTTGCCTTGTGAAGTAAAGCCACATTTCCTGCTACATGGTTTGATCATCCCGAATCAATGTAAAATACGTGATCATCATCCTTACCCTTCTTCACTGATAGATTCATAATCAATAATGAATCTTCTTGACTTTGGTCCTCTGCATAGTTCTTGTAGTCTCTCCTTCCTCTATGGACACTTTGATAGTTGTTATTGTTGTAATTGTTGTTGTAGTCGTTGTTGTTGTTGTAGCCTCCATTGTATCTGCCTCTATTTGATCCATAGCCACCTCTATTGAATCCTCTTCCTCTTGAGTTCCTCGGGTTCGTGAAACATTCTTCAGTAGTATGATTAGATAAGCCACATATATTACAAGGTTGAGATGATTGGTATCTCCCCCTGCCTTGCTTTCCACCCTGCCTCTTCCTCTAGCTCTTCCTCTACCTGCAAAGTTTTCTTGGAAAGAGCTACCTTCATCTTCATTCTTCCTATTCTTTGACTGTTCCTTGACCTTAGCTTTATCAGAATATATTGCAGAAGTTTGATTACCTCTTGAAGACTCACCACCTTTGCTAATCTTTGCTTCATGAGTGAAGAGTTGGCCCATGAGTGTGTTGAGGTCGGGTACATGCATATCCATGTATAAATCCATGGTTGTTGTGAATGACTCCCACTTGTCGTCTGCTTTGATTCCATTTATGATTTGTCTAATGATTTGCTCCTCTTCAATTACCTCTCCAATGCTTCCAAGTTGGTCAGAAATCTCCTTCATCTTTGTGACATAATCAGTCACATTTTGCTTCGGGCTTTTCTTCATTGTTGTGAACTCCATCCACAATTGGTTCTTCCTTGCTCGAGTGTTGGAAGAGAAGAAAGAAGCAAGTGCATTCCAGGTCTCTCTTGATGTCTTGCATCCCTTGACATGAGGTAAAAGAAAATCAGAGATTGAGTTTAGAATATAGGACCTTGCAAGTGCATCCTTCGAACACCAATTTGAAAATCGTTCCACTTCTTCATGTGATGGTTGCCCTTTGTTCCTCATGGTTGGCATTGTTTCATCTCCGGATATGAATCCATATAGATTCCTCCCTTCAAGGTGAGCCTCCATCCTTAGAGACCATGCCGGGTAGTTTTTTCGATCCAATTTGTCAATTGTTGATGGAAATCCATCTCTCATGTTGCTTGACTATGCTCTGACACCACTATGAAGAGAGATGGTGGATGCAATCCAAAGATGAGTAGGTGCTGCTACAACTAGCTTCACACCAGTCAACTGACACTTCAGAGTTGATTAGTAGACCCTTTGAGCTTCTTAAATCCACCAAAATATCAGCCAAGTACTTTGGAACATGTATCCTAAAAGTTTAAGTCAAGACAGACAAGTTGCAAGATGACTAGCTCCCAAAAACTTGCTATTTTTTAACATACACCTACTAGAAAAAATGAACAGTGCTCTCAACCTCGTACGATTTAGAAAAATTCCTTTTGGGCATAGCAAATAGACGTATCAAGCTTGCTATTCCAAGTTAAAACACTTCAAATGATGGACTGAGCACTAATAAAAAGATTCATCAATTTTTGGAACATGCCCACCATTCTCGGGGCTCTATAGAGATAGACCAGTGAGTAGTAAAATGCAGATATCTCCAAAACCCTAAATCCAATGACCTTGAGAATTTTTATGCAGAACGTAGACAGTGGAGCTATCCAACGCACATTAAAACACTGAAAAAAGTTGCGTAGAACGCGAGATATGACCTTCTGAAGTTACTGCTCTGAGTAAGTATAGCAAAGAACAAAATAGAGAAGTAGATAATGATAAATGTATAGATTCACATATGATTACAACCACATTGGCAATGAATATTTGCACAATGGGAGTAGAATGATAGAGCTATGGATTAAGCTCTTCAATCTCGACAAAATGACATGAAGTGGTCACGTACAAGGCTTGCTAATTACCTCTTCCTTGTTGCTCTTTTTATAGCTATTCTTGGAGGGAGTTTTGAATTCGAATTCGAATGGCTCCACCTAAAAGGGATCCCCAAAGTTAGGAGAGATTCCCTCAGCTCAAAAATTCGTGGTTTTAGGTAGTTAGAGCCACAACTTTGCTTTTACATCATGGATGAGGTAATCCATCCTTTTCCTTTTTCTTTTTCAAATTACAAGAGATAAAAAAGAACTCTTTTACAAGAGGTGTTCACATGACTACACATGTGACTTACAAATGAGGATAATATTAAGCATATCAAGCATGTAGGCTTGGGTAAAATGCACCAACAGCTCCCCCTCAAGCCTAACATGCTTGGCCTCCAAATAAGTCTTCAATTGTCCTTGATTTCGTGCAAGCCAATCATCAACTTGAATCTACTTAACTTTGTACCATCAAGAGCTTTAGTCAACATGTCGGCACATTGCATATCTGTAGAGACATAGGATAGTTGAATATCCTTGCTCATTAGCTTCTCCCTTACATAATGGTAGTGGACTTCAATATGCTTGGTTCTAGCATGGTATACCGGATTAGCTGCTAGATGTAGTGAGCTTGTGATGTCACCAAAAATGTGAGGTGTTGAAGAATGAAGTCCAAGATCCGTGTACAAAGACTTTAACCACATGATTTCTTGAGTTTCATTAGCCAAACCTCTATATTCGGCTTCGGTAGAAGATAATTCCACAGTTGGTTGCTTCTTTGATGACCAACAAATGATTTTTGAACCTGCAAACGATATATACCCGGATGTGCTTCTTTTATCATCTCTAGATCCGGCCCAATCTACATCTGAGTAGACCTTTAGCTCAATATCTGAAGTATATGAATAGAACAAACCTTCATTCATGCTCCCCTTTAGGTACTTGAGGAATCTCTTGGCCGCTTCCATATGTGGTCTTCTCGGCTTATGCATAAACTGACTCAATATGCTAACACTATAGAATATATCCACCCTTGTGAGAGTTGCATAATTCAAACTTCCAACCAAGCTTTGATAGCTTGTGATGTCTTCAATTGGCTCTCCTTCATAAGCATTAAGCTTATGATTTTGCTCCATAGGTGTACCTGCACACTTGGTATTTTCCATCTTGAACTTGACGAGCATGTCATGGACATACTTCCTTTGTGTGATGTATATACCTGAATCTGTGCAGATCAACTCCAGTCCAAGAAAATAAGTGAGTGGTCCGAGGTCACTTATTTTGAACTCCTCCTTCATTTGAGTCTTTACCTGTTTGATTCCTTTAAGATCATTGCCTTTGATAATAATATCATCAACATACACACATAAATAGATCACTTCATATCCATTCCTCTTTATGAACAAAGAGGTATCCGCCTTGCTAGCTTTGAATCCTTGGTCCTGCAAATAAGTCACCAATCTGAAATTCCAAGCTCTTGGAGCTTGCTGCAATCCATACAAAGCTTTCTTTAGTTTGCATACATAGTTAGGATGACGTGCATCCTCATATCCAGGAGGTTGTGCCATATACACTTCCTTAGAAATCCATCCATTCAAGAACGCATTCTTTACATCAAGTTGATAGAGATTCCAATTTCTAGATGCAGCAAGACTAATGAGAACCCTAATTGTAGGCATTTTTGCAACAGGAGAGAAAGTCTCTTGATAATCAATACCATGGGTTTGAGCAAACCCTTTGGCAACTAACCTTGCTTTGTGTCTATTTATACTTCCATCTGGATTCCTCTTGATTTTGTATATCCATCGAGATCCAATTACCTTCATAGATGGCTTGTTAGGTACAAGCTCCCAAGCGTCATTCTCCTTCAAGGCTTCCATTTCTTCATCCATTGCATCTCTCCAAGCTTTCTTGCTTTGTGCTTCTTCGAATGTGGTAGGTTCTTCATTGGTTGAATCCTTTGCAATGTAGATTGAGTGCTTGGTGACCAAAGAAGTATCATAACCAAACCTCTCAGGTTTCTTCTTCTCCCTTGAAGACCTTCTAAGTGGTTGATGTGAGCTCTCGGGTCCATATGTAGCATCCTGCATCTTTGCTTTACCTTTGTTCTTCCATAGCTTTAGTCTTTCCAAGTCTTCTAGGTCAATCTCCAAATCACTTTCTTCAATCTGCTTTGGCTCCTTTGGTTGAAGTGATGGAAAATCTTCATCCAAGTCATAAGGCAACTTCACTTTCCTGTCATCATTAAACCATGATTTGTTTTCGTCATAAATTACATCTTTACTCACAGAAAATCCTTTATTGGTTGGATTGTACAATCTATATCCTTTTTGGTTTTGATCATAACCAATGAATACACACTTCTCTGCCTTGGGATCCAATTTCCCTCTTACTTGAGAAGGAATGTGAGCATAGGCTAAGCATCCAAAGATTTTACAATGCTCTAGACTAGGTCTTCTTCCATTCCACACTTCATATGGAGTTGTTCCATCTAGTGACTTAGATGGAAGTCGATTTATGAGATATGTGGCTGTAGACACAGCCTCTGCCCATAGGTAGTTTGGCGATCCCTTTTCGTTGAGCATGGACCTTGCAGCTTCAAAAATAGCTCTGTTTCTCCTCTCTGCTACACCATTGAGTTCGGGTGTATACCTTGTAGTGACTTCCCTTTTAATGCCTCTTTCATGCAAGAAGGCATCAAATTCAGAAGAGAAGTATTCTCCTCCACCATGTGATCTGAGTCTTTTCAAAGTCCTACCTGTTTGGTTTTCAACAAGAGCAATATACTTCTTAAAGCAATTAAACACTTCATCCTTCTACTTCATGAAAAACAGAATGGTCCACCTGCTACAATCATCTATGAAAGACACATAATATCTTGAGCCTCATATAGATGGCTCCTTACTTGGACCCCACACATCCGTGTGCACTAGATCCAAAGGATTTTGATACATATATCCTTTCTTATTGAAAGTTTGTCTATGAGCCTTGCCGAGTTGACAAGCTTCACACTTATAAATCATGTGTTGCCTTGTGATATTAGGCAAACCAAGTACACCTTGGTCCCTGCAAATTTGTTTGAGTGTCCTCTCACCAATGTGAGCAAGCCTTTTGTGCCATATCTCCAACTCTCTTAGAGTTTGAGATCCATAGCTAAACAAAGCTATGTTCTTTGTATCTTCCACTTCAAAAGTGAAAAGCCTTCCTGTTGTTTCTCCTTTGGAAATCCTTCTAAAGCATTGCCTTGGGTCTTCAACATATGCTCCAAATCGGTTGAATCTAACCTGCAATCCTTTTTCAACAATCTATCCAACACTTATTAAATTTTTGGTAATTGTAGGGACATACAAGACTTTGCTTAAGAGGTTCATATTCCCATCTGATGTCTTCACATTACCTATCTTCTCCACTGAGTGCTTTGTGTCATCTCCTGTCTGCACTTCATGCTTGTTATGAGGATCTTCCAAATCAGAAAGTAAAGCCACATTTCCTGCTACATGGTTTGAGCATCCCGAATCAATGTAAAATATGTGATCATTATCCTTACCCTTCTTCATTGATAGATTCATAATCAATAATGAATCTTCTTGACTTTGGTCCTCTGCATAGTTATTGTAGTCTCTCCTTCCTCTATGGCCACTTTGATAGTTGTTATTTTTGTAATTGTTGTTGTACTAGTTGTTGTTGTACTAGTTGTTGTTGTAGCCTCCATTGTATTTGCCTCTATTTGATCCATAGCCACCTCTATTGAATCCTCTTCCTCTTGAGTTCCTCAAGTTCCTAAAACATTCTTCAATAGTATGATTAGATAAGCCACATATATTTCAAGGTTGAGATGATTGAAATCTTCCCCTGCCTTGCTTTCCACCTCTGCCTCTTCCTCTAGCTCTTCCTCTGCCTGCAAAGTTTGCTTGGAAAGAGCTACCTTCATCTTCATTCTTCCTATTCTTTGACTTGTCCTTGACCTTAGCTTTATCAGAATATAAGGTAGAAGTTTGATTACCTCTTGAAGACTCACCACCTTTGCTAGTCTTTGCTTCATGAGTGAAGAGTTGGCCCATGAGTGTGTTGAGGTCGGGTACATGCATATCCATGTATAACTCCATGGCTGTTGTGAATGACTCCCACTTGTCGTCTGCTTTGATTCCATTTATGATTTGTCTAATGATTTGCTCCTCTTCAATTACCTCTCAAATGCTTCCAAGTTGGTCGGAAATCTCCTTCTTCTTTGTGACATAATCAGTCACATTTTGCTTCGGGCTTTTCTTCATTGTTGTGAACTCCATCCACAATTGGTTCTTCCTTGCTTGAGTGTTGGAAGAGAAGAAAGAAGCAAGTGCATTCCAGGTCTCTCTTGATGTCTTGCATCCCTTGACATGAGGTAAAAGAAAATCAGAGATTGAGTTTAGAATATAGGACCTTGCAAGTGCATCCTTCGAACACCAATTTGAAAGTCCTTCCACTTCTTCATGTGATGGTTGCCCTTTGTTCCTCATGGTTGGCATTGCTTCATCTCCGGATATGAATCCATATAGATTCCTCCCTTCAAGGTGAGCCTCCATCCTTAGAGACCATTCCGGGTAGTTGTTTCGATCCAATTTGTCAAGTGTTGATGGAAATCCATCTCCCATGTTCCTTGACTATGCTCTGATACCACTGTGAAGAGAGATGGTGGATGCAATCCAAAGATGAGTAGGTGCTGCTACAACCACCTTCACACCAACCAACTGAGACTTCAGAGTTGATTAGTAGACCCTTTGAGCTTCTTAAATCCACCAAAATATCAGCCAAGTACTTTGGAACATGTATCCCAAAAGTTTAAGTCAAGACAGACAAGTTGCAAGATGACTAGCTCCCAAAACTTGCTATTTTTGGACATACACCTGCTCAAAAAAATAAAGAGTGCTCTCAACCTGGTAGGAATTAGAAAAATTCCTTTTGGGAATAGCAAATAGACTTATCAAGCTTGCTATTCCAAGTTAAAACACTTCAAATTATGGACTGAGCACTGAGAACAAGATTCATCAATTTCTGGAACATGCCCACCATTCTCGGGGCTCTGTAGAGATAGACCAGTGAGTAGTAAAATGCAGATATCTCCAAAACTGTAAATTCAATGACCTTGAGAATTTATATCCAGAACTTAGACAGTGGGAGCTATCAAACGCATGTTAAAACACTGAAAAAGGTTGTGTAGAACTGGAGATATGTCCTTCTGAAGTTACTGCTCTGAGTGTGTATAGCAGAGAACAAAACATAGTGAGTATAGCATAGACGTGCACACACATACACACATAGACACATACACACATTATGATGCATTCACACACATACACATGCATACACACATATACACACACAAATACACACATACACACACATATATGCATACACACACACATAGAGAGACATACACACACATACACATACATGCATACATATGCATACATAATGCATATGCATATGCATACATACATACTTACATGCATACATACACATACATAATGCAAACACACACATATGCATACATAATGCATACACACACCTATGCATACATACATGCATACACATACACACATAGACACATACACACACATAGACACATACACACACATAGACACATACACACACATAAACGCATACACACTCATAGACGCATAGCGACACATACACATAGACACACACAAATACACACACACATATACACAAACACATACACACATAATGATGCATACACACACATACACATGCATACACATACATATGCATGCATACATGCATACACATACACACATAGACACATACACACACATAGACACATACACACTCATAGATACACACACACATACACACACACATACACACACATATACACACACACACATACACAGATAGACACATACACACATACACATGCATACACACACATACAGACACATGTACACACACATACACACATACACACACACACATAGAGAGACATACACACATATAAACATACATGCATACATATGCATACATAATGCATATGCATACAATGTACATACATACTTACATGCATACATAATGTGTATGCATAGATACATACACACACATAGACACATACACACACATAAACACATACATAGTCATAGATACACACATATACACATAGACACACACACACACATACACACACATATACACACACATACACACATAATGATGCATACTACACATGCATACACACATACAGACACATATAAACACACATACACACACATATATGCATCACACACATAGAGAGACATACACACACATACACATACATGCATACATATGCATACATAATGCATATGCATATGCATACATACATACTTACATGCATACATAATGCACATGCTTACATACACATATGTAATGCATACACACACATATGCATACATAATGCATACACACACATACACACATATGCACACATAATGCACATGCATAGATACATACAGACACATAGACACATACACACACATAAACACATACATACTCATAGATACACACATATACACACATATACACATAGACACACACACACATACACACATAATGATGCATACTACACATGCATACACACATACATACACATAAACACACACATACACACACATATCTGCATACACACACATAGAGAGACATACACAACATACACATGCATGCATACATATGCATACATAATGCATATGCATATGCATACATAATGCATATGCATACATACATACTTACATGCATACATAATGCACATGCTTACATACACATACATAATGCATACACACACATATGCATACATAATGCATACACATGCATACACATATATGCATAAATAATGCATATGCATATGCATACATACATATTTACATGCATACATAATGCACATGCTTACATACACATACATAATGCATACACACACATATGCATACATAATGCATACACAGACATACACACATATGCATACATACATGCATACACATACACACATAGACACATACACACACATAGACACATAACACATAAACACATACACACTCATAGACACATAGCGACACATTTACATAGACACATACACATACACACACACATATACACACACACAAAAACATACACACATAGACACATACACACATAATGATGCATACACACACATACATATGCAACACATACATATGTACACGTATGTATATTGATTTCTAACCATTTTGTTTTATATGTTAGGTATTATGGATCCCAGTAGAGAGAGAAAGGAGAAACTCACTCTCATAAAAGTCTTATGAGAGCAAGAGTTCCGTCTGATACTCTAGGGGCCATAATGCGTGATTACTCAGAGATGTTCGATGAGGAGCTGGACTATACGATCCAGATGCTTACCCAGTGATCAGATGAGGGCTCTTCTGCGGCTCCACATGCAGGAAGAGAGCTATTTGCTCATAGGGTATGTTTTTTTTTCATAAACTTTTTTAATGATATTATAACACATATGTTTATTTATTTTTATCTATCTATTTTCAGGACACCTATACCACCTCCAGCACGTGATAGCAGAGCAGAGTTTCCTATGAGGACATGCATAGGCACCTTAGGACTAGAGTGCGATATAGAGCCAGAGGGGAACATTGTGTACATAGGGAAGGGATTGGAGTTCAAGAGAAGGATGCGGGCACTATGCAACTCTTACCTACGCTTTGTCCACTTACCGTGGAAGTAAGTAAAAATTTTACATATAAATTGAAATAAATATCTTATGTTTTATTTACATTATGTTTTTTTTTTGTAGTGAGCATGATGAGAGGGATAAAAAATACGTACTTAGTTCACTTGAGACAGAGCTTGGGAGAGGACGGTCACTTAAGTGGTGTCTAAAAGAGATGCGGGCACTTATGGCTCATCGTCGCGATAATGCACGGTATGCACTGCTTTTATGTATATATATGTGGATATGAGTATGTGTGTTTATGCATGTATGTATGTATATGAGAGAGAGAGAGAAAGAGAGAGAGAGAGAGAAAAGAGTGAGACTAGAGGTATAAATACACGCATACACACACATATACATCATACATGCACATTTACACACATATACATATACATGCACATTTATACATACACACACATACATGCACATTTTTACACACACATACACATGCATGTAGTTACACACATAATGAATACACATAGACACATACACATACTCAGATACACGTACACATAGTCACATACACATACACATGCATAATCATATGTACACACACATAGACTCATATAATCATATTTACATGCATGTAGACATATACACATGCATATATACACACACAACACATGCATATGCACATATACATACACATACATACACAACACATGCATATGCATAAATAAATAAATAAATAAATAAATCCTATTTCAAAAATCCTAAATTGAAAACACTAATTTTGATATTAGGGTTTTAAAACCCCTAATTTAAAAACTCTAATTAAACCTTTTAGCCATATGTTTGAAGTATATGTACACATTGCATCTATTCCTCCGACGTCCTACTAGAGAGATGTCTCTCCTCCAAACCTTATGCCTCTATATATAGCTACTCGAATCAATGAGGATCATAATATATATAAACATATATACACATCATGTCGATAGGATACATAAATATAAAATGGAGTAGATATATTATGCATCACACATACATGCCTAAATGCACACATAAATATATATATACATACTAACATATTTACATGTACACATTTACACATAGACATATATACATGTACACATCACATATACATGCCTACATGCACACATAAACATATATATGCATGCATACATATTTACATGTACATATTTACATGTACATATTTACATGTACATATTTACACATAGACACATAGACACATATACATATATACATGTACACAATTATAAACACTTGCATATATTACATGAATACATGAATATTTTACATAAATGCATATGCATATATACACATATGCATATTTAACACATGTATACATATATCACACACATGCAAACACATACATATACATGAAATACATATATATGCATACTAACATATGTATACATATAATACACATGAATACACACACATATGCATACATACATGATAAAAATTTGCTCCTCGAAGATAAAGCTATATATAAAATAATTAGGCATACCCCCGAGCTTCATGTTCTAACTTAGAAGAACATGATTTCATCTCTCTAGTAGGATTCATCGTTATTCAAGTTAATAAAAAAATCTATTATATGATATCCATTCAGAAGCTTCAAGTTATTGATCGATAACTAGAGTAGAATTTACTATCTAATCTGCTCATATGTTTTCATTATTGCCATCATTTTGGTAAGACATCAATATAGTCTCATCTTCATTATCCTTATTGATTTCATTTATTTCTTCTATTGTTAAATCTATGTTCTCATGAATCACATCATCTATTGATGGATTAATATCTATTTCTGGTAATTCCTCTTCCTCATCAGTAGAATCAGCATGTAGAGAATTATCCTCTTCATCAAAAAGATTAGTATCATTATCACGTATAATGATTCTAATTTCTATTTCATATGTTGATGTATCAGTATCTCATGTTGAATCATCAAGAGGACTTTCTTCGATCTCTCTAACAATAAACTGTTCAAACAATGACCTACCTCTAGGTTGCACATGAATGACTTGCCACCAAGGATGAGCATCTGGGTTTTTATAAAAAAAATGCTTGTTCAATATGCCTAGGAAGAATATATGGTTCTTTAGTAGATCGCATTACCTTGGAAGAATCAATTGCCCAAAACCCAGATAATTCCTTTCTTAATGTGGAATTACTACCTTTATACTCCGCTCGAAACTAGTCAACCTTCAAAATGACCTATCAAAATATATAACAACAAAAACCCATTATTAGGTGCTTATATCTCTTCACAGTGGTATCAGAAAAAGGTTGGACAACATGACAGATGGATTTCCTTCATCAATTGACAAATTGGACAGAGGTAACTACTCAGCTTGGTCATTAAGAATGGAAGCTTATCTCCAAGGTAGAAGTTTATATGGTTATGTGGCTGGAGATGAAGTTATGCCAAGTTTCAGGAACAAAAGTCAACCAACACAAGAAGAGCAAGAAAGATTGAGCACATGGTGCTCCAAGGATGCACTTGCAAGGTCTTATCTCCTCAACTCTATCTCAGATTTTTTGTTGCCTCACATTAGAAGTTGTAAGGCATCTCAGGAAGTGTGGGATGCACTTGAAGCTTTCTTCTCTTCAAGTTCTAAAGCTAGGAAGCATCAACTATGGCTGGATTTCACAACTCTCAAGAAGGCTCCCAAACAAAATGTGATTGATTTTGTCACAAAGCTCAAGGACATAGCAGATTAATTGGGAAGCATTGGAGAGGTAATAGATGAAGAGCAAATTGTAAGGCAGGTCATCAATGGCTTGAAGGCAGATGACAAGTGGGAAGCATTCACCACAACTATGGATTTGTACATGGACATGCATGTACCTGATTTCAATACACTCATTGGACAGCTACTTACTCAAGAGGCAAAGCTTATCAAAAATGGAGAAAGCTCTAAAGGTAATCAATCTTCAGCTTTATACACTGATAAAAGCAAGTCCAAAGATAACAAAGGAAAGGCAAAGAAAGTGGATGATGAAGCAGGTACATATCAAGCTAACTATGCAGGTAGAGGAAGACATGGCAGAGGTAGAGGAAGAGGAGGTAGACAAGGCAGGGGGAGATCCCAAGACTCCAACTCATGTTCTATTTGTGGACTAACTAATCATACAATTGAAAATTGCTTTAGGAATTCCAGGAATCAAATACAATAGAGGAATTTATGGCTACTCAAGAGGAAGGTTCAACAATTATCATGGCAATTATAACAACTACAATCATTCAAACTATCAAGGAGGCTATAAAGGAAGGAGAGACTTCAATAACTACATAGAAGACTCAAACAAAGAGGATTCATTATTGATCATGAACATGGCTATGCCACAAGGTAAATCTGATGAGCATGTTTTCTACATAGATTCAGGTTGTTCAAATCATGTGGCAGGAAATGTGGCACTCCTATCAGCTTTAGAAGATCCAAGGAATAAGCATGAGGTACAAACAAGAGATGAGACAAAACATCATGTGGAGAAAATAGGCAATGTCAAAGCACCTAATGGAAACATCAACCTACTCAGTAAGGTACTATATGTCCCTACCATTACAAAGAATTTGATAAGTGTTGGGCAGATAGTAGAGAAAGGGTTGCAAGTCAGGTTCACAAAAGCAGGAGCATTTGTTGAAGATCCAATTCAAGGATTCAGAAGAATTGCAAAAGGTGAAAAGACAGGTAGATTGTTCACATTTGAATTACAAGACACTAGAAACATTGCTCTCTTTAATTATGGTAGTCAGACACTCACAGAATTGTAAGTATGGCACAAAAGGTTAGCACATATTGGTGAAAGGTCATTGAAGCAAATTTGCAGGGACCAAAGTGTACTTGGACTTCCTAACTTGTCAAAACAACATATGATTTATAAGTGTAGTGCATGTCAATTTGGAAAGTCTCACAGGTTACCATTCATGAAGAAAGGTTATATACATGGAGATCTCTTGGAGTTGGTTCATACAGATGTATGGGGACCTAGCAAGGAAGCTTCAATATCTGGATCAAGGTATTATGTCTCCTTTATTGATGATTGCAGCAGATGGACTATCCTATTCTTTATGAAACACGAAGATGAAGTTTTTTCATGTTTCAAAAGATATTTGGCTCTTGTGGAGAATCAAACAGGTAAATCACTAAAAAGGCTAAGATCAGATGGAGGGGGAGAATACTTCTCCCATGAGTTTGATTCTTTTCTTCAAGAAAGAGGAATCAAAAGAGAGGTAACTACAAGGTACACTCTTGAGCAAAATGGAGTGGCAGAAAGGAGGAATAGGACAATTGTTGAAGCTGCAAGGTCCATGTTAAATGAAAAGCATTTGCCTAATTATCTATGGGTTGAGGCTGTATCTACAGCCACTTACTTGATTAAGAGGCTGCCTTCAAAATCCCTTGATGGGATGACTCCATATGAGGCTTGGAATGGAAGAAGACCAAGCTTAGATCATTGTAAAATTTTTGGATGTATTGCTTTTGCTCATGTTCCTTCACAGGTTAGAGGCAAGATGGATCCAAAGGCAGAAAGGTGTGTATTTATTGGATATGACAACAATCAAAAGGGCTATAGGTTATAGAACCCTACCAACAAAGGATTCTTGGTAAGCAGAGATGTAGTTTTTTATGAAAACAATTCATGGTATGAAGATTCATGCAGGAAGGTCAATTTACCATATGATCTTGAAGAAGATTTTCCAAAGCTTGGTAGAGAACAACCAAAGATTGAAGAACAAGACACCTCAAAGGATGATGAAGAATCTCATATGGAAAAGATCAAAGCATGGAAGTCTAAATGTAAAGCAAAATTGCAGGAACTTGGACATGAGGCAGAATCATCACATCATGGCCTAAGAAGATCTATGAGGGAAAAGAAAAAACTAGAAAGGTATGGGTTTGACATCTCATTAGTAACTAAACATTCTATCTACATAGCACAGGACATAAACCAAGAGGAGCCATCATCCTTTGAAGAGGCCAAAGCAAAATCAGAATGGAAGCATGCAATGAAGGAAGAGATTGAAGCACTTGAGGAAAACAACACTTGGGATTTGGTGCCCAAGACTTCATCCATGAAGGTAATAGGCTCAAGATGGGTCTATAAACTCAAGAAGAATTCTGATGGTTCCATTAACAGGTATAAGGCAAGGCTTGTAGCAAAAGGCTTTGCACAAACTCAGGGAATTGATTATGAGGAGACCTTCTCTCTTGTAGCAAAGATGCCTACTATTAGGGTTTTGCTTAGTATTGCCTCTTCCAAGAATTGGAAGATACTTCAACTAGATGTAAAGAATGCATTCTTGAGAAGCCGTTGACAAAAGCATGCAAAAGTCCCCAAAAACACTCATCTAAATTTAGCTCTTAGGCTCTGATACCAAGTGTAAGAAAGACTTGTGAATGATGTGTGTGCAACTCTCCTCCCATCCATTTATATCCTCTTGTATTCTAGAAATAGCAATGATCTGGAATGGTCTAGTGCCGCCATGTGTCCATCATGCAACACTCATCCCCATTACTATTGAATACCTTAGGATATCCCCTGAGCTTGGGACCTTGGCTATGGCTGGCCCTTGTCCCACACACATGTGGATTGATCCCTATGGACCAACATCTAACACTATGCACCTCGCCATCATCATGAGATATGTTTTACGCAGCTATTAACAATAGTGCACCTAGTGGAAAATTGTTCTATGATGACATATGGAGCACTCTTGAGTGAGGACATTCATAGGAAATCTATGGTTGGCACCTAGAGTGGAGATAGAGATAAATGTTTGTGATTCTTACCAAGGAAAGAATCAACAACATGGAAGGAGCAAGAACAAGGAGAATAATGGTCAACAAAATAAGAGTAGAAGTAAATCAAGGAAGAGGGATATTGAATGCCATTATTATCATAAGAAAGGACACATGAAGAAAGAATGTTAAAGGTAAAGGACAGAATGTTGATGGGCATGTTAAACTACCTACACCATCTACTTCAAATATGAAGATTGAAGAAATCAATGATATTTTTGATGATGCTAATGTGTTGACACTTGCCAGTACTATGCCTACTGAGACTCTTATGTATGATTCTCTTTCCCACACATGGCTATAGATTTTGGTGCTTCTTTTCATGTGACACCACATAGGGAATGGTTCTCTACTTGTGTAGCAAAGTCTCTTAGTACTATGAGACTTGGTGACTCTTACTAGTGTGATGTTGTCAAGATTGGAGATGTGGTTGTGCAATTCATTGATGGTTCAAAAATTTACTATGCATAATGTACATCATGTAACTTAATTATCATGCAGTTTGATGTCAGTTGGTCAACTTGATGCCCTTGGTTACAAGGTGGTCTTCTATGCTCAGTCCTTTTGCATATCAAAGGGCAATATGGTTATTGCAAAAGGAAGCAAAGTTTGATCACTTTATCCTTTATTTTTATCATAGAAAGAGCACTTGTTAACTCTTATTGAATATCCTATGGCTTGTATTTGACCTCGCCATTTGGCCCATATATTAGGTAGTGGAATGGAAAATCTGTCTCATTCTAGGAAGTGCTCACTGGTCATCTATTGATTGTTCCCTAAAAAGTCGGGGGTAAGATCTAATTTGCTAAAGTTATTTCTCAGAGCATAGTTGATCATTTTAAATGATTCCACTTGCAATCATTAGCTATCTAAGCTAATTTAATTCCCTCAAAAGGAATTTTTTCAATTGTTACTATATTGTGAGCTCTGAGTAAAAAGCTAACAGGTGTATGGACCAAGATAGAAAGTTTTTCAACACTAGCTATTCTTAAACTAGTTTGTTTTGGATTAATTGTTTCAAGCATCAAAAGTACATAGGTACTTTCTTGGTGTCATTTGCAAGTTGAAAGGGCCTACTTTATAATTCTGAAGTGTATCAAGGCTGGTACAAATCAGGTTTTAGCAGTACCACCTCACTTCCTTGAGGTATCCATCCATCTCTCCCAACAATGGTATCAGAGCAAGTTGAGGTAAAATGGGAGATGGTTTTCCTTCTTTTATTGAGAAATTGGACCAGGAACAATTATCCAGCATGGTCCTTGAGTATGAAGACCTATCTACAAGGAAGAAGTCTCTATGGATACATATCAGGAGATGAGGAGATGCCCACATTTAGAAGCAAAGATCAACCTACAAGAGAGGAGCAAGAAAGAGTCAACTCATGGTGTGACAAAGATGCTTTAGCCAGGTCTTTTATACTTAATGGGATCTCTGACTTCCTTCTTCCTCATATTAGGAATTGCAAAACTTCCCAAGAGACTTGGGATACCCTATCTTCATACTTTTCTTCCAATATAAGAGCTAGGAAAAATCAATTGTGGATGAAGTTTACTACTCAAAAGAAGCAACCTAAGCAGAATGTTTCAGAGTATGTGACCAAGGTGAAGGATGTGTCTGATCAATTGGCAAGCATAGGAGAAGATACTCGTGGACTCGACCACCCGATCAAGTTTGTTCCACCCATCTACCAACCCAACGCAGCACGCGACACACAGACAGCTAGCCCTATGCAAAACCGACGTTGGTTCGTGGCTTTGACCACCCGGCCAAAGTGAGTCCACCCACCTATCGGCCCACATAGGCACGTAGCCACACGCACACATACACAAACATATATTTTTTTCTTTTTTTTCTTTTTTTTTCATTCCCGCATCTCGAGAATTAGGAGACAAAAGAAAGGATCTTTTCCCAACCCAACCAATCACAACACACATACATATATCCCCCCATGGACATCCCGATGAGTCATATCTTCTCTCTACCGCTACTCGAGCTAAAATCCAGCCACTAATGCCATGGTCAACTTTTCCTCTCGAAACCCGCACACACTAATTACCTTGCCGACCTAAAAACCCCAAAAAATGCCACTTTGGTCCTAAGCATACAACAGACTTGGTCCATCCGTCCTCACATCTCTGACTCGCAATCCGCAAAGCAAACCCTAATCAGACTCAAGCCGTCCTTACCGACATCCATCACCTCATCTATTTCTTTTTCATCTCCAACCTCTACCGCGTAGAGATTCCACGTGACCTAGTAAATGAATTGGGAAACTACCATTACCTGTTGTGCCCCTCAGTGACTCAAGCTTCGCTGCTAAGTCCCTTAATCCTTGCTTGTTATACTCAATATCACTATGATATTGGAACAGGTCAGATTCAATGCCTCGGAGCCAATTCCATATTTTCTCCATCTCTTTATCCTCTCTCACCCTTTTTACAGATCCGAGGGGAATATCCTCCCTCTTCTCAACTCGAACGGTCAACTTCTCGACTTCCTCTCTAATCGATCTTTCCTCCCAAATCCTACTCATATTTTCTTCATCCAAATCATCCACCTTCTTCGACAATTCATTCTTCATCCTTTCTAATTCCGTTCCAAACGCATCCAACCTATCCAATACCGCTTTCAGCTCTTCCTCCATTTTCCCCGCTCTTGGGTCCTCCACCTGTACTCGCATCTCATCGTCTTTCCGATTCATCCACCTACCGAGCTTGCTACTCAGCCTTGCATTCTCTTTCTCTACTCGTCTCAATTTCTCATCGCTCTCTGCTTGGGCACTTTTCATTCTTTCTAACTCCAGGTGGAACTCCTCACATGCCTTACCCGCTTGATCACTGTATCTATGGATTATGCTTTGTACCTTCTCGATTTCATGCTCCATTCCTTCGACTCTCCTCATTAGGTCATCCTTCTCTCTTGAGAGCTCTTCTTCGATTGCAACTCCAAAGCAGTCAGCTACCATCAAGCCGGATCTCAAGTCCCAGACCACGTTTTCACTCTCAGGCCTCACACGATCTTTCCTCAAGCTTTTGTTTACTCTTTTCCTCTCCTTGTTTTCGTTTTTCAACATTCGTACTTGCTTTTCCCAAGTTCCTAGGACCTCGGCCATTTTCACTTGATTTTCCTCTAATTTCTCTATTTTGATCCTCTCGTTATCTCGCTCCACATGCAACCAATTGACTTGACATTCCAAGCTCTTCACAAGTTCTACCGAGTCTCGATCATGAGATCCAGTGTCCTTGCTTTCACTTGCTCTCGCAGTCTCTGTCGACGAAGTAACTTTACCCTTGTCAACTTCCACATACAAAGAGGATAAACACCTATCAGATTGATTCGTTGCAACCTTTACGCCAGTCACCTCTTTTGAGCCACACACGTGCTCACATAGTCTCTTTTTCCTGCAGTCCGCACATGTGGGGACAAAATCCAACGGGGTGCATATACGAGGGCAATATTTGGCTATATGCCCAATCTACTCGCAACACCATCATCTCACATAATTCAATATCGGGCCAAATCGCCACCCTCGGTTCACATCATGTCTCCTGGTCAGAACAGAATATATCTATCTCCTATTTTGTCGAGAACTCATTTGCCTCGTGTTGGTCTTCTCAGAACCACAGGCTTGCCTTTGTTGAGCCATTTCTTTAATGAAGATCAAAGCAGATTTGGGATCAACTTGGCTGTGCCACACGATTGGGGCACCAAGCGAAGTCGTAGCACTCTCGATGAGATGTGCTAAGCCAATTCCCGGCAAACGCACCAAAATGTATAGCCTCTTAGTCCAAGGGAAAGTGCCTATACACAATGATGTTTTACTCAACTCTCCTGATACTAAGTCAATTTTGGTTTCCCCTAAGTCCACAAGTTCACTCCAAAGTTTTGATGGAGGAGGCAAGAAAATGCACGCGATTGGATATCCACCTCTAGTGGTCACTTCCTGTAACCTCCCTTCCTTCACTCAACCCCCTCCTTTCACGTCGGGTCCACATATGTGGTCGGGTTCACGTGTGCTTAGGGGTGCACAGAGAGTGCCAAGAAAATGACCTTCAATTGGGCTCAAGGTGTAGATATAAACATATTTAAGTGGTTTGACTATCACCTCAATTTACCCTCAGACTTTTAACACCCTTATCGGATGGAAGAGAGTTCGTGGAAAGGAGGATGTGGAATAGGAAGTAGATCAGATCTAAACTTGACTTTTCCAAATACGTTTATGGAAGTGGCACATGATGACACATATAAATAGGTTATATATAAGCTTGTTCGATTGAGGTGCACCTTTTTCCATTTACAAATCTTCCCATTTGCTCTATATACTTGTTGATCAATGAGTTTCAATACTTTCTTCTGATCAATGGTTAGGCATTTCATAGAAGCATTTGATAACTAAGTCACCATTTTAAGGAACATCGCAAAACATTCATAGTTTTTACTTCACATTACATTTAAACGATCCTTCTATGGTGCTACTTTGCATGGAGGTAATAGGCGAGAAGGAACGAGTCTCTCTCCCTTCTTAGATTTCAAATTCCAAAACAACATGTGTTTGCATCAAATCCAAATATTTTGCTTGGGTCTTTATACAATAACCAACACGTTGAAGCCTTCGTTATGATTCAGTAATGAAGAAACAATTTACTTCAGAAGTGGAAACATGTCAGCGCACATGTTCTTCAACAAGGAAACACTAAGTTAAGAAATGAGATCTGCCTATCACTGTAGATAACATAAACCCACAAAACGATGTGCAGAAAGGAGGAGAGCTCTTCAGATAAGGTCAAAACATTTCATGTCTATGGCAAACTAATGCATCCTCTTATAGACTAACCTGGTTATGGTTTTAAGAGCATCTCGTAGTGTGTGTTTCTTGACAATGCCTTTTGACATAATTACAGCAAAAATCACATTTTTCATATAAGCAGAATGAAAATGGAAGCACCGAGTACGATCTAACAGTTTTGCTTTTATTCTGTTTACTTTGATTTCACCATTTTAAAAGGAATTGCTCACTACAATCGTTGTCATTTGAAAATAACAGCGCATTACGAAATCATTCTCATGTTTGAGAAACACGAGTGGACACAAGATCGAATGGCAGCTTCCATCATGAAATATTGAACACATCATGAGTAATGGTAAGGATTGCACAAAAAAAAAGTAGAGAAGAAAAATTAAAAAAAGATTTAAGTTTCAGTTCTGAGCGCAACAGAGAAACAAAAAGGGCTTAAAGTTGAAGTGAACAATACATGTATTTTTGTTAACAGATCTTGGAATGCACCTCTACTAGACTCTGTCGAAAACTCATGACTTTTGATGCGAAACAAAAACAACATTAATTAGCTCTGGTCATCGACAACTAAGCTTGGAGTTAAAGAAGTACCGCACAAAGTTTTTCTTCGAATGAATTGATCGCCAAGTTGACACTTGATTATTGAGGATGAACCCAAGATTTGATCCACAACATTCATAGTGCAAGCTCTGAAATTACAAAGTTAACTTTCTCCCCTCTAGATGAATCATGCTGCATTGTCTGAAAATTTTCTCTGTCATCATGATCTCTCTCTTCCATATATCTGCTTTAGTGTAGTGAGAACATATATGAATATGCAAACTGATTTAAGCTCTTCCCTACGTTCTTGTCTGAACGTGCACGTCTTCAACTGAAGGTCTTCGAAGAAAGTACCTGCCACTCAGCTTGACAAAGGAAAACAAACCCCTTTGTTCCTATTTGATATTCATCCCTTAATTATACTGCGCATATCTTTGAACAGTGCAAATTTGTCTTTTCTAGCACGAAGAATGATAGAGCCCTCTACAAACGTGCCATCCCTTCGTACCTTCTGTTCTCTTCCGAGAGAGCCAACAGCCCCCTTCAGCTAGTGTATTCATCTGCTCATTCGTACGTGCCTCCTCCCGAGGTGATGGAGATCTGCCTTTCTCCTGTATGCGACGTCCAAAAAAAAAAACGAAGCGAGAAAAACTCCCGAATCTCTTCTTTGCCTTCCCCACTTTCTTGAAACCCTCCCTTTGCCTCGAACCGTCCTTCCCCAAAATAGAACTCCCCCCCCTCTCAGGATATATGCACAGAACAGCCCAGCGAGAGAGCTACCACCACTCCCCTTCTTATTGAATCAGCACTCCCTCATTAGCACCCTTGCGGGGCCCTTCTTACTCAGAGTCCGTTCTGCAAAAAAACAAACCCCCATTTTCTTCCTTGAGCAGAAGAAAAAACGCGCCCAAAGTTGCTGCCTTCGTCTTTTTTCTCTCCTTCTCTCCACATCTCTGAATTCTTTTTCGATGAGGTGTCGAAGATCAATTTCCAGAAATCGGTCAAACGATTGTATTTGATGTTTGATAAGAAAGCATCCCCCCTGAAACAAAGCCGCTTCTAATTTCCTCTGCACGTCAGTATTTCCTATGTTCTTAGGAGGCTTCTCCATGCTCAATCCCTGCGAAGCAGCTTCTCAGAACCCTTGATGATAAAATATCCTCCAACTTCAAAAGCACAATGGCCTTTTTCAAGTGAAACCTTTTCTCCACATTCCTGCAATCTGCAATAAGAAGATCCCACCATCACTGGAATCCTCCAAATCGAAACATTCTTCACAGTTTCTTCCTGTTCGAGTTCTTGTCCTTTCCTGTTCAAACAGCCCATGCTTGACTTCTCATTATAATTCATAGTCGATAGCCCTGTTTTCTTTTACCAATATCTGTATATATATTGACCACCATGACAAAAAACCATGTCTCCAAGTATTGCCTCCCTTGACAGCCTCCCTTTTTGACCAAGAAGTTGTCGTGTTACCTCCAAATACTTAAAACCAACCATTTTCTGAGGTAACACTTACCTTCATTATCTAAACATAAAGCCTTAAGCTTAGTTCATTTTTCAATATCAACTAAAGCAAGCCATTTTTTGAAAATAGGGGATATCTCATCCTTCGATTCAATAGGATATACCTAGACTTTTTTTGGGAGAGATGGATGGATACCTCAAGGAAGTGAGGTGGTACTGTTGAAACCTGCTTTGTACCAGGCCTAATACACTTCAGAGTTATAAAGTATGCCCTTTTAACTTGAAAATGACACCAAGAAAGTACCTATCTACTTTGGAGTTGATGCTTGAAACAATTAATCCAAAACAGACTAGTTCAAGAGTAGCTAATATTCAAGAATTCATCAATCTTCTTGAATATCCTGTAATCCAATCATGGCTTTAAACCTGAAAGCCTAGTACCATCAAGTGCTTTGGTTAACAAATCAGCACATTGCATATTTGTAGATACACATGCTAGTTGAATCTCTTTGCTCAAGAGTTTCTCTCCAACATAGTGATAGTTCACTTCTATATGCTTAGATCTTGCATGATAAATGGGGTTGGCTACAAGATGCAAAGAACTAGTGTTATCACCAAAGATCATTGGTGAATGAGTGTGAAGTCCCAAATCTAAGTAGAGCAACCTAATCCAAATAGCTTCTTCTAGCATTTGCTAATCCCCTGTATTCAACCTCTGTTGAAGGTAGAGCAATAGTTCGTTGCTTCTTATAAGACCATGACATGGGTTTATCACCTACAAAAGATAAATAACCAGAAGTACTTCTTCCATCATGCTTATATCTTGCCCAATCTTCATCTGAGTACAACTTTATGTCCAAATTTGATGTGTATGGGAAGTAAAGACCTTGATTTTGAGTACCTTTGAGGTACTTCAAAACTCTTTTAGCATCTTCCAAGTGAGATGCTCTAGGTTTATGCATGAATTGGCTCAGAACACTTACTCCATAACATATGTCAATCCTTGTTAATGTTGCATGGTTTAGACTTCCAACTATGCTTTGATAACCTACAATGTCTTCAAGCAAATCACCTTCATGAGCACTCAATTTATGATTTACCTCCATAGGGGTGCTAGCTACTTTTGCATCCTCCAAGTGGAACTTCTTCAACATGTCCTGCACATATTTCCTTGGAGTGATGTAGATTCTAGAGTTAGTGTACACCAATTCAAGTCCAAGAAAATATTTAAGAAACCCTAGGTCACTGATCTTAAACTCCTGCATCATCTGGTTTTTAATTTGTTTGATGCCATTGGCATCACTACCTGTAATAATGATGTCATCCACATATACACATAAATATATCATTTCTAAATTACTCCTCTTGATAAACATAGAAGAATCTACCTTGCTCATCATGAATCCTTGGGTCTTGAAGATAGGTTGTTAGCCTATGGTTCCATGCCCTAGGTGCTTGCTTCAAACCATAAAGATCTTTTTTTAATTTGCATACATGATCTACCTTGCTTGGATCTTCATAGCCAAGAGGTTGAGCCATGTAAACCTCCTTTCAAATCCACCCATTGAGAAAAGCATTTTTCACATCTAGTTGATACATATTCCAA
The DNA here is from genome assembly GCA_020310875.1 of Ceratopteris richardii. NCBI lineage: Eukaryota > Viridiplantae > Streptophyta > Polypodiopsida > Polypodiales > Pteridaceae > Ceratopteris > Ceratopteris richardii. The sequence goes on along the minus strand of CM035417.1, from coordinate 85,086,156 downwards.
TTTCTAGATGTAGCTATACTTACCAATACTCTGATGGTTGGCATCTTAGCCACTAGTGAAAAGCTTTCTTCATAGTCTATTCCATGGGTTTGTGCAAAACCCTTAGCCACAAGCCTAGCTTTGTACCTGTTTATGGATCCATCTGAGTTCCTTTTGATTTTGTAAATCCACCTAGAACCAATTACCTTGATTGATGCTTTCTTGGGTACTAGCTCCCAAGTGTCATTCTCTTGGAGTGCTTCTATTTCTTCGTCCATACCCTCCTTCCATTCCGCTTTGGTACTTGCTTCTTCATATGAAGAAGGTTCTTCAAGTGATGAATCCTTAGCAAGATAAATAGAATGCTTAGTGACTAATGAAGTATCATACCCATATCTAATTGGATTCTTACTCTCTCTTTGTGATCTCCTTAAGGCTTGGTTGGATGACTCAGGTATGTCTTCCAACTTCTTCATGTTGACTTTGCGTTTTGATTTCCATGCTCTAAACTCTTCCAAGTTGATGGTGTCCTCATCATCTGATTTGATGTCTTCAATTGTGCTTGGCTCCTTCTTTGTGAGGCTTGGAAATTCATCTTCCAAGTCATATGGCAATTTGAATTTCTTGCATTCACTTTCAAACCAAGAGTCATTCTCATCAAACAAAACATCTCTACTGACCATAAATCCTTTGTTGGATGGATTACAAAACCTGTACCCCTTTTGATTTATATCATACCCTATGAAGATGCATTTCTCTGCCTTAGGGTCTAACTTACCTCTGACTTGAGATGGAACATGCACATAAGCAACACAACCAAATATTCTGCAATGTTCAAGCGATGGTCTCCTACCATTCCATGCCTCATAGGGGGTCATCCCATCAAGGGACTTATAAGATAACCTGTTAATAAGATAAGTGGCAGTAGAAACAACCTCTACCCACAAGTAATTAGGCAACTTCTTTTCATTTAGCATAGATCTAGCTGCTTCCACAATCACTACTACTCCATTTTGCTCAAGAGTATATCTAGTTGTGATCTCTCTCTTGATACCTTTGTCCTGAAAAAAAGCATCAAATTCATTGGAGAAGTACTCACCTCCTCCATTTGACCTTATAATCTTTAAACTCTTTCGTGTTTGATTTTCCACAAGTGAAAGATACTTTTTGAAACAATTGAACACTTCATCCGTATGTTTCATGAAATGCAAGATAGTCCATCTACTGAAATCATCAATAAATGACACATAGTATCTTGAGCCTGAAATTGAAGGGTCCTAGCTTGGTCCCCACACATCTATGTGGACAAGTTCCAAATAATCCTCATGCATATAGCCTTTCTTTGTAAAGGGTAACCTGTGTGATTTACCAAATTGACATGCACCACATCTATAGATTATATGTTGCTTGGATACATTATGTATCCCAAGTACACATTGATCTCTACATATCTGCTTCAATGTTCTCTCACCAATGTGTCCTAGTCTTTTGTGCCATATCTCTAACTCAGACAAGGTTTGATCCTTATAATTATAAAGTGCAATGTTTCTAGTGTCCTCAAGCTCACATGTAAACAATCTACATGTTTTCTCTCCCTTTGCAATTCTCCTGAATCCATGTTGAGGATCCTCCACAAAGACTCCAAATTTATTGAGCCTTCCTCTTTGGAATCCTCTTCCTCTATGGTTCTTAAAGTTCCTATAGCACTCATTTTTTGTGTGATTAGACAGTCCACAAATATTACATGGGGAAGAATTGAAAGGTCTCACCCTTCCTTGCTTACCTCCTCTGCCCCTTCCTCTTGAATTCTGACCTCTCCCTGCATAATTAGCTTGAGAAGTAGCACCTTCATCTTCAAAATTTTTGCTCTTTCCTTTATCCTTAGTCTTTCCTTTATCTATATAAAGGGCAAAAGAATTGTTACCTCTTGATGGTTCACCATTTTTGTTGAGCTTGGCCTCATGGGTGAAGAGTTGCCCCATGAGAGTGGTTAGATCAGGGATTTGCATATCCATATAAAGATCCATTGCAGCTGTGAAAGATTTCCACTTATCATCTGCCTTGATGCCATTGATTATCCTTTGTCAAGCTGAGTGGCAGGTACTTTCTTTGAAGACCTTCAGTTGAAGACGTGCACGTTCAGACAAGAACGTAGGGAAGAGCTTAAATCAGTTTTCATATTCATATATGTTCTCACTACACTAAAGCAGATATATGGAAGAGAGAGATCATGATGACAGAGAAAATTTTCAGACAATGCAGCATGATTCATCTAGAGGGGAGAAAGTTAACTTTGTAATTTCAAAGCTTGCACTATGAATGTTGTGGAGCAAAGCTTGGGTTCATCCTCAATAATCAAGTGTCAACTTGGCGATCAATTCATTCGAAGAAAAACTTTGTGCGGTACTTCTTTAACTCTAAGCTTAACTGTCGATGACCAGAGCTAATTAATGTTTTTTTTGTTTCACATCAAAAATCATGAGTTTTCGACAGAGTCTAGTAGAGGTGCATTCCAAGATCTGTTAACAAAAATACATGTATTGTTCACTTCAACTTTAAGCCCTTTTTGTTTCTCTGTTGCGCTCAGAACTGAAACTTAAATCTTTTTTTAATTTTTCTTCTCTACTTTTTTTTGGGTGTTAAACTGTGCAATCCTTACCATTACTCATGATGTGTTCAATATTTCATGATGGAAGCTGCCATTCCATCTTGTGTCCACTCGTGTTTCTCAAACATGAGAATGATTTCGTAATGCGCTGTTATTTTCAAATGACAACGATTGTAGTGAGCAATTCCTTTTAAAAGGGTGAAATCAAAGTAAACAGAATAAAAGCAAAACTGTTAGATCGTACTCGGTGCTTCCATTTTCATTCTGCTTATATGAAAAATGTGATTTTTGTTGTAATTACGTCAAAAGGCATTGTCAAGAAACACAAACTACGAGATGCTCTTAAAACCATAACCAGGTTAGTCTAGAAGAGGATGCATTAGTTTGCCATAGACATAAAATGTTTTGACCTTATCTGAAGAGATCTCCTCCTTTCTGCACATCGTTTTGTGGGTTTATGTTATCTACAGTGATAGGCAGATCTCATTTCTTAACTTAGTGTTTCCTTGTTGAAGAACATGTGCGCTGACATGTTTCCACTTCTGAAGTAAATTGTTTCTTCATTACTGAATCATAACGAAGGCTTCAACGTGCTGGTTATTGTATAAAGACCCAAGCAAAATATTTGGATTTTATGCAAACACATGTTGTTTTGGAATTCGAAATCTAAGAAGGGAGAGAGACTCGCTCCTTCTCGCCTATTACCTCCATGCAAAGTAGCACCATAGAAGGATCGTTTAAATGTAATGTGAAGTAAAAACTATGAATGTTTTGCGATGTTCCTTAAAATGGCGACTTAGTTATCAAATGCTTCTATGAAATGCCTAACCATTGATCAGAAGAAAGTATTGAAACTCATTGATCAACAAGTATATAGAGCAAATGGGAAGATTTGTAAATGGAAAAAGGTGTACCTCAATCGAACAAGCTTATATATAACCTATTTATATGTGTCATCATGTGCCACTCCCATAAACGTATTTGGAAAAGTCAAGTTTAGATATGATCTACTTCCTACTCCACATCCTCCTTTCCACGAACTCTCTTCCATCCGAGAAGGGTGTTAAAAGTCTGAGGGTAAATTGAGGTGATAGTCAAACCACTTAAATATGTTTATATCTACACCTTGAGCCCAATTGAAGGTCATTTTCTTGGCACTCTGTGTGCACCCCTAAGCACACGTGAACCCGACCACATACGTGGACCCGACGTGAAAGGAGGGGGTTGAGTGAAGGAAGGGAGGTTACAGGAAGTGACCACTGGAGGTGGATATCCAATCGCGTGCATTTTCTTGCCTCCTCCATCAAAACTTTGGAGTGAACTTGTGGACTTAGGGGAAACCAAAATTGACTTAGTATTAGGAGAGTTGAGTAAAACGTCCTTGTGTATAGGCACTTTCCCTTGGACTCAGAGGCTATACAGTAAGTATACCTCACATGAATTCAGCTTTTTTTGTCAGCCTAGAGGAATTTGTAGAGAGTTTACGGTTCCTTATACTCAAGTCCAAAATGGTGTAGTTTAAAGGATGAATAGGACTATTCAAAATAGAGTAGTTTCTATGCTACATCACGCAAACCTTCCACAAGGCTTTTGGGCAAAAGCAATATTGACTGCACTTCATGTGATTAACCTTTCACCTAGTACTGCCAAAGGTTTGAAAGTGGCTCAGGAGTTATGGATAGGGAATCTGATAAATTATGATCATCTTCAAGTTTTTGGGTGTGAGGCATATGTTCATATACCCAAGAATCTTAAGTTGGACCATAATTCAAAGAAATGCATAGCTCTTGGATATGGGAGATAAGCTCAATTTGGATATCGCTTACGGGATCCTGAAACATGATTAGTGATCAAAAGTAGTGATGTCATTTTCAATGAGTCTAAGATGCATAAACAACCCATTAAAGAGGTTGAAGAGAGAAGAATGGTCTTTGAGGATCCTTGTCCTCCAATTAGCATGCATAAAATTGATGCACATAAGGATGTTCAAGAGAATGTCCTACTAGATCAATCTACAAATATTTCTCTTCAACAACCATTGAGACACTTTGCATGTTTCTCAATCCATCTAATAGATATGTTCTAGGTTTGGAAATTGTTATGCTAACAGATGTTGGTGGGCCTTCTGGCTAGAAACAGGCTATGCAAACAAAGGATCATATCAAGTGGGAGTATGCCATGAAGAGTGAGTTGGATTCTATTCACAAGAATGGTACTTGGGATTTAGTATCTTTTCCAAAGGGGAAGAAAGCCTTACCATGTAAATGGGTATATAAGTTGAAATTCATTGGATAGTGCTTCTCCAAAGTATAAAGCACAACTTGTTGCAAAGGGTTTTAAGCAATAACATGGTGTTGATTTTGAGGAAATCTTCTCTCGAGTGGTCAAGATGACCACTTTGATTAGCTACAATGGGGGACTTAGAACTAGTCTAAATGGAACTTAGAAGTTAGGGTTCCACAAATGCCTCGGCTCTCACAATGGATTCTCCTCATAATGGGGGCCTTACAACTTAGAGCACCATGGATCATTTGTGATCACTTGAGGGTGGAGTATTCCAAGCATGCCAACAACAATGATACATGTTTTTAAGGATTAACAACATGTCCAAAGGTGGCCCAAGCCAAACTACAACAAGAAATGGGGCTTGAAAAACGAGTCAAGGAATTACTCTTGTGGAAGATCCATAGTCTCAACACACAAATGAAATAAGAAGTCTAAGAGAACTAACTAGCAAAGCCACACTAGGAAGAGAGATGCTTAGGAAATCAAATGAAATCACATGGCCTCTAAAAAAAGACTCTCCAAGCTCTCACGTACAAGCCAAGTGGCTAGGAGAAGCTTCCAATCAATTCTAAGGTGCTTAACCTTAGAGAATTAGTCCTAAGGTTCAAGATGCATCTAAAGGGGTAAATAAACCATAAATCCCAATGGTTTATTTACCCAATCAATTCTAAGGTGCTTAACCTTAGAGAATTAGTCCTAAGGTTCAAGATGCACCTAGAAACCCAAGGCTCTACCCCTTAGACCCATGTAATTATACAACATACTCCATTTGCAATTACATCTTTCTCTCCTACTTTGATTAGGAATGGTTACTATCTTATTCAAAAATATGAAGGGAAACATGTCTAATAATAGCACTAGGCTATTACATGGCTAATGATAGCACTATGCTATTACATGTGGAGACCAATTCCAGGCATGCCAACAACAATCGTACACGTGTTCATGGATAAACGGTTTGTCCAAAGGTGGCCCAAGATAACCTACAAGAAGAAGTGGAGTTTGAAAAACGAGTCAGGGAAGTATTCCATTTGGAATTACACCTTTCTCTCCTACTTTGATTAGGAATGGTTATTTATGTTGCTCTCTCGTTCCAAAGTATGAAGCGAAACATGTCTGTAAGCCGCCGGAATATTATTTTGTATTATTTAGCCGAATCCTTGTAATTAGAACAGTTGCACACCGAAAGGGTGTAGTGAAACCGTGTATCGTTTCTTGCTAATACAAAGGATATGCGTGCAAGAGACGACAGAAGAGTCACCGGCCTATTCGGTCCGGATGATAATCTGGAGTTGATTCTGATTTGGAGTTATCTTAATGGAAGACTTGTCTGTATGAATCTGTTGTGAAGTGAAGTAATCAGGTATTATGTTACTGTTATTATATTGAAGTGGAATGTGGCAGTATGATAAAGAATTGCGATAATGAGTAGAATGTTCTGCACTGAAGTGCACTGGAGTTTTTTTTCTGTAATTGCTGTAATTAATTTATGAAGTTGATTGTTGGAAGTTAAGCAGTGAATTGGGAAAATATATATAGGGCCTCTGATTTATCAGACCCCTGACCATCCCAAGAACCTGCGAGCAAGAATAACTATAACTTTAATACAGTATACAATATAATTTAACACTGGCACCAGCCATGGGAAGCGTTGCAAACTGAGCCTCTCTCACAGTAAAGCACTGTCATCCTCAATTGTGCAGTTGCAGGACACTGCTTCATTTGCCCAGATTCTTTCTACTCCCTCATCCCCTCCAAATCAAGCTATTCCTGACACTGTTATTGAAGAAGTTCCTCTTGATAATACGATCATGTAGTCACAGTCTCATCCACAGGAGTCAGCGCCGAGACAAACATGGAAACTGCAAAACTCGACCAAGCACAACTTGCGGAGGAAATTGCTCAACCGGATGTTTCGCCGCTTGTGGTAACAACTCTCGCTTTGATCTCTTCATCTCAAAACCCACCCCTACCTCTGTCGCCATCAAAGGTGCCTTTGTCGCCTAGTCTTTCTTCCTCCCCATGTCATTCGGTAGCCCATCCTCTTCCTTCCTCCCCTAATTACTCCCCTCCCTCGTCATCCGCCACCATTTCTGCTAACCCTCCTCAACCAATCTCCCCCTCTATCATACCTAATTCATTCACGCAATTAGCTCAGATTGATAATTACCTCATTCATCTCTCCACCCATCTTCCCATCACCTCCAAGTTGCCCAACAATCCCTCTGATAGCAGTACTAAGCCAAGGTGGACATGCTAGAAGCAGAAATTGCGCCACATTCAGGAAGAGGTGCTTACAGCCAAAGCGGAAGCTAGTTCCTACGAAGAACAGATTCAAAGTCTTCAAGCAGCATTGAAAGAGAAGGAAGCCATCATTGCAACTCGCAATGATGAGATTAGTCGGTTGACTCAAACCGTGATTGACAAAGAAGAGGCCATGATAGCTTTGGGCAATCTTCTCGAGACCACATGCACGGATCTGGCTATGGTGGAGCAAAAAGGTCAAGAAATGGCGGACTTAGCTTTGCAAGTCACCACTGACTTAAAGAGAGTATCCGAAGAAATTTTTTAGAAAAGTCACTCTTTGGACAAAGAAATTGGCAGTAACATTCAGCTGAAGAAGGATATCGAAGCTGTTCAAAAAGAGAGGCAGGACTTCTATAAAACTATGCAGTTCTAGTCTCAAGAGTTAGAGCGTAGGGAAAGAAAATTGGGTGTCCAGGACGAAAGACTCTTGCGCATAGATGTATGTGATTGTTGATGGTTATAGATGATCTTTGTGAGTCTGTCCATAAACTTAGTTAGGGCATAAACTTTTGGGTCATTGGGTTGCCATTCAAGGTGAAAATCAAGGCCATGTGGCATCGTGCGATTTCCCCATAGAACCTTAATGGGGGGAGTGCAGAGGGGGGCTTGCCCCCTTTTTCACAGTCTTCCCCTTGACTTGTAGGGTCAAGGCGATAGGACTTCTGGTCATGGAGATGTTGTCAGATTGTATATTTTACCAACTATTTTGTATCTCCCGACTACGTTTATCTATATTGACTCTCATTGTAAAAGCTATATAAGCATGGCCCAAGTTGAGCTTTACATAGCATAGTGCACTAGTAAGCCCTTCATCTAGAGTATGTCTAGATCACCATCTAAGCTCCACATTGGGAGTGGATAGGTGAACAACACTGTCATTGTAAGTGCATTACGCTCAACAATCTGAGAATTTGAGTTCTCTATCTCTTAGTCTATGTCTACCTTTGTCTACATTTTTTTCTCTCAACTCTATATACTAGTCTATTCCGTTGTGCTCTTATTTTCTTACATGGTATCAGAGCTCAAGAGAATTTGAGTGGTGCAGAAGAAAAAATGAAGAGCTTGCAGAGGTCTCAACAATGAAAGAGAGAAGATGTCGAGTGGCACGTCATCATCTACAACTAGGAATCAAGGTGGTTCATCAAGAGGAGTAGGTAGAGCACAAATAGGAGCAGCAATGGTCTTAGTCATCCCAACATTGTGGATATGGCCACTAGCCTTCACAAAAGGTAAACTTGATGGTACAAACTACACCATGTGGAAGTTTAAAATCACTTCTATCCTTGATTCATGTGAGCTTTTGGAGACTATTCTTGGGATTGATCATGAGCCCCAAGAAACAACTAATCCAAATAATCATGGTCGAATGATTCCTTCTACTGTTGATCTTCTATGTGCTTGGAAATGTAGAAATGCAGATGCACTTTGTGCTCTAGTTACAAGTACTTATGATAGTGTTCTAACTCTCATTCAACAGACTACCAAGGCATGTGAAGCATGGAACATATTGAGAAATCAATATGAAACTCATAATCAGACACGGATTCAGAACTTGGAGAATCATCTAGTAGTAGAAATGTTTGTTGATGGGGAGACTGTAGAGGTGTTTATCACTCGCATAAAGAATCTATGAGATCAAATGGCAAGAGCAGGTGTTCAAAAGTCAAGTGAGGAGCTAGCTCGGAATGAAAAAAAAGAAGTTCAGGGGAGAGTGTGTCCACTACAAGAAGAAAGGACACAAAATCCAAGACTGTCGCATCAAGAAGGAAGAAGAGAAGAGTGGCTCTTCAAAAGGTTGCAAGGGTAAGGAGTCTTCTAACATCGTAGAAATAGAGCTTGAATTATTTGTTACGATAGAGGAGGTATGTTCCTCAACTGAAGATTCAAGAACAAATGACTCTTGGGTGTTGGATAATGGTGCATCTCGTCACATGAAGAGCAGAAAAGACCTTTAGAGTTCCTTATAACCTTTAAAGGAACCCATCACAATAAAGGTAGGCAATAATGCAAGATGTCTACAAAGGGTGAAGGTATGATTTCTTTCATTTCTAATTTTTCTATGGGTCCCACCTTGCGGACTCGAAACGAAGGTCGAGATGGCTTTGAAACTCTGATCTGACAAAAACGAGTGACCCTAAAGGGTTAACTCATGAAAATATTTTGAGGTTTTTTATCTTCATGCCAATTTTCGTAGCAATCTGAGGTCATTTTTGAATCATGCCTTCTCACGTACTCTTCACCGTTGGCCTTCTCCACAAGCTCTCTACAGCCACATTGGCTCTGATACCATGTCATGAGGAAAGAGATAAGAAGAGATCTCACACACACACTCTCACAATCAAAGAGGAGCACACACACCGATTGAGGCAAGGAAGAAGAATGATCTTCTTCTTCTTCTATTACATAACAAGAATGTACAAGAATGACCTAAAACAACAATACAACAAGTGCAATATATAAAGAGAAGTATATACGGAAAATTCTAATGTCTGCAAATGAGTGAGCTGGCAAGAAAACGAATGTTCCATCACTCTCGGTAGATAAATCTAGTAAAGCTCGATGAAGTATCCCTTACATATACCGGTGTGACCACTATACGTGTTAGAGAAATGAAAAACTGATACTTGTCATCCTAGATCATCACATGTTGAGCTTGATATCTCAACATTCAAGGCTAAAACACTGCAATAATGTGTCAATATATTTTTTTTATACAAATTTATTTGACCATCAACTTGCATAAACTGAATGCCCAAATAATGATGCAAATGCCCCAAATCTGACATCTTAAATGAGGCATGCAAATCAGCCTTAAAATCAACAATATGCTTCTCATTAGGACCAGTGAGCAGCTTTGGATTTTTCTCAAAACCATGTGTAATCAAGTAGAGTATCTTTTCATACTAAGCATGTGATGCTTGCTTCAAACCATATATTGCCTTTTTCGACTTGCACACTTCCTTATTCCCTTTCTAAACAAAACCACGGGGTTGAAAAACATACACTTCTTCATGTAACTCACCATTGTGAAATGCAGTTTAATGTCCAATTGATGTACATTCCAACCATGATGAGATGCAAGTGCACATATGCTACAAACAGTAGTCATTGGGCATGTGGGAGCAAAGGTCTCATCAAAATCAATGCCACTTTCTTGAGCATAACCTTTTGCAACAAGCCTAACCTTATATATGTCAACTATTCCATTAAGCTTATGCTTCAACTTGTATACCCATTTAGTGCCAATGGCCTTCTTGCCAAGAGGCAAATCACATAAAGATGAGGTGTCGTTCTCAATAATAGCATCACATTTGACTGCATAGCAACCATCCAATTTTTTGAATTTTGTGCTTCATCAAACGAAATAGGCTCATTCTCATCACAAAGACTAGAAGCAGCCATAACATAGTAATCTGATGCAAAAGAAGCACTACGAGACCTTGAGTGAGTACGATATGATAGAGGTGCATTTAATTTTCTATCTCGCAAAGTCTACACCAACCATTTAGGCATAGTTTTTGCCTCCTCTATATCAACTCTCTCATCAACAAGTACATGTAAATCTACATCAAAAATGAAATGATCTGCATTATCATGTGAAACCTATAAAACTTGAAAAATTGCCTTATTACAACCAGCACTTGAGTGTCCACCTGTAAAAAGAGGCAACAAAATATCATACACATCTCTCAAGCTAATAGAATTCTCCTTGGTACATGAAAGTAATGGTTGAATTGCATTTTTCACAAAAACAACACTGCTTTATCATCCAATTTCATGTGTTGTTGTTCAGGTACTAATGCATATGCCGCATAGCCAAAAACACATAGATGAGCAACAGATGGCTTGCAACCATGCCAATCTAAGTCATCAAGTAAAGGTAGTTCCAAAAGAGGGTGTCTATATAGGAGAATAGACATCACTATGAACAAGCTTCAATTTCTAAGTAGCTCCAACTGAACCATCTTTTGGGAAGGAGGAATGCTTCATTTTGCCCAAAATATAGCCTTCACAAACATGTTCACAAGGTGCCTCAAGTTTGGGCAGAGAGGACACAATTTCAAATTTCTTCAGGCATAGCAAAGTAGCAAAATTTAGATGACCAAAGCATGCATGCCAAAGCTTTGCATCTAATGTAGCCAGAGAATCTTGAATTGCACATGTTGAATCATTCAAAAAAATTTCATAATATATGAGCTTATACAGCCCACGACATAAAACACCAGAAGCAATAATGACATTGCCATTTGACAGATCATGAACTCTACATCTATCATCAATAAATTTCACAACCAAGCCAATCTTGTCTAAGGTTGAAACTCATACAAATTTTTCTTGATCCCTGGCACAAAAAAAGCATCTAACAATGTAAAAGAACTACCATCAAAAATAGTCCATTACAGGATAAGAGGAGTTATTGGCGCATGTGATAACATTCCCTGTAGGGGCACGCTCAAGTGAACTGAAGATGTTGCATTGCGGGATAATATGTTTGATTGCCCCACTATCAAAGTACCAAAAATCTGAGTCTACTGCACACATACACTACTCATGAGAAGATGGGTCAAAATTGCAAACAATAGTAAATGCCCATTCTTCATTCTACACAAGATTAGCAGACTTTATTTTAGGTGTAGAGGCCTTTGCAACCACCATTCCAGCCTCTTTCTTCTTTCCCTCTTTTGTAGTCAATTTTGGATAACTCTTTATGACATGATCATTTCCTTTACAATACTTGCAAAACAATTTTTTCTTTTCTGATTTATTCTCATGTTTGTCTCCCTTCTTTGACTATGTAGTATTAGCTGATTTCTATTTACTAGTAGATGAGCTCCATTTACCTTTGCCCTTCTGACTAGCTAGAAAAGCTTGATCTACAACATGCATAATGGACCTATTCTGCCTCGATTGATCTTCTTGCAAAAAAGCAGAGATTAACTCCTCAAATGTTAAGGCATTTGGATTGCCTTTCATCATCAATCAAAGAGTAAAATCAAAACTCTTATATGAATCTCAAAGATCATTTAAAACGGTCTGCACAAGAGAACTGGCAAGACTTCATCAGTAGAAATTAATTGTTCCTTCAAATATTTGATCTTTGTCAAAAAAAATTCCATGGAATGTGCTAACTCTCTAATTGTTTTTGGAGGTAAGAAACATGAGCTCATTTCTTGCCTCGTATAAAGTGGTAAGTGTATCCCTGATGGTTAATTGCAATCGTAGTTTTTGACTATAGCTTTCCATGATAAACATATGTTTTTCAACAAGCACAAAATCTTATATAATGAGGGAATTTCTCATTGTTGTAATCATCACTCAAGGATTGACTTGGTGATCAAGAGGTGCTCTACAAGGAGGAGTTTGAAGGAGGTGTGCTCTACATCTAGAGTATCTAGAGGAGTTCGTATCAGCCCACCATCATGATCACCTACTAAGTTTTTGTGAGTAAGAATTCTATTTATATCCCCACTTGTTCATTCACTAGTTTTTTATTTAGGTTAATCGAAATTTGGGTTTGCTATAAAATAGCTGTAAATTGTTCATATTCTCCATATTCACACACATACACACACACACACATACTCTTCATACCTCTTAGGCACTTACACATAATTTATTGTATCTAGTTCCTATTTCTGCCTAAATTCAAAACTTGTCAATTTTTATCATATTCACACATTGTAATTTTTGATTGGAATATAAGATAGTGTAGGTGAACATTCTCGCTTACCGTACATTTTGAAAGATCTTTTCTATTCCCTCTCTATCTCTCACTCATCTCCTTTTGAGTCTTAAGGTGTGTATGTTAATGTTCATGTGTTGGAAGATCCTATAAACTTGTGATTAATTGTTGTTGAGACCCATCCCAATTCCAAGGTTTGGTATCATAGCATAATTGGCATACACCCTTAACAAGATGAGTGATTATAGACTTGAGAATGAAGAAAAGGTTGAGGGAATGTCTAATCATCCAATGTGGAGTTTTATGATGATTAATCTGTTAGTATCAAAAGACTTGTGGAATATTATCAATGGCACTTATCCAAGGCCAAAACAAGTCGGAGAAGATGTTTCTTCATCTTCTAAAAGACATCTTGTTCCTATTTTCTACTCAACAGGAGGTTAGTGAAGAAGAAGAAACCCTTTTATCATCAGAAGTCTGTACTACAACCATATTACTTCCTACACAAGAGCAATCCAGATGGGATTCAAGGGATGCACAAGCTCTTTCATATATTGTTATGGGAGTCAAGAGGCATATTATACCCCAAATGGGATCATGCAAAAGCTCTCATCAGGCTTGGTTGGAGTTAGAGAATATCTATCAAAGCAAGAATCGTGCTAGGAAATCTCATCTAAGGAGACAGCTAGCCAACACAAGGATGAAAGTTGGTGATTCAGTCCACTCATATATTTTGAAGATTAAATATTTACAAGATCAGTTACTCAATATTGAAGTCAACATTTCAGATGAAGAGATGGTAAATACACTTCTAAACTCACTTCCATCTTCATATTGTGCTTTTGTTACTTTTTTATCTTTCTCTACAAGAGATAGAGAACTTTCATTTGAAGAGTTGCAATTAATATTACTTCAAGATGAAGATTAACAAAACAATATGGAAGAAAAATGATGAAGCCATGTTATCATCATCGAATGAAAGAAGAATAAGGAGACAAAGAAGGAGAAGAAGAGTCAGGAATCCAAGAAGGAAAGTAAGGCTTCTAATCCTAAGACTTCCAATCTTCCTGTAATGCTTCCTCTACACCCAAAGAAAATCCTTCGACTACATCTGATTCAAAGAAAGAAGTATGGCATTACCGTAAGAAACTAGGTCATTGCATGGCAGAATGTAGAACAAGGATTTTTTATGAGAATTAGAAGGTATTAGGTAATAGTAGTGAAGATGATCCAAAACCTAAATCTTCAAAGGTAGATTCATATGCACGTGAAGAGATAGCTTTTGATCAAGCAGCATTAAATGTGATTTCAGATAATCCTCAGATTTTTTATTATGGATCTACTAAGCATATGGAGGTTGGGGAAAGGTATTGTCTTCCCTTTCTAACTCTTCAGGTAGAAGATGATCATTGCAGATGTTCATGATTTGGAAGTTGTTGGTGTTGGAAAAGTAAACCTTAAGTCCATACATGAAGAAGAATTTGCTCTATATCTCTACTTTCTTGTTAGATGGTTTTAAAGTTGTTTCTAAGAAAGCTTCATGTTAGATCCTCTTACCTAATGAGAAGCATTGTCTACTTTAAGGTGAAAACACAAGTGACATGTTTGTGTTATCCAAAATTAGTAATGCTAATGTTTCTAGGTCTTCTACACGTAAGGAGAACATGAAGTTATGGCATGCTAGATTTGGTCATGTCAGTTTCATAGCACTCAAGCATATTAAAGATCAAGGTATGGTGGAGATTTTGCCTACTTTCTCTTTCCCCGATGATGTAGAGTCATGTGAAAATCTTCACAAACTACCTTTTAAGATGCATGGATACATCACAACCACAAGGAACTTGTAGATCATACCTTCATATGTGAATGGTCCGATGACAGGAAATTCTATTCAAGGTTTTAGGTATTTTGTTACTTTCATTGATGATTTCTCAAGATCTTCATGGATTTATGGACTTAAATTGAAGTCAGAGGTTTTTCCTACTTTTAAGAAGTTGTTAGCTATGGTTGAAAATGAAAGTCAATCAAAGATCCATATTTTGCGAAGTGATAAAGGAGGAGAATACATGTCAAAATACTTTAAGTCTTTTCTTGAAGACAAAGGTATTTCTTATCAACCCACTATTTCTTAGATGCCAAAATACAATGGTGTTGCAGAGAGAAAGCATAGGATACTTGTTGAGACTATGTGTAGTATGATATCATCCAAAAAGCTTTCTCCCAAGTTTTGGTTTGATGTAGTGCATTCAACTAGTCACATTCTGAATAGGTCTTCCACAAAAGCTTTGAAGATCATTATATCTTATGAAGCTTATTATGGAAAGAAACCCAATGTGAGTTACTTTTTTGGTTCTCCGACTTATTTTCACATTGAGAAGAAGGATCGTGGTAAGCTTGATGTAAAAGCCATTAAAGTTGTCTTTATTGGTTACGCGATGTAAAGCAAAGGATATAGATTCTATGTTCGAAATATAGTTGATATCCTACTCTCACGCAATGCATATACTGCAGAAAGTCAAATTTATGATAAGAAGGAAGAGATTCAAGAATTCATGAAATCAGATGACTTTGCATTTTTCAGAAGGAATTTGGATTCTTATATGGAGTCATACAAGGGGGGTGATGAAGCTTCTCAAACCCTAAAAGAAGCACTTGATAGAGGTGAAGAGAGTTCCATTACCAACATCAATACCTAGTCCATCATCAGTACCTCTTGAAGTTCCAACTTATGAAGGTGGAGAAGGTTCTAGAGTTCTAGAAGAAAGAGATATTGAATAACCAAAAATAGTTCCACCACTTTTTAAGAATATGCCAAAGTGTTTATATCAAACCTAGAACGAGAGTGGTATAAAGGAATACATTGGAAGAACCAGAAGTCAAACAAGGAGACAACAAACAAATTAGGTAAATTATGCAAAAAATTTTGCAAAACATAATATTTTAGCATGGCCACCGACACTTCTTTGTATATGTTCTTTAATAAAACATATAGTGTCCTGGTCAGCTATAGATTGTAAGTTCGACTGCATTTGTAACACCTAAGAAGTCTATGTTCATGCTCCCCGTGTATTGTGTTTTTCTGCATATTTTGCAGCCTATGTGCGGAGTATCGTGTGTAGCCCTAGAAGCTTGGTTTTCTACTCTGAGGATATCGTCATGGAGCTCTCCAAAAGGAAAGCCCACTGTGCTGCATCGCCATTGAAATACTTCACATAATACCTTGTTTGAACTCTCCGCTTGTCCATTGGCTTGTGGATGATAGGTTTCTGAATTTTTATGAATCACTAAGAACTCCATTAGTGACTCATCACTTCATTAATGAAGTGCGCACCTCTATCACTGACTATTAATTATATTCATAAGAATCAAACATGGAAGCTTTTGTGAGTTACTAAAAGGTTTTGAAAACTCAGATGCAACTCCTAGTCTTTATGTTAAAGCTAAGAAAGATATTTTGATTATTTTTATTATTATCATATATGTTGATGGTGACAGGTCCCAAAGATTCAAACCTTCACTTTTTAAAGCAGAACTTAATCATATATTTGATGTAAATGATTTAGGTATTTTGCATTATTATCTTGAGATTGGGTCTAAGTATAGAGATGAGTGTATCTACATGACACACCAAAAATACATTGAGAAATTATTGGAAAGGTTTGAGATGTCAGATTCCAAGCCTATGCAGACACCTATGGATATCAATGTCATTACAGTCGGAAGTAGATTCAGAACCATATGATGCTACATTATATAGTCAAGCAGTTGGTTGCTCGATATATCTATGTAATACACATGTGGACATTCAATTTGTAATTTCTCAAGTATCCACGTTCATGCATAATCAACTCAAGGTTTAGTGGAAATCAATTAAGAGAAATATTTTCAGAATACCGAAGCTTTGCAGTCATAGAAAGTTTTATAGGTTATTGAACCTTGTACCATTGTGACATTGAAGGGGGGTTGTTGGAAACAATGTCCCAAATTACAATATAGTAGCTATATGATGTGTTCTTTATAGAACCCTCCACAAGCAAAGTGTGTAAGCAGAATGGTTAAAGCAATTACCTGTCAAATAGGCCACTCGGATTCAAAACCTGTTGGCTGTAGCTGAGGTCTTTTGAAAAGCTAAAATTCGCAAAGTGATTTTTATGGTGCCGATGTTTAATTGCGATCGTACCTTTTGAGTATCTTTCCGTGATGAAAGCATGTTTTTAGAGTTGCTTTTCAATAAGCACAAAATCTTATATAATGAAGGCATTGCTCATTGTTATAATCATCACTCAAGGAGTCACTTGGTGATCAAGAGGTGCTCTACAAGGAGGAGTTTGGAGGAGGTGTGGTCTACATCTGGAGTATCTGGAAGAGTTCGTATCAGCCAACCATCAGCATCACTTGCCGAGTTACTATGAGTAAAAGTCTATTTCTGTCCCCACTCATTCATCCACTAGTTTCTGATTTAAGCTAATCAAAATTCACGTTTGTTGTAAAATAATTCTAAATTGTTCATATTCTCCATATTCACACACACACACTCTTCATACCTCTTAGGCACTTACACACGATTGCTTGTATCTAGTTCCTATTTCTGCCTAAATTCAGATCTTGTCAGTTTGTATCATATTCACACATTGTAATTTGACATTTGAATATAAGATAGTGTAGGTGAGCATTCTAGCTTACTTTGAAAGATCTTGTCTATTCTCTCTCTATCTCTCACTCATCTCCTTTTGAGTCTTAAGGTGTATATGCTAAGGTTCATGTGTTGAAAGATCCTGTAAACTTGTGATTAATTGTTCATGAGGCCCATCCCATTTCTAACATCAAGCAGGTCTACCTTTCACCAAGAAAGTGTATGCTACAAAGTGACCTACATGCTCACTAACATAAACAAAAGAATAAAATTGTTCAAACAAATGTCAAATACATGAGTCAAAATTAGGGTTTTAGGACTTTAGTGCCTTACAAGAATCCCATTTGAGCACTAGAGAGCAATATTCTTGCAAAACAACAATTTTTTAATGTACCCAATACTCAATCTAGATATCAAACTTAATGATCTAGGTATAGTACAATCAGATAGCTTGTCAAATTCAACCTTGTACTAAACAAGTAAGACTAAAAAAGAGAGAGGGTCAAGAAATCTGAGTCTAAACTAGGAGTACTATCCACGTATCAAAGAAATTTCAAAAATTTAACTCAATTTCATTAAATTTCAAAAATTAGGAGTCGATCTACCTAAGTTAGATGTTCTAATGTGTGCCTCAAAACCTTTACGTGAAACTGAACCAATATGGATTCGATTTTACTATTTCAGCTATATATTTTTGTTCGAAATAGAATAACAAAATTCAAAATTAATAGAATGGAAAGGTAATACCACCTGAATTTTTAATTTGTACCTTCAAAAAGATATACAATCAAATTCTATCAGCTTCTTTAAGTTCTGTAGCAGCAAAATAATATAGCTTACTACTGACCCAAGAACTTTAGCAGGTTGGAGTAAAATTTGCTAAAAGAACTAGCTTTGAATTCTAATGTGCTTTTTAATTAGGTATCTTGGATTATACCATGCACTAAATATGGATAAACAGAGCACAATTTATATATAATAGCATTAAAGTCTGAAATTCCAGATACACTGGCTGGAATACTCAGAGAACGGCTGGAAAAATTCAAACGTCAATTACTATGGACAGCAAAGTGTCAAAAGCTTAACAGCTTCATTTATTGCATAATTACAATGTTGGAGTGAATTAGGACAGCCTGAGAGCTTAAAACAAAAATAAATACTCTTTTTTACTACAAAAAATCAAAAACTCGTAAGGAGTTACATAGCCAAAAAGGATTGTACTTACAAGAAGCTCTTTTATCCTCTTTTAGGCTCAAGCTCCCATTTCTCTATTCATGCTTTGATACCAATTTGTTAACCAAGAATAGACAAACATAAGAGAAAAACACACATACAAGAGAACAGATACACACAAGAGATAGCCAAAGAATAAATTGCTCGATTAATGATAGCTAGATACAAGGTAATGAATACTCCAATCAATATAAAGGTAATGTGAACTTACAAATCATGTATCATACTAGAGAGGATTTGGGTAATGTAGAGGCTACGGCCAAAAATGACTTCCAAGAAGATCCTCCAAGCTTGTAGAACAACTCCCATGCCTACATGTGATGAAAGTACCTCCTCCCACCATACAAGAAAGAGTTTTTCACCTCCAATGATCAAGTATGCTCCTCCATGCAAAAGGCACCTTCTAGTGATGTAGCTCCAAGTTCAAGTGATAATCAAGAGTGACCATGTCACGTCTTTATATAGCAAGGGGTGAAGGTTTTTAGAAAAGCTATAGCGAAAAGATGCCCATGCTGGTGTTTTAATTGAAATTGCTAGTTTTTTATGGTGGCACTTTGCTGATGTGGCAAGAGTACACTTGGAATGACTTTAATAATGTGGCATATGAAATTTTTTACAGAAACTCTCTAGTGCCCTGTGCCTTTTTCACTTATTTAATTTGACTTTTCTTGCATATTAGGATTTTATGTCAAAAATCAAAAATCGGGTTTGAGCTTTTTACTTGATTTCAGGGTTTTCTCCTATGATGTATAGTATCATTGGATAGCTCTCAAGACATACTTAGTGATTCTGTGGTTCATTTTAAAAAGCTCCAAGTTTACTTTTTAACCATTTCTTTGACCATCTTTGACCTATGACTGAAATTAACCTAAGTTACAAACTAATCATGAATGTCACTCATATATACAAGATATGAAGATCCTAAACTAATATATACAAGTTGAATAATACCAACATCTATCCTGATGTACATATAGCACGTAGCTTTTAAACCAAGATCTACCATTAACCATGATCCACCACGATGTACCTTCCTGGCCCAAAAAATTATTTTAGCCTTCCGAAGTCATAGATATAGATTTCATTTGGTTCTATCCACCATGTCCATATCAACTTTGTGTGTTCCAACTTCCATTATTATCTTGTACAATATTAAAAAAATTGAAGGCAAATGGCAGGGAAAGAATCAACCAATAATGAATGAGGTGACTAGTAGAGTGTTCTGCAACAAGCACAGTACATATGATTGATTTCTCTGAACCATATGGCTTAATTCAATAAAGGCTTAAAAGGGAAAAATTTCTACTAGATTATTAAGATAAGCTTTGCAGAAAGTATATATTCCAAATTCACTATACTTCAAAAAATCTGGAACCAAAGAGAGCATGTTGAACTATTACTCAAACAATTTCTGCAAAATATTTGGCTTCCGCAGCTGCCCATTCAGCTCGGGTAAATCATTCAAGGACCCAGACATCGAGAGAAATATTGATCACATGTATAAATGTAAGAATACTAAATCTTGGGTATACAGATTTCATAAATACCACAACAGAGTTTGAACAGTGAAACAGTCCCCAAAAAAAGAAAAAACCCCGAAAGTTTGCAATCAGAGCACTTGGAACCAACTCAGTTAAGAACTAAATGAGTTGTTTAATAGACTCTTTTCTGGTGCAGTCAAATGTGCATATTACATGTGCCATTGGTATAGCAATGGCATGTTGAGGGAAACTTTAAGCTGAAACCGTTTGACTTGAGCCAGGAGACATATGATTGCAATCTCTTTACCCTACAATATGGATAGAACTGAGCCCCTAGATGTGTGCTGCAGCAGAAAAGCAAAAAAGATTCCAAGAAATCAATGCTCCTGCTTGGATTTCGCAACCTCCAGACAAACATGAACTTTTCTGATCAAAAACACATATAGTATATCGCCAGTGCCTCCAGAAGAAGTGAACTACTCTGATCAAGAGACACTTCAGAAATCATCAGCTCACAATGGAGGGCTTGGAAAAGACTTTCCGAAGTTTCAGCGCCTGTAAGGTCCCTGATAAGATAGACGACCTCCATAATTGAAGTTTCCACGAGCATAGGAAGAACCATAAATGGGTCCACCACCAATGTAAGGATATCCCGCTTGGCCATAAGGCACTCCAAAATTGCGACCTCCAGTACCCCTCCCACCAAACCTGCCAGGCCTGTAGGGGTTTGACTGAGGAACATTGGGCACATTCACACGTGGCTTCTTTGATACCCCTGCACTAGTATCTGGATTCCGTCTCTTCTCTGTGCTCAGCTTCTCCAGCTGTGCAATCCTCCTTTGAAGGCCCTCTGTTGGATAATCTGCCTCTAACTTGTATGTCTCAACACATTTCAGGACTGCTCTAGCAGCATTTAATTCTTTCATGTGAATTTCATCCTGCAATTTGTAAAGAACCCATAAATTGTACTAGCCTAAAAAGACTCTAAACAATTCTGGAATGAATGAACTCAGAAGCTAAACCTTTTCTTCTGCAGATGCGGAAGTTGTATGACCTTGTCGGATATCCTTAAGATAAGCTTTCAGTAAAGGTACTGGTGGAAATTTCTCAGCAAGCTTATATTCTTGAATGAGATCAACTGCCTCCAGATTTTTCCCATCCTTAATCACCCTCTCAATCAATCCTGCAAAGGTAATAGACACAGACGACATACATCACTACCTTTGAAAAGTGGAAAGATTCAGTCATCCTCTACCTTCTTTTGAGAAGTGCTTATGATATCCACTCAAATGGTGGACTAGATCCATTGACTTGGTTCAAAAAGGATCTCTGCCAATCCCCTTCTCCCCATCCCTCCCCTCTGCATTTTTTTGAGCAGTGCTAAAGAACCACGCACAAACATTTGGACTAGATCCATTGATTTACTAGGAAAAGGATCTCTGCAAATCCCCTTCCCTCATCCCTCCCCTCTACATTTTTTTGAGCACAGCTAACGAACCATGCACAGAAACATTTGGACTAGATCCATTGATTTGCTTGGAAAAGGATCTCTGCCAATCTCCTTGTCCCCTCATCTCTCCCCTTTTTCCCTTACCAATTTTCATAACCATTTTTTGGCTTAAGCATGTATCTTGAAACAGTGTAACCTAATACGTTGACAAATGCACACAAACAACATATCAATTTGTTTGAAGTCGAAAATTTGGGGTGATTTAAAGCTATAGGTTAGTTTTATGAACCAGTCAAAATTAGTTCTTTGCACTTGCCAAGCATAGGTTGTCCACAGAATGAGAGAGAGGGTCAGTGTGGATGAGAAAAACATCTGCTAGCTCCTGTGTCTCATATCTGAGTATACACTCTCAAGAAGGAATGGAACCTTCATTTATGTTTGTATAAAAGTACGTCGGCCATCACTTTGGCCCCCATTTTTTTAGAGCTCTTTTTGAAATATAAGCCATAAATATAGAGGGGGAGAAATACAAAATAACCATGCACATGAAGAGGGATTCTAAGTACCTTCTACCTCAACAACCTCCCACTTAAAGGTATAGGAGACTCATTTGACTCCCATAAGTTGTACACAGTGCCAAGAAAGTGCTTTCCAAAGAAACTTTGAAATCCAATATGCGAGCTTATGAAGTGCCCAGACTGTCTTTGAAAATCCAAGCTTCAATCATAGTCTCTGAAGAAGTTAAGAACCTCTGAAGATGCCTCAAGCAATGAAGAAGAAAATGCTGCCACCAAATGTGAGAATGATGCTACAGCTCCTATAAAAAGAAATCTTCTCAAGCCTGCATCATCTGTTATGTCAAAACTCTCAATGCCTCAGCAAATTAGAATCCCCTTTTGCATCATACACCGGTTCCTGTTAGTGCCTTGCCCAGATCCTCCCTACTAACAAGACAAAGCTCAAGCAATACTTGCAAATATAAAAGGGCAACATCAGACTCACCTCCAAGTTGTAGAGCCAAGCAGCCTCACTACCAATCCTAGGAACCTACAACTACAAGGGTGGCCATCACCCCAAGGACTGACGTCCCATACCACCCCCCCAAGGGTGCATGGGTGGCTCCACCAAGGGCCAAAAGAGTCCATGTGCCTCATACAAGGAATGAAATAAGCCTATTCACATTGGCCAAACACTTTACACTTTGCCCAACCTCCAACTAAAGGAACTCATCCAAATGTCCTTCGTTTCTGGGGGCATAACACTCCCCCCCTTATTTTCAAGGATTGCCCTTAGCAATTTCCTTAAATAATGGAACCTGGCAACGGTCTTCTCAACAACATGACCAACCCCCAAGTCATAAGAAACCTGGATTGATGTTCCCCCTTAACCACATACATCTAGTCCAATGCCAAAGGGGCTTTGAGTAGCGGATGATCTTCTCTAAGCTTTGGATCCCCTTCGAAGATATTGCAATATCGTTTTATATGGGTTTCTCTATCAAGCAACCTATGTGCAATAAAAGATGAACAACAATCCCTCAAGGTAGATCCAACTCATAAGATACATGAGTTCCATTGTATGTGATCCGAAAAGAATCACAATGATGAGAAGATAACTCCATGCACATGTCAATCACAATCTCCTTGGAATCCATAAGTACCCAAAAATACTTCCTCGTATCAATTCCGGAGATCCAGAGACCTATGCCCATAGTTGTTACTGATGGGATTCTTGTTGGAAAAGCAACCTTCCACTAGAGGGTTGCTTATATTTCAAGGAAAAAATCATAGATTTTCAGATTTTTACAAAAGTCAACCAAGGCCAAAATTTGGTCAAAATTGACATTTTTTGCACAAAAATCTATTTCATATTAGGAAAGTAGAAGTAAAGAGCTCTATGCTGATGTATGACACATAGAATTTGGACAAGTTTTTGACACACAAAAGTCAAACCCTAATCTGCAGGTCAAAGTCAAAACCAATATGAAAAGCAATTTTTAAGCCAAAAGCAATGTATTTGTTATCTTTATGATCAAAATATCAAAACAGCATTAAAATTACCCAAAAAAAAAAAATTGTCCCGAAAAATCCGACAAGATTTCTGCCATGATTTACGAGACTAGCTTTTTTGAGATTTTTTTTAGATCTTTTTTAATCTAAAAAGCATGGGATGACAAGCTTATAAAAAGATGAGCTTTTTAGGAATATGGATCATCACTTCTAAGTCCTCTAAGCCTTGAGTTTGGCAAAAGAGTTCTTCAACCTTGGAAGAGAGGAGAGCTTGGATTTCTTCATCTTCAACAAGGAGGACAGCAGCTAGGGTTTATGTTTCTTATTCATCAACAAGGAACGCATTGACTTGGAGCTAATCTGCACATGGAAAAGATCATCTTCATCTCTGAGAGATTGTGAAGTTATGAAGAAAGGCACCGGCATGTGCATTTACTTGCATTATTTTATGATTCTTTGTAACACTCATGTACTTCATAATTTGGAATATATGACATATATGTGAAGCTTTGCTCCATCTCTCTATGACTTTGTCTATTTTCTTTCGTGTCTCTATCTCATTTTTGCCTCTATATTGATTATGGGCCTTTAAAACCAACAGTTGTATCAAAGCAGGTGGAAATAATGCACATAGAGCATGTTAAAAATCGTGCATATTATAAAAAAATAAGAGTAAATATGGAAGACACAAGTCAAGCTCAGTTCATTATTCAGCATATGGCAACAAGTCCCTAAAACAGATACCAATCAAAAGCTTGCTAAATACGTTAACCAAAGGAATCAGTCTTTTTTATTCCACAAGCAATCACATATATTTTGCAGATGTCCTTATCATAGGTCATATTCAGGTTTTATATCATATTTTTATATGAGGACATGATTATATGAACAAGGAAGGGAAAGAGATCTACATTCAGATTTCAGTACCTTATGGTGGATGGATTTTCAACTTCTTGTGTTCGTATATTTTGTGTTATTTAGATAGGTGTAGATGAAAGCACGTGACTGATACTTGATAGGGATCGGCAACCTTGAGAGTTTAGGAAGTATGTTGGAGTTTGCACACTATCTCCTCCCATTTAATGCATTTAATGTCAATGCTATCATCCCTTTGTTTGCATCTATCTTTCCAAGCAAATATTTGGATGGGAGTATAGGATGGCTGATTCCTCCTTTTGACTTGCGTTATCGGAGTGCTCTTCATGTCCACGTTCTATTGTATTTTATGGACAATGGCATGATCTTTATAGGTACCTACAACAACATTTTTGTCAGCTAGCAACAACATTTTTTCAACCAAAGAACCTACCTTGACATATTCCCCTTATGTCACGTTAGGAGAGCATTGTTGGAAAAAAGCAACCTTTCACAAGAGGGTTCCTCATATTGTTAGGGTTGAGATGTGGTGCTCGAGGGATAGAGGACGCATGTGAGTGCCTCAAAAGTGGAGGCGCAGGGCCGAAATGGAGGCGCAACTGCTTAGAGGGGAGAGAGAGAGAGAGAGAGAGAGAGAGAGAGAGAGAGAGAGAGAGAGAGAGAGCGAAAGAGAGAGAGAGAGAGAGAGAGAGAGCATCGATCAGCTTTTGGGAAGCTTCTCTAAAAGTGAGAGAGCCAAAAGTGTTATTAAGTTATGTTATATAGAACCCTTTTTAGGATTGGCCAAGTTCACATTGAACTTGGGCCAAAAAATAAAGAATAAGTGACTTAGCCTTTATAAATAGGCCTATACACATGTATAAAGGGGTCATTTAGGGCTTTACCCCAACAACCTCCCACTTAAAGGCATAAATGACGCCTTTAAGCTAAGTGACTCCCACCATCTGTATACATAACTGATGTTGTGCTTTAGGTAAGCACTTAGTGAGAACATTTGCAAGGTTCTGAGATGTATGGATCTTAACCAATATGATAAGGCCATCCTCAAGCACCTCTCGAATGAACTGATATCGCACGTCAATATGTTTTGTGCGTGCATGAAACATGGCATTCTTTGCCAAACATATGGGACTCTGGCTATCAGAAACAAGTATAGGTGCTTTGTCAGGCAAACCAAACTCGTTGCAAAGACGTGCTAACCATATAGCTTCCTTGCAAGCCTCAGTGGCTGAAATATATTCAGCCTTAGTAGTAGACAAAGCAACAATCTTTTGCAATCTGTTGCACCATGATACAGCACCACCTGCAAGGGTGAAAACATAGCCACTTGTGGATTTCCGTGTATCCACATCACCCGCCATGTCGGAATCACATAATCCCTTCAGCTCTAATGGGCCCTTTCCATAACGTAGGCATTTGTTTTTAGTTCCTTTCAGATATCTCAAGATAGATTTGACTACCTCCCAATGAGCTCTACCAGGATTAGCTATGAATCTACTCACAACTCCCCACTGCATGAGCAATGTCTAGCCGAGTAGCAACCATAGCATACATAAGTGAACCACAAGCTGATGCATATGGAACACTCTTCATGTAATTAGCTGCATCATCATCTTTGGGACAGTCATCCTTGGAGACCTTAACATGTGGCTGCAATGGCACTCCAAGAGGCTTACCATCAGCCACATTAAATCTGTCCAGCACTTTTTCAATGTACTTTTCTTGGGATATATGCAAAGTATGCTGCTGCCTATCCCTTTTTATACGCATACCAAGAATATGCTCAGCTTCCCCAAAGTCTTTCATTGAGAATGCAGAGTTCAGCTGCTGTTTTAGAGCATTCAGTGTGCTCTTTTTCTTCCCAGCCAGCAGCATATCATCTACATACAGTACAAGAATGATTGGGCTTCCATCTTCATCCTTTTTGGTCTTACAAACAGTGATCTGCATGGCTTTTTTTGAACCCATGTTTGAGCATAAATGCATCAAACTTCTTATACCATTGTCTGGGGGCCTGTTTCAGCCCATATAAGCTCCTTTTCAGTTTGCATACCAGATGCTCTTTTCCAGGAATGGCATATCCTTCTGGCTGTTTCATGTACAGCCCTTCATCTAGATCACCATGCAAAAAGGCTGTCTTAACATCCATTTGGAATAATTCCAAATCCAAGGCAGCTGTGAGAGCAAACAACACATATAATGTGGTCATTTTAACCACTGGAGAGAACACTTCTTGGAAATCAATGCCCTCCTTTTGGGCATATCCCTTAGCAACCAGCCTTGCCTTGTACTTGGGTTATACATACATACATACATACATACATACATACATACATACATACATACATACATTACATACATACATACATACATACATACATTACATACATACATACATACATACATACATACATTACATACATACATACATTACATACATACATACATACATACATACATACATACATTCTTCGGTTGGAATGTCTACCAGTTAGATATCAAAACAACCTTTCTTAATGATGATCTTCATGAAGATGTCTACATCCAACAGCCACAAGGTTTTGACGGGCCAAGTAAAGAGCATTTAGTATGCATACATACATACATACATACATTACATACATTACATACATACATACATACATACATTACATACATACATACATTACATACATACATACATACATACATACATACATACATTCTTCGGTTGGAATGTCTACCAGTTAGATATCAAAACAACCTTTCTTAATGATGATCTTCATGAAGATGTCTACATCCAACAGCCACAAGGTTTTGACGGGCCAAGTAAAGAGCATTTAGTATGCAAGCTTATCAAAGCATCATATGGTTTAAAGCAAACCCCAAACGCATGGTATGAGAAAATACATCTCTATCTTTTATCTATTGATTTTGAAAACTCAGAAGCTGTGCCTACTCTTTATGTTAAAGCAGAAAAAGATGTATTGATTATTATTATCATGTATGTTGATAATATGATTATGACACGTCCCAACGATTCAAATCTTCACTTTTTTTAAGCAAAACTTAAGCATATATTTGATGTGAATGATTTAGATATGTTACATCATTATCTTGGGATTGAGTTCAAATACAAGAATGAGTGTATCTACATAACACAGCAAAAATACATTGAGAAATTATTTGAAAGGCTTTAAATGACAGATTCCGAGCCTATGCAAACACCTATGGATGTTAATGTGGCATTATAGGCAGCAACAGATTCAAAACCCTTTTGATGCTACTTTGTATAGTCAAGAAGTTGGTTGCTTATCTATTTATGTAATACACATCTTGACATTCAATTTGTAGTTTCTCAATTATCCATGTTCATGCATAGTCCACTAAAGATTCATTAGAAAGCAGGTAAGAGAATTTTTCAGATATTTGAAGGGAACTTCAAACTATTCTATGGTATTTCCAAAATCACCACAATTTTCATTTAAAGGTTTTTCAAATTCTGATCGGGCAAGTGATAAAGACTCAAGAAGAAGCACAAGTGGCTATTGTTTCTATCTAGGAGATTATCTTATCTCATGGTTATCAAAGAAACAACGTACAGTAGGTTGTAGATACATTTTCAAGTGAAGCAAAGTGTAGGACTTTCTTTACAACTATACTTGAAGCTATTTAGTCGCAGAAAATTCTTAGTTATCTTGATGTACAAGTTCATCTTCCCATGCAAACATTTTTAGACAGTCAAAGTACTATTGCTATTGCTATTGCAAAGAATCCTGTTGATCGTGCAAAGACAAAACATATTGAAGTACACTACCACCACATTCGGGAACAAGTATCCAAGAAGCACATTGAACTAGTCTATATACCTATAAGTGAAAATGTTGCACCTATTTTGTACACCCACTTGTTGGGAATGGCCTTCCTTCTTGTGGGCAACTCAACCGAATCCCAAGTATCATTTGCATGCAAGGCCTTTCTCTCTTCCTGCATGGCTAACTCCCACTTCTTCTTGTACTCACATAGCTTTGCCTCTTTATAAGTAAGAGGCTCACCCTCATCTGATAACATAATGTAATGTATAGAGGGGTCATATCTATTCACTGGCCTCCTAGGACATGTAGATCTTCTTACCCAATGATCCACATTACCCGGTACTGGATCTATATCAGGAGGTACATCAACTTCTTCATTGTTAATGGGTTGTTGTGCATCATTTCCAGCCTTGTTTTCAGCATGAATAGGTGGCTGCATATGCCCATCAGGAGCCTCTTCTTGCTGTCCAACATCATCTTGCTCAAAAACCACTGAATTATCTATATTTTCAGCCATATGTGGTGCATCTTAAGGGTCTGAAATAGGCCTAACGTGTGGCTGGTTTTGCTTAAAACCTTTTTATGGTCATGTTTTGAGGCAACATTGTTTTTTTGCAGCCTTGCCTCATTAAAAACAACATCCCGGCTGCGTATGACCCTTTTCAGCTGAGGTAACCATATTCTATAACCCATTTCACCTTCTTCACCATATCCCATGAAGAAGCCTTTAATGGATTTGGCATTAAGTTTACTCCTCAACTCAGGTCTTATGTGTACAAAAGCTTCACAGCCAAAGACGCGTAAGTGATCATATGAAGCAAGTTTTCCAAACTAAACCTCTCCAGAGATGTCACCTTTCAAGGATGTAACAGAAGATCGATTGCATATATATACTGCATTTTTAAGAGCCTCCCCCCAAAAACCACGAGGGAGATTAGCTCTGGACGGCATGCATCTCATTCTCTCACAAAGAGTCCGATTATACCTTTCAGCCACACCATTAGAAGAGGGGTTGTATGGAACAGTAAGCTCCCTCTTTATGCCCAAATTTTCACAAAAGACTTTTGAGTTCAGCACTTGTGAACTCACCCCCATTATCCATACGTAAGCATTTCAGCTTTCTACCTGTTTGGGTAGTCACAAATGCATGAAATCTCTTAAATGCAGCAAACGTTTCATCTTTTGATTTGAGCAATTGCACCCAAATTTTTCTAGAAAAATCATCAACAAATGAAATAAAATATAAAGCATCCCCCATAGATTTGGTGGGCATGCTACATACATCAGAATGGACAAGATCTAATATACAAGACTTACGAGATACACTAGAGTATAAGAACTTTTCACTTGCTTTCCATATTGACAATCATTACAAAATTGTAGCTTCGTGCCTTTAACATCAAGCTTCTTCAAGTTACAAAGTTTGGATAGACCCTTTTGGCTCATATGGCGGAGTCTTTTATGCCACAATTCCATGTGAGAATTAATCTCAGCCAATGCAATGAATTTGCCATACAAGGCCTTTCCATCCAAGCAATACAAAGTTCCCCTTTTGTGCCTTTAACAATCAGTCGTGACCCTTCAATCATCTTCCATGAGCCTCTTTCAAATAAAACGTTGTAACCATGCATATCCATTTGCCCAACAGAGAGCAAACTCTTCTTGATTCCTCGTACATATCTCACATTTGTGCCATCTGTTGAAAGATGCACAGTGCCAATACCTTCAATGGGACATGCATGATTATTCCCTAGGTATACATGGCCATGGCTGCCCGCATGAAAAGCCAATGCAATGAAATTTGCCATACAAGGCCTTTCCATGCAAGCAATACAAAGTTCCCCTTTTGTGCCTTTAACAATCAATCGTGACCCTTCGATCATCTTCCATGAGCCTCTTTCAAATAAAACGTTGTAACCATGCATATCCATTTGCCCAACAGAGAGCAAACTCTTCTTGATTCCTCGTACATATCTCACATTTGTGCCATCTGTTGAAAGATGCACAGTGCCAATACCTTCAATGGGACATGCATGATTATTCCCTAGGTATACATGGCCATGGCTGCCCGCATGAAAAGCCAATGCAATGAATTTGCCATACAAGGCCTTTCCATGCAAGCAATACAAAGTTCCCCTTTTGTGCCTTTAACAATCAATCGTGACCCTTCGATCATCTTCCATGAGCCTCTTTCAAATAAAACGTTGTAACCATGCATATCCATTTGCCCAGATAGCTAATAAGCAAGTGGATGCACTACTTCCGCTCATGTAATATTGTCGATGAGAAACAAAAGATCAAGCATGCCACATACAGTTTAATGGATGTCACTCATCGGTGGGTGGAGAAAAATCAGGCAAGATAAGACAGAACCCGCCACTTGAGCAAAATTCAAGGTTAACATTTAGAATAACTTCATTCTACCAAATGAGCGTACAAGGTTTTGGATGCCTGGTTTCTGCAACAGCGATAGCCCACAATGAACGAGTATGCTAATAAATATAAAGAGAGATTTGGATGTATGGTATTTCTTGTAGCAACGAGAGCTCACAATGCAAGAATATATAGATAAATAGAGAAAGAGAGAGAGAGATCTTATTAAAGATTTCAAGTGCCAAAATTTCTCCAAGTCCATAAGTTTGTACTTTGTCTTCGAGAACGTCCCGTCCACTTGTGCACAAGGAGCACTTCCACACCTTGAATGAGGCTCTAGAATTTGCTTTGGTGTTGGGGATGGGCGATACTCGTGACCCCAACCTACAGGATAGAAAACAACATGGACAAGATTCAAGAAGCCTAATGCTTCAATTCCAATGCCTAACAAGCAAGCAAATGTCATACAAACTTCTAGTCATGGAAAGAGAAAAAGTGTAGCTTCCATGGCTAACAGAGCTTTTCAGCCTTCCAATTCGACACACATCCAGAAGGAAAAAGGCTTCTCATTGAGGATCTTTGTTATGGATGCCTAGGACAATAGACATATGGCATATTGACTCTGTCTTGAGTAAAAAAAGATTTCAAAAGCTACAGTGGTGGAGAGACAATAGTCTTTATCATCTACTCCATCATCCCCTTCTAACTCGATATCTTGGTTACAAATACAAAGATGATCCTCCATCTAAGAATAAGCAAAGAAGGTGAGTACCATGCCACATGTGGTATTATCTCAAATTGGACAAAAAGATTATCAGTTCCTCGACACCAATTTGGTTGTAATTAGAGGGGAGATTAATAGACATCCTATGAAAAATTTATTTGATATAGTATCTACAAATAATGTGGCTAATTCTTCTTTAATCAGGAAATTAAAGTTAAAGACACCTACAAAGTAGAGTTAGCCTATGGAAAAAGTGTTGGAAATCAATGTCACATCAGTCCAAAATCCTATTAAAGCAGAAACTCTAATTTTGGTACTTAGTCATTTTTGGCACAAAATATGGGTAAAATTTTTATGAGCCTATCTTGTAGAGCTTGATGAGAGCTTTCTAATGGTATATGACATACAGTCATCAGAGATCTGTTTGGGAGAAAACCCTAACCATAATTTTCTGCTGATTTAGGGTATTTACCTCATTTGCTAGCTCTCAGCTTGGAGGTCATAAAAATGTTTTCAGATCATTCATCAGGTGGTCAGATGTCTGAAAAAGCAAGTCAAAACCTATCTTCTGTGATAATTTAAAAATAAAGCAAAATCTAGTAAAAAATTTGCGATTGAGTTTTAAAAAATGATAAACTTTATTTTGATCTACAAAAAGCAGATTTTTTTGCTAGAACACTTGGTGGCCTATATAAGAAGCCTCTTAGTCACTTCTGAAGACATCCCAACCAATTCCAATGCTAGCTTGTGGTGGAGCTTGAGGAAGTAGTGCTCTAGCACTCATGGGGCAACCATGGTGCACTTTATGAAGCTATGGAGCTATGTTAAGGTGCAGCCATGAAGTTCTTCTTGGAAAAGAGTGTGCTCATACTCTTGCTTATGGAGAAGACTTACCCATCAGCAGCTTGTTTCGTGTGGATCAGCCATCTACATGATGTATTTGAAGATTGTCTTCTACATATGGAGTACTTCAAAGACATTGGATGGAGCTTAACATAAGATTTGCATCTTATGTTAATTATTCACGTACATATTCTCTTTGTGAACACAGATACTACTTCGAGCTTATGGAGGTAGTGGCATCCATATCAGGAGTCGTCCTATTCGGCATACATAAAGGAGAATCAGTACATGCATGCTACATGCATTCAGATGAGGTGTTAGAGAAGGTGTTTCCACATGAGTATGAGGATTTTTGTCAACAACATATTACCATTCAATGCTAATTCTGTAAGTATGTGATCTTTCACACACACATCTGATTTAGGGTCTTCCATAGCCTAAATTCAGATTACGGTTTGCTGAATATCAGTTTCAAACTGATGTTGTTTTGTCTCTTACTCTTAGCACTAGAGGAAGAGAAAAATTCATTTGAAGAAGTTAACAGTGCTTGCTACTTCAAGATGAAGAGAACAAAAGGTATGGAAGAGAAGTTTGAAGATGTTAACATCATCGGGTGGAAGAAAGATGCAGAAGAAGAAAGTCCAACAATTCCAAAGGGAAAATAAGACTTCCTTTTCTCTTATATTTGTCATATACTTTTCCTATTTTTATCCTCTACATCCAAAGACAAGTCTATGAGAACATCTTGTATGAAGAAAACAGTTTAAAGAAGAAGCAATTTCTTATTTAGCATTATACTTGGTCATGTTTTAATAGGTTTTGACAAAGAGTTGCATTGAGAGAAAGAAAAACAGATATCTAAGAGAGCTTATATGTTTTGACTCATATGTGTATGAGTTATCTATAAGTTGAAGATTTTGAGCAAGAAGCTATATGTTCTCTCAAAGAATTCTTGGAGTGTCAATTCAGAGCTACTTGGTATATGACAAGTTGCAGAGAAGTATTTTTCTTCTTTACCTAACTCTTGAGGTAAAAGAGTATTTGTAGCGGATGTTGGAGACTTGGAGTGAGGTTTTTGTTTGCAAAAGTTACCTCATATTCAGTATCTTCAATATACTCAGAAAATTCAGAGTTTTTCATTCAAAAAATTCAATATATTCAGAAATTTCAATATTTTCAGAAAATTCAAAAAATTCAATGGTTTTTTTTTTAATTCAGAAAATTCAGACTTTTTGATGTACCAGTCACTTGGAGAATCTACTTTCTATGTTTGTCTTGACTTTTGGATACATGCTTGTATTCAAAAAGGTGTTCCATCAGATCCTATTACTTGATTGAGAAGTGGAGTTAGCCAAAAGAAAGTCAAGAGTCAAGCAAGTACTTTCACATTTCACCCGAGAAGAATATGAAGAGATGAAGTATCAACTTGCAGATTTTGGAGTTCTCAAGGTGAGAGTTTGTCCACTTATGTTACAGTAGAAGTTGCAGATTTTGGGAAGGATCTAGTTGAAGAAAAGTTTTACAACTTTATATAAGAAGCATGGACACTTAGAGACATTCAGGTAGCAAATCAAACATTCAATCATGAAGGTTTGATGAGAGCATATTCTACACAGGTATTCTGTTGGAGAGATCATAGATCTTGTAGATTGTGAATGATCTTGTATGATCTTGAATGATCTTGAGTATTTTTGAGTCGGATGTCTATCCTTTGTTTGTAAAGTTCTTAACATTGGAAGAAGTAAGTCAAAGATTCAAATTTTATTAGATTAGTGTTGCAAAGAAATAGAAGAAGATACTTGTTATGTTGCAGAACATTATGAATCCTAGAATGCTTTCAGAAAGGTTTTTGTTATGATGGGATCAGCTAACCTTATTCTAGATTTTGGAAAGCTGAGGAATGGCAAGGAAAGCCATTGGCATATGTAGAGTGCTAATAAAAGGGTTCAAATATTTTGTTTTCAGATAAAGGTATTGATCACTGAAGATCAGATTTATTGAAAGAAGGAAGATGTCACAGATTTCATAAAGCCTGATTTACTTTAAAGGAATTTGGATACTAGTGTTAAATCATCCAAGGGGGTGATGAAACATGGAGACTTATTTTCAGCCATATGTGAATGCAGAATCATACTTGTAGGTATTCCTATATCAAGTATTCCTATATCAAGTATTCCTATATCAAGTATTCCTATATCAAGTATTCCTATATCAAGTATTCCTATATCAAGTATTCCTATATCTCCTTTGTCAGTTTCTCTTTATGTTCCAACTTTGAAAGTAGAAGGAACAAGGAGAATGTCCGAAGAAAGTTCCTATTAGCCGTTCCTATATTTTGGGGTCGGGGACGATGTCCCGGCGTCCCTAGGGTCCCGGGACGCGTCCCCCTGTGACTATGGCTCTGACTGTCAGTGAAGATGGCAGTGGCCGAAGACTAACCAACACTCAAATCAGCCATAAGGCATATGAGCCATACACACTCAATAGTCGCATTGAAAGCTTCCCTATACTCAACCTCACAACTAGAAGTGGCCATAGTAGGCTGCTTCTTGCTCAACCAAGATATACATGAGCTACCAAGCATGAAGCAAAAGCTACTAGTGCACACACGAGTGTCATAGCAACCAGCCCAGTCAGAGTCCGAAAAAGCATGTAAATCCGACAGTAGTGATCCTTCCTTGGGATAAAACAATCCAAGTGGTCTGGTACCACTCAAGTAGCGAAAGATGCGCTTAACCCCCTACCAATGCTTAAAACCTCGGCAATGCATAAACCTGAGTCAGCAAACCAAATGTCTGGCCGAGTAATGCATTAGTAAATCAAGCATCTAACAGCTTGCTGATAGAGAACAACATCAAATGCATCTCCAACATCATGAAGACTCAATCGTAAACCTGTCTCCATAGGAGTGGCAATGGGTTTAAAGTCTTCAAGGCCAAAATGTTGCAATAATGTTTCAAATTTCAATATATTTTGTTTGACACATCTTGCATAAACTAAATGCCCAAATAATGATGCAAATGCCCCAACTCTGACATCTCAAATGAGGCATGCACATCGGCCTGAAAATCAGCAATATGCTTCTCATGAGGACCAGTGAGCAGCATGTCGTCAACATACACAACAATGATCAAAAGCACATCATTTGCATGCTTAACATATAAGGTTCTCTCAGTTGGACTATTCTCAAAACCATGTGCAATCAAATAGGCATGTATCTTTTCATACCAAGCACATGGTGCTTGCTTCAAACCATATAAATGTCTTTTTCAACCTGCACACTTGGTTTTCACACAGGGCTGAAAAACGCAAGTCACCATTCACAAATGCAGTTTCAATGTCCAACTGATGTGCATCCCATCCCAACCATGATGAGCTTCAAGTGCACAGATGCTACGAACAGTAGGTCATTCGACATGTAGGAGCAAAGGTCTCATCAAAATCAATGCTTCTCTCCTCAGCATAACCCTTTGCAACAAGCCTAGCCTTATACTTTCAAGTATCCCATCAGGCTTACGCTTCAGCTTGTATACTCACTTAGTGCCAATTGCCTTCTTGCCTGGAGGCAAGTCACATAAAGACCAGGTATCATTTTTCATGATAGCATCATATTCTGATTGCATAGCAACCATTCAATTTTCAGAATTTTGTGCTTCATCAAACGAAACAGGCTCATTCTCATCACAGAGACTAGAGGCAGCCATAGCATAGTAATATGATGCAAAAGAAGCACTATGAGAGCCTGAAAGAGTACGATCTGACAGAGGTGCATCTAATTTATTATCATGCAAAGTCTACACCAACCATTTTGGCATAGTTTTTGCCTCCTCAATATCAACTCTCTCATCAACAAGTGCATCGTGTAAATCTTCGTCAGAAATGGAATGAATCTTCATCAGAAATGGAATGATCTGCATCATCACATGAAACCTGTAAAGGCTGAGAAGTTGCCTCATTAGGACTAGCACTAGACTATCCACCTGTAAAAAGAGGCAACAAAGTGTCATACATGTCTTTGGAGCTAACTAATGTCTCCTTAGTACATGAAAGTAATGGCTGAATAGCATCTTCCACAAAACAATATCACGGCTAACCAAAATGTGTTTAGTCTATGGATGATACAAACGATAGCCTTTGCTTTCAAAATTGTACCCAACAAAAATACATTTCACTGCTTTATCATCCAATTTCTTGGGTTGTTGTTCAGGCACTAATGCATATGCCAGACAACCAAAAACACGCAGGCGAGCAACAGATGGCTTACGACCATGCCAAGCCTCATATGGAGTGATACACTGCAATGCTTTAGTGGGACACTTGTTAAGTACATATGTTGCACACATAACAACCTCAAGCCAGAAACTATGTGGTCAAGCCTACTCTTAACCATACACCTCGCCATCTCCATGAGTAACTTGTTCTTGCTTTCAGCAACTCCATTTTGTTGAGGTGTATACGGCACTGTACACTAATGTTTTATCCCACGTTTAGCCAAAAATGCATTAAAGTCAGAAGACATATATCCCCCCCTCCTCGATCAAAACGGAGGGTGCCCATTTTACATGCTAAAAGATTTTCAGCCAAAACCAAAAACTGTTTGAAGCACATAATGTTGGGGATAAAGGCCCCAAGGACTCTCGTTTTCTATATTTTGACCCTTCCGGGTGAAAGCTCCCTTCGAGAGCTTTCCAGACATATTTTTGTTATTTTTTTTTGACCCCAAATTGGGGAGTTATAGACATTTACATTATTTTTATGAGTTTTGGTCATTGGCCATGTGTGAACATGCCCAAATGACCTAAAAGTCACTTATCAATAAGACTTTGTCCCAAATCTCATATAACTTGATTGGGACTTCTTCAACTTCAGCTTCTCCATCTTCTTCTCCAAATTTCTGCGCAAGTTTCTCTCTCTACTTTCTCTCTCCTCACGCAACAGCCCACTCCCTTGGCGTTTGGAGCAACCGAGCACACCACGACGCAGCTCTCCGCGGCCTCTTTCGCATAAACACTTCGAACTTTGCTTTCAATGGATACACCCATGCATGCCTGGAAAAATTATCAATGAAAGTTACGAAGTAAAGATAGTTTCCAAAAGAGGGTGTCTACATAAGACCTCAGACATCACTGTGAACAAGCCGCAATCTTTTAGTAGCTCGAGCTCAACCATCTTTTGGAAACGCGGAAAGCTACATTTTGCCCAAAATTCAGCCTTCACACATATGGTGCCTCAAGTTTGGGCAGAGAGGACACCATTTCACATTTTTGGAGGCGTAGCAAACTAGCAAAATTCAGATGACCAAAGCGTGCATGCCAAAGCTTTGCATCTGACATAGCCTGAGAATCATGTACTGCACATGCTAAATCATTTTCATAGTCTATGAGCTTATATAGCCCACGACTTTAAATGCCAGAAGCAATAATAACATCGCCATTTACAAATCATCTACTTTACATCTATCATCAACAAATTTCACAACCAATCCAATCTTGGCTAAAGTTGAAACTGATAACATATTCTTCTTGATCCCCGACACAAATAAGGCATCCGACAATGTAAAAGAACTACCATCAACAGTAGTCAGAATGATCTTACCAACTCCCATGACAGGATAAGATTTCCTTTACAGTAGTCACATGATCATTTCCTTTATAGTATTTGCAAAACAATTTCTGCTTTTCTGTTTTCTTCTCGTCTCTGTCATCCTTCTTTGATTGTGCAGAATTAGCAGATTTCTACTTACTAATAGAAGAGCTCCATTTACCTTTGCCCTCCAAACTAGCCAAGAAAGCTTGATCTGCAACATGCATAATGGACCTATTATACCTAAATTGATCCTCCTGCAAGAGAACAGAGACTAACTCCTCAAATGTTAAGGCATTTGGATTTCCCTTCATCAAACGAAGAGTAGAAGCAAGACTCTGATATAAATCGAGAAGACCATTTAGAACAGTATGCACAAGTGAACTGTCAGGCAAGACTTCATATACGGAAATCAACTCTTCCTTCAAATCTTTGATCTTTGTCAGAAAACTATCCATGGAATCTCCTTCATTCATGTGCTCACTCTCCAATTGTTTTCGGAGGTAAGCAACATGAGCCTCATTCCTTGCCTGGTATAAAGTGGTAAGTGTATCCCAAGCATTCTTAGCTGTTTTGCAAGAGCGAATGTGAGGGATAATGGCACTTTTGATAGCCAAGGCTATCAATGCATGTTGCTGAGCATCTCTGCCATCCCAACGAATTTGTTCCATAGTAGGTGCAACAGGAACCGAAGCACGAACAGGAACATGAAGAATATCGTCATCTTCAATGCCATGTGCATCACCTTTCGCAACTGTGTTTGCAGGTGTAATAGGACTTTTTTCTACACCCTGTACAATATTCCAGGGTCCTTTTGCAACCAATACATGACGCATCATATAAGCCCGTAATGGGTAATTGGTACCGTCCAACTTATCCTCAAGAACCAACATACGGAATACATCACTGCTTTCAGCCATGGCCACTCACTAAAATACCTTGATGCAAAAAATTGACTGCATCTCAAAAAGTTGAAGAGAACTATCCTGTCGAGTTCTGCTAAACCCGTAGGAGACTTCGAGACGCTTATACTGGCGAACCGAAACCTGTACATATCTTTGGCACAAAAAGACGAAATTGCCTGCACAAGCACTGTGATAGTGCGTTCGAAGGCCGAATCGAGCTAATCACCCCGAGTATTCTCACCAAATTTCGTGCGATTCTAAGACTGTGACCGGAGGGGTGTCGACGATGCTCTAGATGAAGCGACGACTTGCTCTGATATCGATTATTGGAGTTTGAGGTCTACAGAAGCACGTGAACAACACAAGGAAGAAGAAGAAGCTTGGAGCACAACACACAATACCAAATGTATTACCACTAGAATGTACAAAGATTAATGACCCGTTAGGGCAATAGGCATATATACAAGTCAAGGGAAAAAACCTCCTAAAGAGGGAAAAAAGTGTCCCGGCAATCCTAGTGTGTTCACACATATCACTACCTAAATATATCAACAATGGTGTATTGAGAGGCCTTTTATTAAGTGATGAATTTGCGAGGATGCCAAAGGCTTCTACTTTGATAGGAAGGCAATTTAGAAGATTAGCCGATGATGCAGCACGGTGGGAGAACATTTCCCACATCATGGATATTGTTCATCCACGTGCACTTATTGAAAATTGTGGATTCCATGGAGCCATGCATTGGTAAAGTGTATGAAGCTATGGATAGCACAATTGAAGCACTAAAAACATTGGTGAAAGACAATGATAGGTATGAAGAAATTTCAGCTATTTGTGTTAACAAATGGGATGCATACTACTCCCCACTTCATGCAGCAGCATACATGTTGGATCAAGAATTCCAAGATAAAAAGCAATATGCAGATCCAGAGGTGGCTAATGGATGGAGGATCATATTAGAGAGATTTGTCCTAGATAGGGAAACTAGAAGACTTATCAGAGATCAGCTATCCAAATATGGAATAGGAAAAGATGCTTCATATGCATGTGCAGATGCCCAAGAGGATAGGTTACATGTTGGTGCTTCCCTATGGTGGGAATTTTTTGGATTTGATGGTCCAAAGCTTCAACAATTGGCCATGTGGATACTTAGCCAGGCTTGCACCACAAGTTGCCTTGAGCAACTATGGAGTATGTATGGACATGTAGCCTCTAAGAAGAAGAACAGGCCTGGTGTGCAGCGTGCTAGTGATCTTGTGATTGTCATTGCAAATTTGAGGATGCTTCGACAGACGCAATGCATGGAGGGAGATCTTTTCAGAGAATGGGAGGAAGAGCAGGGATCTGACCAAGTGGTAAATGAAAACATGAAGAAAATAAGTATGTCACTATGACTCCCCACTTGGATTCTCCATAGTCATCACATTTATGTTGTAGACTTTTACATTGATTGTGTTGATTGTGTTGCAGAAAATGTGTCTGTCACTATGACTCCCCACTTGGATTCTCCATAGTCATCACATTTATGTTGTAGACTTTTACATTTGTCATTTATGTTCCGATCATATGTAGACTGTAGTCTTTTTGACATTTGTCCATCAATCGTATGATGTATGATCTTTTTATCTCATGATGTAACATCTTTTTGATATGATGATGATGTAGAATTTATTTTTTGACATGATGAAATACACGAGACTTATCACTTGTAAGTTGCCACTCTTGGAGTAGCTACTAACTTTGAATGTTCAACTGTCAACGACTCAACATGCTTCCTATATGTTCATTCTTTATACTTAAAAAACACCTTTTTTTATGTTTTTTTTCTTATTGGTCATTTCATATGCTGAGGAATTATTTGTACATGACTTTCATCTCATTATTTTGAAAAAAACAGCATTTTTTTGGTGCCGTACCAGGGACCTGTCCTCGAGACACCCTAGGCTCCGTCCCTGTCCCGGGGACACCACCGTTCTTAGGACCCGTCCCTGTCCCCCGGTGACTTTGCAATAAACAATGGCATGCAACTAAAAAGCCCATTATTGATTGTAGACTCCTGTTTATCAAATCTTTGATAAGGGTCTCCGAATTACGATCCATAGAGCACTAGACGTTTAGAATTACAAGCGGATGTCTACCTCTGCGATGGTTAATGCAGAGTATAAGTATTTT
Source organism: Ceratopteris richardii (assembly GCA_020310875.1). Classification (NCBI taxonomy): domain Eukaryota; kingdom Viridiplantae; phylum Streptophyta; class Polypodiopsida; order Polypodiales; family Pteridaceae; genus Ceratopteris; species Ceratopteris richardii. Next base: position 85,045,217 of record CM035417.1, on the reverse strand, counting down.
TATTTCATGTATTTTGAACATAAAGAATCGTTATCTTTACAGATTCAAATTGGCTTCTAAAATAAATTGAATCTCAGCATTTGTTAAGAATTGCCTACCAATCTTTCACCTCACACAAATGTAGAGCACATGATCGAGCTTCTACCAGGAGCTCATCCACAAGTCAGACAATCGTATCGCATGAATCTACAAGAGGCAGCGGAAGTATGTCATACAATCCAGGAGTATCTCAAGAAAAGATTAATCGAATGAAGTTATTCACTTTTTGCGGCCCCAATGCTCTTGGTTCACAAAAAGGATGGATCTTTTAGAATGTGTATAAACCGAGCTTTGAATAAAGTAACAATACACAGATATCCAATGCCTCACATCAATGATATTATGAATGGTCTAGGTGGTGCTATTGTATATAATAAGATAGATTTAAAAAGTGGCTATCATCAGAGTTGAATAAATTGTACATAAGATAGCTTTTCGTCTCAAATTTGATCATTATGAGTATCTTGTAATGTCTTTTGGTTTAACAAATGCTCTTGCTACTTTTATGATGCTCATAAATGATATCGTCCTTTTATTAATCAATTTATCATAGATTTTGTTGATCATCTTTTAACTTATAGTAAAAGCTTGAAAAAAATCATGAATGTCATTTGTGTACAATTTTCAAGATGTTAAATGAGAATACATTATATATCAACCCTGAGAAGACACGCCTATGTCTATATGACATCGAGTACTTAGAACATTTTATTTATGCATATGAAATTAGAATGGATCCAAGTAAAGTTATGTGATCCTCAGTTGGCCGGTTCCTCATAATGAGCATAAGTTACGATCATTCTTAGGATTGTCGGGTTTTATCGAAAATCCATTGCCAACTATTCACACATAGCTATGCCATTGACATATTCATTACAAAACAGTCAAAAGTTTATGTGAGGCGGTGCACAACAAGCTTTTGATGCATTGAAATAAGCAATTTCAAGTGCCGAAGTCTTGTTAGTGATAGAGCCACAGAAACCTTAGCTAGAGATCGATGCTAGTGTCATCGCAGTTGGTGAAATTTTAATTCAAGATCATAGATCGGTTGCTTTCCAAAGTAAGAAACATTTGCAATCTCAAAGAAACCAGTATGTCCATGAAAAGAAACTTTATGCTATAGTATACGCTTTGAAGATTTGGAGACACTATTTGTATGGGGCAATCTTTAAAGTTTTCACAGATTGACACTCGCTAAAGTATTTTCCTTCCCAACCTGATCTACGGGGGAGACTTGCTAGATGGGCTTAGGCGATGCAAGAATTTCATATGGGATTTTTGTATGGAAAAGGAAAGAGCAATACAATTGCATATGCATTATATTGTGCATTAGATTAGCTTTACAGTTCTACACAATGATTTGATTCGAGAGATTAAAGACTCACTGCTTGAAGATGACTATTCTCTAATTTTCAAGTTGAGCTTGGTTTACTTTAACAAAAAGGAAAGATATGTGTGCCTAGTTCCCAAGAAGGGAAGTTTAGAAAGTAAGTCATTTTTGAGAACCATGATGTATCTTGCATAAGACATCCTCGTCTTGACTCTTGAGAAAACTTTAGACTTTATTCCTACTAAGGATTCCTATTGAGGAATCAATGAAAGCACCGCAAGTTGCAAAATTGTTCATTCAAAACATTTTGAGATTACATGGTTTAAGTCCATAGTCTCGGACAAAGATCCCAAGTTCACATGAAATTTTAGGAAACGGGTGTTTAACAAGTTGCAAGTTCAATTGAAGATGAGTAGTGGAGAGCATCCAAAGACAGATTGTCAAATCGAAAGAGTAAATCAAATATTGGAAGATATGCTTTGGACATATGTTTCAGAAAAGCAAACAGATTGGGTTCCTTTCATTAGTTGAGTTTGTTTACAATAGTTGGAAGCACAAAACTACTAAGGAAGCACCTTTTGAGGTAATTTATGGTTATGTTCCTACCATAGGCTTATCGACGAAATCTTGGAGTGCTAAAGATAGCTCAATCCAATCTTCCGTAAGTTGCTGAGAGGGTGAAAGCTTTTACCGACAAACGTCGCCTACCACAAACATTTCAAGAAGGCAATCGTGTGTCTTTACAGGTTCCACTTTGTTCTTCACTGATGGTGGGTCAAAAACCCAAGTTATCCCCTAGATTTTGTGGACCTTGGAAAATAATCAAGACGATTAGCGGTGTCACATACAAGTTACAATTTCCAAATGGTTGTAAAGTTCATCTATTTTTCCATGTTAGCAAATTAAGACCATACATTTCTCGAGATGAAAATTGTGTAGATGGTATTGTTGCTTTAAGACATAGAACATATGAGCAAGATGTTCCTTTTAGAGTTCTTGATAAGGAGCGGCCATTGCAAAATCGCTCTATATCAAAATATTTAGTAGCACGGCTCAGTCGTCCACTCACAGATGCCACTTGGGAATGAGAAGCTCTAATTCATAGACACTTTCCTTCCTTGATCAATGAAGACAATGATTTTTAGAAGGAGGAAGAGTGTTAGATTTATTTAGACCACCATGGTCTACCATTGGTCTACCTGCATTGGTTGAGGAACCTAAATGGATCAAGGACTAGTCCTCCGGGGAGCCAACGCTCAGCTCAAGTCTTCGAGGTTATTCCATCTCCTCAGAGTGGCCATATGAGGGGTGTTTGGATCTTAGGGAAGACTCTAGATGTGGATAAGGGCAAGGGCTATTTAAAGTTGGTAGGAGAGTGGAAAATAGCTAATTGGGATCTTTCATTTGGTATCATAGAGTGGTTGGTAGCTAATTGAGATCTTCAACATAAGTTCAAAAATATCCAAGCTTATGAATAAAAGTTAAGAATCAGACATATATGTGAAACTAGAGAGTGACAAGAGCCCCAATAAATGATCGAGACAAAGCAAATTCATCTAAAAAGGACATAACACTATAAGAAGCGAGAAGTAATTCCAACTGAAAATTAAAACAAATAAAATATTCAAAAATATTAAAACATAAAGAAATATGAAAAGTTTTGTTAAAACAAACCTGAAACCTTATGATCCAGCCCTAGCTTATGCAAAAGTTTGCGAACAGGCTTGCGGGCACAGGTACAAGCTACAAGATCGCACAATTCAGCCTCATTGAAACTTGTTGATAATCCAAATACTGCAACAAGCTGAAGAAATCGTTGCATCTCAAGTAATGCTGATAAATCAGTTCCTTTAGGATTTAACTTTGTTTTCCATGCTTCTGCAATTTTGCTAGCTTCTTCTTTTATGCCATCTGAAAATCCATCCTTAACTCTTCCTTCATCATCCAAGATAGCTCCAAGAGACTCAAGTAATGTTACACATGACCTAAGAGCAGAAAGTGATGGCTTATCCTTGCCATTTTCAGTGGTCGACCCTGTAGAGTGTCGATTCAAAATGCTTTCTAACACAAGTTTTGGGGGATCTGATGCACACCTCATAGCAGCAGTCAGTTCCTTCTTTACTAGTTTTATGTCTTTCTTTTTCTGTGAATTCATAAATGAGTGAAGACCTATTCCATCCATATTTTCACATAAGGTTCTCAGTTTTGATTCAACCTCTTTATTGTCTTCCTTATGGATCTCATCATTGCCATCCTCATCCTTAGCATCATCACTACCATCTTCATCACCAGACCTAGTACTATCTTGGCATTCAGTAGTCATAGGTTCAGCTTTCTCTTTTGAGTTGCTATCATTCTGCTGTTCTGCATGTTGCTTGCCCACGAGAATTTCTTGCTTCTTGTTTGTTGGAACCTCGTTTTCCGTTTGCTTATCTACCTCCATTGGCCCTGAAGCAGAACAATCCTGGGAAACAGTTGTAGAAGCAGGCTTAGGAACTTCTTCATTTTTTTTAGTATCGTTATCTTTAGCTTTAACTGACTTGGTGTTTGCATCTTCTTTGTTGCTATTCTTGGATGAAGTGAGTGCTTTAGAACGTTTCTGGTCATCCAAGTCAGGCCTGTCTTTTAGGCCCGTGTCCCTTTTTTTGGAATTTATATCAGCCCTTTCCTTTCCATGCGTGTCAGCCTTATTAGTATCATCTTTCTGACCTACTTTGCCGTCTTCGTGCTTGGACCGGCATCCTGTAGCATCAACATCGGGTTTGGCGAGGCTCTGGTTTTGAAGGAGCTGCCTTTCTTCGATCCATTTTCGCTTCTGCTCGCGAATGGCCGCGATAGCTGCATCCTTCTGTTCTTGCACTCGTGCAAGAGAAGCCTGTTCCCTACTCTCGATGACACTTTCGCGTTTATCCAGGGTCTCCTGCAACTCCTTCATTCTTGCCTCGAACTTCATTTCCTTATCGACAATTTCTTTGTACCTCTTCTCCAAAGCATCATGTATCTCCGACAAGCGTGCATCAAGGTCTTTCCACCCCCTCGAACACCGAGAGATGATGGCTCTTTGCTCTTCTAAATCCTCAAATGTCTTTCGCAAAAACTCTTTCTTCTCAGGAATGCTCTGCAACGCACCAGAGATGTCTGTTGGCGGTGACGCCATTGTGCAAGCAGAATACTCAAGATGCACAAGTAGGCCTTTCTACGGGGTTCCAACTTACGATGTTGTAATGTAGCTTGTCTACGTACAGAAACGGAGAGAGAGAGAGAGAGAGAGAGAGAGAGAGAGAGAGAGAGAGAGAGAGAGAGACTTATAAATTGTGGTCGATTTTTTTAGCATTGATGAGATGGAAAGATCTATGGACATGGGAAACATTTTGGTTCTTGAGTTTACGTCTTGTCAATGAATCTTGGAAGCATCAACGTTTAGGGTTCGAGTTTTTGTGTCTTAAATCATTCACTCTTTCAATCATGTTTGTGGAAATAATTCGATCTTGGATAGAAAACGAGTTGGCCTTATAGTGATTAAGTTTTCAAGTTGTTTCTGTGTCTTTGTTTTATGGGATTGATGTTCTTATTATGTTCGATATAAGTGTGTACTTGATGATAATTTGGTGTTTCTTTTAGTGCCCAAGTTTTCAAGTTGTTGTATTTGTTTATTTTGTGGGATGTAAGGGGTTCTTGCTTGTTGAATTCTGTTATAACAATATGTCTTAAATCATTCAGTCTTTTAATCATGTTTTGTGGGAAACAATTGGATCATGGGTAGAAAACAAGTTAATGTGGTTTTTCTTTTAGCGCCTAAGTTTTCAAGTTGTTGTATTCGCTTATTTTGTGTCCCACAATTGGATCATGGGTAGAAAACATGTTAATGTGGTTTTTCTTTTAGCGCCTAAATTTTCAAGTTGTTGTATTTGCTTATTTTGTGGGATGCTTGTTGAATTGTGTAATAGTAGTCTTCACACACGAGATGTGATGAATGAACAACTCTTTTTCTAACCAAGCTTCATATATATAGCCCTCATCAAGGGGTACTCTAGCTAAGAATCTAACTTACATGCTTGCCACATTTTATAATCCTCTAGATTCCACTAGAGTTGTTGGTCAATGATGTGTCCAAGTCCACTCGAGTTAACTCAAGTGGAATCTCCTAGAAAGCCTTGGAGCCCTTGGGCAAAACTCTCACCCGTGTCTCTCGTAGGATTTGAACCAAAGAACTCTTCCTTCCCACTCATGAGACTTAAAGCAATAGGCAAAGCTTCTTCTTTGTTTGCACTCTTGGAAACCTTCGTCTTCGGTTAATCTTCTTGGTTAAGTCAAATCACTTTATAACATTCTTTTCTCCTTGAACATATTTTCGTTCTCTCTATCTTGAAAAGAAAATTCACATCTTTTTGGATTGGTGCAAGCTTTAGCTTTATCCTAAGCTTTTTCCAAGTTTTGCTTAGCTAATTTGAGCTTAAAATTCATATCCCAAGGGAATTCTTGAGCTGCCTATATCCTTTAATTTAGGCAAACTCAACCAAAAGCTGATAGTCTTCCCAATCATTCTATATGGAAGTTACATAAGCTCTTAGTATATCTTCCAAGATCTAATTGACTTTTTTAGTTTGGCCATCTATTTGGGGATGTCCAATTGTACTCATGCTCAATTTAGCTTCCATCCTACTAAAGATTGCTAGCCAAAAGTGACTCATAAATTTATCATCTTTATCAGAGACTACGTCCAAAGGAATTCATAAGTCGATAAAGTTGATTGATGGATATCTTTGCCAATTTTGGAGTCTTCTAAGTAGTCCTGACCATAATAAATTGAGCTAATTTAGTCAACCTATCTATTACTACCCAAACCGAGTCATTCCCATTTTGGGTGCAAGGCAGTCCCATAATGAAATCCATTGAGATGCTTTCTCTTTGGGAATCTCCAAGGGATGCAAAAATCCTCAATATTTAATCTTTCAACTTTATTTATTCGACATTTTTTGCACTTGGACATATATTTCTATATGTGTTGATTTATACTTGGCCAATAAAAATGGTGTTTAACTAATTCATAGGTTCGATTAATGATTTGATGTGTCCTTCACTCGGTGCATTGTGTCATAAAAGAACTTAATTTCTTATGTCCGACTTAATTGGAGCACAAACCTTATCCTTGTAAAGAAAATATTCATCTCTGATGGAATAGTTCTTAAATTTTTCCTTCATAAGTACTTGCTTCACTTGTTTTATTCTTCTTAGTTGCTTTAAAAGCGTGGTTATAGCTTGGATCATTGTTGCAACTTCCCTTCAAAGTTGAAATATAACTCTCTTTGAGCTTGTACAAAGCTCGGATTATTCAACATATGCATTTGACTTAAAGAGTATGCCACCACATTGAATGCTTCTTTTCCATATTATCTGAGTTTGTAATCAGATTCTTGGAGTTGTTTGGCCTACATGGTTTTTCTCCCTCTTAAATTTGGTTGGTTTGCAAACCACTTTATGTTTTCTTGGTCAAATAAAATTGTTACCTTTGATCCATAAAGGAAGTGGAACCACTTTTTAAGAGCATTTACTATTGTGAACATTTCATGTTCATAGATAGAATAGTTTTGTTAGGCAAGACTTAGCTTTCTAATTTCAAACGTTATTGATCGAACATCTTGCCTTGACATTGCACCAACTTCAAATGAACTTGCATTTGTTTCTACTTGGAAAGGCTTGTTTGGATCCACAATTTGCAAAACTAGGGTTGAAGCCAAAGCAAGCTTCAAGTCTTGGAAACTTTTTGCTTGGTCCTCTTTCCATTATAAGTTTTTATGTTTTCCCTTAAGTTGTTTAGTTAAGGGCACCGCTATCTTTGCGTAATTAGAAATGAACTTGTGAAAATAAATATCTTGCCAGTCTAAGAGAACTTTGTAAAGCCTGAACAATCTACAGCTAAGACCATTCAAGGATCACTTGCACCTTTTCTTTGTCAATGTTAATTCCCTCCGTGGATATTACATGGCCTAAATAATCTAATTTTGGGATAAAGAATTCAGATTTTAACTTTCTACCATAAAGTTTATTTTCTTGCAAAAATTCAAAGACTTTCTTCAAGTATTCCATATGAACTTCATAGTGTTTACTAGGAAGTAGGATGTTAGTTGAGGAAATCTACCACAAATTTCCCCAAGTATGGCTTTAACACTTGATTCATTAACTTCATAAACATCATAAAATGTGTGAGTACATTTATCAACCCAAATGACATCACTAAAAACTCATAGTGACCATACTGTGTTCTAAAGGCTATCTTGGGAATGTCAACAGTGTAACAACAACATCCACGCACAAAATGTGATGAATGAACAACTCTCCTCCCAACCAAGCATCATATATATAGCCTCATCAAGGGGTCGTCTAACTAAGCAAGTGACTTCCATGCTTGATGCATGTCCTAGTCCTCCATACTCCACTAGCATGGTTGGTCAGTAATGTGTCCAAGTCCTCTCGATTTAACTTGAGTGGAACCTTCTAGAAGTCCTTGGAGCTTCTAGGCAAAACTTTTATCCATGCCTCTCATGGCATTTGAACCCAAGACCTCGTCTTTCCCATCCATGAGACTTACGCACTAGCCCAAGCTACTTGCTTACCTTAGTCTCGACTTAATCTTCTTGGTTAAGTGAATGCTTTATAACAAATTGTACGGCTCTGTGGGATGTAGGGTGGTCTTGTTGGTATTATTGCCTATTCATCATGCAATGTTATTTTGAGAATGGAAGATCAAAATTAAAAAAAAAAAGTCAATTTTTTAGAGCAAAAAGGTGATGTTTTGGGAAGAAGATTACAATTTTATTTGATAATCTTCTTAGGTCAATGGATATAGGGTTTGGCCCCTCGTATTGTGTTCATTTACAATGTAAAGTTTAGTTCAATAATTTTCAAGTTAAAAAATGAGTATTCATAAAGTCTTAACAAAACAATATTAAGAGATTAGAAAGGAACTTAATAACTCAGTTTATTATTTTCACATTTCTTAAATCCACACCCTTCTTTTTTCATAACTTTCGTCTCGAAAGTTGCATAAGAAGGCATACAAAGATCTTCATCATTAATTCCTCCTTTCCTTTGTTTAAGTTCCTACTCGTTTGCATGAAAGTCAATGGACTCTCTCTACTCTCCCCTACCCCTCAAGAGCATATGCACATTTTTTTTGCCATGTGGATACATGCCCACATCATAATGTGACATTCCTTCCCATTTTCATCCTTGAAAATGGAGACAAAATATATGTAATGGTAGAAGAAAGTTCTCGGACTCCCATGAACCCCATGTACTACTAGTACATGGTCATCTCTATTTGTTGATTCCCCATATCCTCGCCCTAAATAAGCCTCAGATGAGAACAACTCAAAGGTGGGAAATTTTAGTAAAAACAACTACAAGTTGATCTAAAATCAATATACAAGAGAGTAATCTATGTTTTTAAAGAGAACCTAACTAAACCATAAGGGGGTGAGAGATGCATGCCTCCACCCAACCAACTCCACCCATATATATATCTCTAAGCCAAGGGGGAAAATGTGAAAGAGATTGCCAAATGCCCCCTCCACATGGATTCCAATCCAAGGCCTTCTAACCTTGGAAGTCACATGAAATCATATGGCTCTCACATGGGTTCTAAAAGGATTCCTCCCAAGCTTGTGTGCAAAAGTCCAAAGGCTAGAAAGGCCTCCCTAAGGGTTGAATATCATACCCTTAGGAAATATCAATCCTAAGGGTCATTACTCTTCAATTTGGAGTAAATAAATCCAAGTAGCTCAAGGGTTCAAACCATAGTCTTGGAGACACTTTTCGAAGGGTTTCTCAATAAACTCCAAGGGTATTCCAAGTGACTTTGGACCCTTAAAACCAATTTCTTTTTGTTGTATAAATAGGGTTAACTGCATGGGTTCCAAGGGTTCAGACCCTTGGATTTCCTAGAGAAAGCCTTGGGAAACCCTTGATAGTCAAGACCCTTTGAGGGTGCGCTTAGAATTCTAGAGCTCCTCTCTTAAGAAACCATGCGATTTTCAAGTGATCCCATGCGATTCCATGTGAGCCCATGTGATTGCTTAACTTAGAAGACCATGTGAAGAACCCTTCTTGGGAATCCATGTGACTTAGACACATAGAAGGACTATAACCCTTGACCTAGCTAAGAGGTCCCCATAGGAACCCCCTCTAACCAAGACAAGTAGCTGCCTCCCACAGCCAACCAATAGCTAGGGAAGGCCTTCCCCTGACCCGCCCACACGCTCATGAATGTGGAGACACCAATGGTAGTCGATGGAAGCCTTATGTACGAGAAAGGAAGCCCTCTTCTACTCTACCTTTATACATGCTCAAGACCCAATTTACCTTGCATATAGGACATTAGAACCATCAAAGGGAGCACTGTTTACTACAATTTTTTTTTCATCTTCTTTCTCTCTGATGGGAATCGAACTCACAAGCTCCCAATTAGGAGTGTGATGGGCTAACCACCTACCCCAAAAGCCATGGTTTAAGATTACTTCCTATTCATCTCTCTTCAGGCATGGTTCAACCATCTCCTATTAGGATTATGTAACATTCCTTCCCCCTTAGATTGAGCATTGTCCTCAATGTTTACTTGTGGACCTTCTATCTAACTTGGGCCCTTTTCCACGTTTGAGCACATCCACTAGCCTCAAATTCCAGCGCATGGAACTATTTTGGACCTACCCAACCCTCCATTGGTACCCAAACGCCCATGCACCTTCCTTCTTGGTCAATTTCAGACTCACCCATAGTCAAGCGCTTCCCAAATGCCCACAATTGAGGCTTCTTACCTCTGTCTTTCCCAATTTCCTCAACTAGGCTCTAATACCAATCTTTGGAATTGAAATCACAACCTTCTAGTTAGGAGTGTGATGGGCTAACCACTTGCCCCAAAAGCCATGATTGAGGATTACTTCCTAATCCTCTCTCTTAAGGCATGATTCAACCATCTCCTACTATGATTATGTGACTCTCTCTCTCTCTCTTCTCTCTCTCTCTCCACCAACTCCATTTCCATTTTTAGGAAGAGATTGTTGAAGTGCTTGCTCAACCCACACTTACCCAAGCTCTTGTGTAATGAAACATCAACCATCGAACTATCCATCAAGGAACTTTTCTCACCATTTTCAAGTGAAGAAGTCTACTCAAAGACACTCCAAAGAAGGACACAAACAACTTTTTGTACACCCATCTTCAATGAAGCTTGGAGTTTCATGAGGCTTAATGTGTAGGACCAACTCCAGGCATGCCAACAACAATCGTACATGTGTTTGTAGATTAAGGGCTTGTTCAAAGGTGGCCCAAGCCAAACTACAACAAGAAGTGGAGTTTGAAAAATGAGTCAGGGAAGTAACTCTATTGTGGAAGCTGTAGAAAAAAAACGCAGAGAAAGATAGATGCAAACTAAGAGATAGAGAACTCAAATTCTCATATTGTCAAGTGTAATACAGTTACAATGATGGTATTGTCCACCCATGTGCTCCCAATGTGGAGCTTAGATGGCGATCTAGATAGACTCTAGATGAAGGGCTTACTAGTGTACAATGCTATGTAAAGCTCAACCTAGACCATGCTGATATAGCTTTTACAAGGAGAGTCTATATAGACAAATGAAGTCAAGAGATACAAAATAGTTGGTAAAATATACAATCTGACAATATCTCCATGACCAAAAGTCCTACCGTCTCCGCCCTATGGGCCGAGGAGATACGCCCCCCTGTGCACTTCCCCCATTAAGGTTATATGGGGAAAGCATGCGATGCCACAGGGCCTTTATTTTCACCTTGAATGGCATCCCAATGGCCAAGAAGTTTATGCCCTACCTAACATGATGGCTGGCCTCGCAAAGATCATTTATAACCGTCAATGGTCACACATAGACCTCATCTAACTTAGAATCTAGGGTTCCACAAATGTTTGGGCTCTCACAATGGCTTCTCCTCATAATGGGGGACTTACAACTTAGAGCTCCATGGATCATTTGTGATCACTTGAGGGTGGACTACCTCCTTGGTCCAATCCCAAGCTTTGGAAAGTGCCAAAGAAGTTGCTCTCTCCCAAGAGCCTTGGTAAAAATGTCTGCTCCATTTTCTTTGATTGGACAATAGCTTATCTCCATGACCCCATCCTCAATCAACTCACACACATAGCGATACTGAATTTCTATGTGCTTGGTACGTGCATGGAAAATAGGATTCTTGGCAATGGCCATGCAACTTTGGTTTTCACACTTCAACTCTGTTGCCTCTTGTCCTTGTATTCCTATATGCCATATGGTCCTCCTCAACCATACTGCTTCACATATTGCAACACATGCAACTTTGTACTTAGCTTCAGTAGAAGATAATGCTACATTCGGTTGCTTTTAATTGATCCAAGAGAAAATCCCTTATCCTAAAGAAAAGCAATATCCAGAAACTGATTTTCCAGTATCAATATCTCCTCCCAATCTGAGTCACAATATCCGACTAGAGATTATCATAAATAAATACCATAATTAGTGGTTCCTTTCACATACCTAAGTATATGCATGCTTCCCTTGCAATGAGTTTGGCAAGGCTTATTAGAGAACCTGCTTACCACTCCAACAACATAAGAGATATCTAGTCTATGATTGCACAAGTAGATGAAACTTCCAATTAATTTCTTGTATCTTCCAATATCCATTGGAGGTGAAGTATCTTCAATACCCAAAAACTTGAAGATGATCATAATTTAGTGGCTTCCCTATCCATAACTCTTGAGCCACTTTCAAACCTTTGGCAGTACTAGGTGAAAGGTTAATCACATGAAGTGCGGCAAAGACGATTTTGAGATCCGAAAATTTGATGGCTCAAACTTTGCTCTATGGAAGAATCAGATTAAAGATGTGCTGATTCAAAGGAGACAATGGAAGCCAGTAAATGGGATTTCAAAGAATCCTGCTGACATGGATGAAGATGATTGGGATGAGTTAGATGAAATGTCTAGGTCTACCATTCGCTTGCACATGGCAGATAATGTTTACTTTATAGTATTAGAATGTGAAAGTGTAGAGGAGCTTTGGAAGAAGTTATGCAATACATATGAAAAAAAGACAGCATCAAATAAAGTGTATCTGATGAGAAAATTATATGACCTTCGTATGAAGGACACAGATAGTGTTGCTGCTCATCGAAATGAGTTTGGTGCTATATTCTCCCAGCTACAGGCTCAGAAAATGGATATGGATAACGAAATGAAAGCAGTATTGTTGTTATGCACCCTGCCATCATCATGGGATACATTTTGCACAACTATTAGCAATGGTGCACCTAGTGGTAAACTTGTCTATGATGACATATGTGGAGCACTCTTGAGTGAGGAGATTCATAGAAAATCTATGGCACTCAAAGTGGAGATGCATATAATGTTCATGATTCTTACCAAGGAAAGAATCAGCAACGTGGCATGAGCAAGAACAAGGAAAAGAATGGTCAACGAAATAAGAGTAGAAGTAAATCAAGGAAGAGGGATATCGAATGCCATTATTATCATAAGAAAGGATATATGAAGAAAGACTGTTATGCATTAAAGAATGCTAAAGGTAAAGGACAAAACGTTGATGGGCATGTTAAACAGTTACTTGCACCATTTACTTCTACTATGAAGATTGAAGAAATTAATGCTATTTCTGATGATGTTGATGTGTTAACACTTGATAGTATTGTGCCATCTGAGGCGCTTATGGATGATTCTCTTTCCCACACATGGCTGTTAGATTTTGGTGCTTCTTTCCATGTGATACCACACAGAGAAAGGTTCTCTAATTATGCAGCAAAGTCTCTTGGTACCGTGAGACTTGGTGACTCTTACCAGTTTGATGTTGTGGGGATTGGAGATGTGGTTGTGCAGTTCACTGATGGCTCAAAATTTACTATGCATAATGTACGCCATGTACCTCAGTTATCATGCAGTTTGATGTCAGTTGGTCAACTTGATGACCTTGGTTACAAGGTGGTCTTCTATGCTCACTCCTTTCTCATATCAAAGGGCAATATGGTTATTGCAAAAGGAAGCAAAGTTGGCTCAATTTATCCTTTATTTGTATCACAGAAAGAACACTTGCTAGCTGTTATTGAACAGCCTATGGCTTGTATTTGACATGGCCGTTTGGGCCATATATCTCGTAGTGGAATGGAAAATCTTTCTCGTTCTGGCTACCTACCTGCGTTATCTTTGTCTGATTTTTCATTTTGTGAGCATTGTTAATATGGAAAGCAAACTAGAAATGTGCATAGAACGCACATTGACTCTTCAATTCAGCCTTTAGATCTTGTTCATAGAGATGTGTGTGGTCCCACGCCCACTAGGTCCTTAGGTGGTTCTCTCTACTTTTTCACTTTCATAGATGATGCTACTAGAAAAGTTTGAGTATATCCTATCAAATCGAAGGACGAGGTATTCCCTACTTTCAAAAAATGCCTTGCTTCAGTTGAGACTAAAAAAGGAACTAAGCTTAAGGCTTTACGTTCAGATAATGGGGGTGAGTATACCTCACATGAATTCAACATTTTTTGTCAATCTAGAGGGATCCGTAGAGAGTTTACAGCTCCTTATACCCCAGTATAGAATGGTGTAGCTAAGAGGATGAATAGAACTATTCAAGATAGAGTGGTCTCTATGTTGCATCATGCAAACCTCTCACAAGGCTTTTGGGCAGAAGCAGTATTGACTGCAATTCATGTGATTAACCTTTCACCTAGTACTGCCAAAGGTCTGAAAGTGGCACAAGAGTTATGGACAGGGAAGCCACCATATTATGATCATCCAAGTTTTTGGGTGTGAAGCATATGTTCATATACCCAAGAATCTTAGAAAAAAGTTGGACCATACACAAAGAAATGAATTTTTCTTGGATATGGTCGAGAAGGACAGTTTGGATATCGCTTATGGGATCCTAAAGCACGATCAGTGATCAGAAGTAGTGATGTCATTTTCAATGAGTCTAAGATGCATAAACAACCCATTAAGGAGGTTGAAGTGAGAAGAGTGGTGTTTGAGGATACTAGTACTCCGGTTAGCATGCATAAAAATGTTGCACATAGGAATGTTCAAGAGAATGTCCATTCATATCAGTCTGCACATGTTCTTGTTCAGCAACCGTTGAGACATTCTACACATGTCTCACATCCACCTGATAGATATGTTCCAGGTTTAGATTTTGTTATGCTAACAGATGCCGGTGAGCCTTCTTGCTACAAAGAGGCCATGCAGACAGAGGATCATGTCAAGTGGGAGCGTGCCATGAAGAGTGAGTTGGATTCCATTCACAAGAATGGTACTTGGGATTTAGTACCTTTTCCAAATGACAGGAAAGCTTTACCATGTAAATGGGTATAAAGCTGAAATTCACATAAGAAAGTGCTTCTCCAAAGTATAAAGCACGACTTGTTGCAAAGGATTTTAAGCAACAACATGGTGTTGATTTTGAGGAAATCTTCTCTCCAGTGGTCAAGATGACTACCCTACACATGTTGCTTGGATTCGTTGCAATGGAGGACTTAGAGCTAGTCCAAATGGATGTGAAAACTGCTTTCTTGCATGGAGACCTTATAGATGAGATCTATATGGAACAACCAGAGGGTTATGTAGTTCCTGGCAAGGAAAGTCTAGTTTGTAAGATTAAGAAGAGCTTGTATGGACTTAAACAGTCCCCTAGAAAATGATACCAAAAGTTTGATGCTTTTATGAAGTCTCAAGGCTATTCTCGAAGTAATGAGGATCATTGTCTCTACACAAAGAGATGTTCAGATGGCAGCTTGATATGCTTGATACTTTATGTCGATGATATGTTGATTGCTGGGAAGTCCTCTTATGATTTGTCAATTCTCAAAAAGAAGTTGAGTCAGACATTTGATATGAAGGATTTGGGGGATGCCAAACATATTCTTGGCATGCGCATTACTCGTGATAAGAGTAAAAGATGCATATACTTGTCTCAAAGTGAGTACATATCCAAAGTACTTCACAGGTTCAATATGCAGGGTGGAAAGGCATTGAGTACACCTTTACCCACATATGTGAAATTGAGCAAGGATGATTGCCCCAAATCAGATGAGGAAAAGCAATTCATGACCAAAATTCCCTATCAGTCTGCTGTTGGTAGTCTCATGTATGCTATGGTAGCTACGAGACCAGACATTGCATTTGCAGTGGGAGTTGTGAGCAGATATATTTCTAATCTTGGCAAGAAACATTGGGAAGCGGACAAGATGATTTTAAGATATCTGAGTGGCACTAAGGACAAGTGTCTCTGCTTAGGTAGAGGGAAAGCATCCATTATTGGTTACACAAATTTTGACTATGCTGGTTGTGTAGACAATCGTAAGTCTACATCAGGGTACATTTTTCATTTTGTTGGAGGTGATATCTCTTGGAGATCTCGTCTTCAAGAATGTACAATTGTTTCCACCAGAGAAGCAGAGTATGTTGCAACAAGTGAAGCATGTAAGGAAGCATTGTGTCTTTCTTGTTTTGCTTGTGATATGGGTTAACCTCAACATGTACCTCGTTTTCTCAGTGATAGTCAGAGTGCCATTGCTTTGGCTAAGAATCCGGTATATCATGCAAAGACCAAGCACATTGAGGTGCAGTATCACTTCATTAGAGATTGCTTAGCCACTGAGCGCATTATTCTTGAGAAGGTTTAGACTCGAGATAATGCTGCCGATGCTTTGACTAAAGCTCTACCACAAGATAGCTTTCGACACCATTGTCACTTGATGGGGGTTAGTTGATTCCTGATCTTAAAGAGTCACTTGTCTACTGTGTAATATGCCCATCAAGTGGGAGGTATAGTTTGTATACTTACACTCAGGTATTCTTTATCATTCTTTATTTTTTCTCCCATAGTTACTTTGGCCATATTGGCCTTTAGTGGGAGATTGCTACCGTTAGTGTCCATGTGAAAGGCCAAATGGCCACTGGACACTTCTTTGTATATGTTCTTTAATAAAACATATAGTGGACTGGTCAGCCATAGACTGTATGTTCGACCACATTTGTGAGACCTAAGAAGTCTGTCTTCATGCTTCCTGTGTATTGTGTTTTTTGTGTATTCTATAGCATTTCTGTGAAGTACTGTGTGCAACCTCAGGAGCTCGGTTTTCTACTCCGAGCATATCATCGTGGAGCTCTTGAGAAGGAGAGCGCACTATGGTGCATCGTCGTCGAAATACTTCACAGTTCGAGCTGTTTCTTCACCCAACAGAGCAAACAACTCCAGTTTGTATTCCAATTTCTCAAAGGAGAATGGAATAGTTCAATGGAAAAGCATACCAGATTCCAAGGATTTGAGAAGAAAAGTCATGCATGATAACCATGATTTTCCTTGCATAGGGCATCCTGGTGTTGATAAGACAATGCAGCTTGTTAGAAGAACATTTTGATGGCCTAGATTAGCCAGAGATGTCCACACTTATGTTTAACAATGCTTTATGTGTCAAGTCAACATGATAGAAAGGGTATAGACACCAGGTCTTTTGCATCCTTTACAAATTCCAAATCATAACTGTGGCAGTGTATCCATGGACTTCATAGTCGGGTTACCATAGACACAAAGGAAGCCGGATATTGTCCTAGTTGCGGTAGATAGATTGAGCAAGATGGATCATTTCATACCCATGCAGGAGATGATAGAAGCTCCACAAGTAGCGAAGTGGTTTATCTAGCATGTCTTCATATTGCATGGGTTACTAACATCCATAGTCTCAGATAGGGATGTAAGATTCAAAGGACACTTCTGAAAGTTCGTATTTGACAAACTGACAATGTCATTGAAAATGAGTTGTGGTGATCATCCTCAGATAGATGGTCAAACCAAGAGGGTCAACCAGATTCTAGAGGACATGTTGAGGGTATATATGCCTGAGAGAACAGATAGATTGGGATAGTTATTTGCGACTAGTAGAGTTTGCTTATAACAATAGGCCTCACAAGGTGATAGGAATGTGTCCCTTTGAGATGAACTATGGCATGAATCCTAATGCTCCTAGTACCATAGGAATGCCAAAGAAATGTCCTAGTGTTTCGAAGTTCTTAGCAAACTTCCAAGCCGTATAATCCTCTAAGTTATAGAACAAAGTCCCATAAGAAATGATTCCAAAACATTTTATAACTAAAATGGTGGACTTGCTCTCAAATAACTCTAGGTGATCCTAACCTTGAATGTACTCATAACTAACAATTTTATACCTAAACTATACGTTTATCCTATGCAAATCCATCACACTGATTCACATATAAGAAGCTTCTTGGTAGTAGAATGAAATGTTTACACCCCACCATCCAAGAAGTCCTTGCTTTGCCATCCATAACCTTGGACTTAGCCTGTTACAAGAGCATCTAGTGGCACTGGTGTGAATTCTAGTATTTTATCTTCCCCTTAGTTTGCCATATGAATACAAAAGCACTCCTTTATGAGATTCACATCATCCATAAGTTTTAATCATCCCCATTGGCATGTAATCATCACCCTAATGACCAAACACCAATTAAGAGTTGATACTCATACCAGTAAAATTTATCCTTATTTCTAAAAATCCTAAAAGAAGTTTGACTCCATTCCTAGTATCATCAATGTCAATAACTATTACTCTTTGTATAGTCAAAGATTTCCATAGGAAATAGACATAACCATTTCTCATGTGAGACTCAATCTCACCACTATGACTATGAGATCTCCCTATTGCCTATAATAGGATAGTGTCACTTCTATTTAGACAATCCAAAGAGTATATAAACTCTCTTTAAAATATCATCTAAGAAAGAAGGCTTTGGCAGTGAAATTTTCTCTATTTTTCAAATTTCCCTTTCCATTAAAGGATATTCATGAACTCTTTCAGCTCTAATCTCCATAAGTGAGAACACATAGGATCTTATGATGAACCTAGCTTCCAAGTGTGAGAGAATGACCATTGAATCTCCACCAAACTAGCCATTATATAGACTTAGGAACTTATTATGACATGTGGAGTAATCGAAGTCCACATATGCATGTGCAATCTCCTCCAGTACTTTGGCACCCTCCACTCGAGTCCACTAGTGGTAGGTGTACATGCAACTTGAGTTAAGTCTCTCTGAAATCAAGTTAGCTCTTGTTCACTTGAGTGAATGATTCTAGAAGGCTCTAGAGTGCTTTGGGCAAGGTACTCTCCTCATGGGACTCATGGGGATTGAACCCTAGACCTCATCCTTCCCATCCTTGAGACTTAACCACTAGGCTATGCTTGCAATTTTTTTAACTTCAAAAGTATATAATGTTTTCATTAACTTAAGCCTTTTCAAGCTACTTTATAACATCTTGCCCTTTGAAGAACATTTTCATCCTTGAAAATATGCTTCAAGACATAACTATATAAAAATTTAACCCCTCAATCCATGATCCAAACTGAGGAGCATGGTTACCATCTCTGTCTCTCCTCTTTAAACAAAAGGGAATCCTATTTGAAACTAAATGTGAAAAAGAGGGAAATCTTTTGCATGGTTTTGTCCCTACCCAAATCATTCAAAACACCATATAACTTTGCACTAAGCATCCATAACACAACCATGTCAAATAGGTGGATTCTAAGTATCTCCATCTAAAGTTCTTTGGATAAATGGGTTTGCATTTGGCCACAACATCGTGGAAAATCCCATAGACCTAGCAAATCGGGTAGGAATTCTATCCCTGTCAAGAGTTTGAGAAATTTTGTTTCATTTGAATTTGGTTTGGAAAATGAATTATCAATTTAGGTTGATTAAAAATTTGACTTAGATGTTTGTACCATGGTCCACTTACAACCAACACTTACTTGATTTATCACCCAATTGGAGGACTAATTTGTCCAATCGGGCTTGAAAATCCTAGGTACAATGTTGGGTGATGTGTTCAATACACCTTTGGCCAATTGAACTAGACCAAAGGAAATTCTAAATGAACTTTGTCTAACTCAAGACACTTTTCTCAAAGATTTATCTTAGCTTCTTGGGAATGGTCAAATCTAGGACCAATTCTCAATTTTTCTCTTTAAGAGCATTCTAGACTCTTGTATAGAATTGTGAAATCCTTCTTTATCCATTGTAGTTTTTCCATAAGCACTTTGATGGAAGAAAAAATCAGATGAATGAATCAACTTAGACTTTGAAGATTGTATGTGATCTTCACAAAACATCTTTTTGTGATGTTTAATTTGTTACTTATTCCACTGGCTAACCCTCACCTTCACTAAAATGAGTCATATATTCTATATGAGTCAATTCCAAAGGTTTTGCAAGGTAGGAAGGAAGAAACAAAACTTTGTGTGACCAATCCAAAACGTCTAAGCTACTTAATCTGATAGGAATCATACTTTATGTGACTCAAAACTTTAACTTTTCAAAGATCTATAAGTATTTTGTCCATTAATAAGAGAGTTAAAATGAATTATCAAGAAGATTCATGGGACCAAAAGTATAACATCACCCAACCACTAAACACTAGTGTGATATCAAACATGAGCTTCTCAATCCATAAAGATTATATTGATGAGATTTCATCTTTACTCAAAACACTAATGCTTCAATTAGGACTAAGTTAATCTTTCCTTTACATAATCTCTTGAGACTCCATACTTGGAATGTATTTTTTTCCTATGCATTAATTTGAGCAAAAAGATGGATTTCATTGATTTGTACTATCAGTTGGGTGCTTCAAACTAACTTAGTCGATCTAATCTTGGTTGAAAGCATTGTTTCAAACTCCTGTTTCTCATAAATTTATGAAATATTTTTGAAACAAACACTTTACCTTGAAGTGTTCACAATTCAAGAAGTAATCATCCATCCTACTTTTCTAAGGTCTCAAACGAAAACCAATATAATTCCAATTTACTTGAATTCCTAATATTCAAGACCTATTTGTTCTTACTCAACCAATTTTTAGTGATAAGATTTTATTACTTCTTGCCTTTAGATTCTTTCCTTTCTAAAAAAATCTTTAAATAGCTACCCTGGGATTTATAGGAATCTCTCTACTGATTAAGTCTAAGCATTAAATAATGCTTTTAGATTTCATCTCTAAGAAATCCCTCTAAGGATAAGAAAGCTTATGTTTTACTTTCCACATACTTAATTATCCTAACCATGGTTGCAGACTACATACTTGGAACTACAAATCTTTTTTACTTTCACACTATCCTTTGGATAGATGGAAACTTGTACATGCATTGGATAGCTTTGTGGTTTGCAACTAGTCTTAGGGATCCTATCTTTCACCAAAATTGCTTTCTAACAATGTTACTACTTTGCTAAACATCTATATCCTAGAAGATGTTTTCTTTTCACCTTCTAACCCATTAGTTTCTATATCATATAAGTTATTTACATGTAAGTGGTATCTCTATGATACCAACTTGCTTCAAGAAAAGAGAAGTTACTTTGACTCAATATTTGAGTTTTGAGTCAATACTTGAGCTTTGATTGCTTCTAAATTATTTATTCCTTGTAAAAATAGTAGAAATAATCAATAACTTGAGCAAAGTATTCACGTTGGAATTCTTTGCATTTCTTTAATCATCCTTAAAAGGACTCCTAAACTTTTGGACAAGTACATTAAACTATATTGAGTTGTACTCATTTGTTACTATCAAACTTTAATGAAGAAGAAAAATATCACTTATAGTGTTCCACGTCACTAAATGCTCATGTGATATTTGTTTCTTTATGTCATTCATTCAGATTAAGTTTGAAACAAAAGCTATTGCCATTGCTTAATAGATCTTAGTTTCTTGTCTAGTAAAACATATTCTTGCAACCAACTTTGGACACATCTTTTGAAGTATGACCATACTACAAGAATCATGCTTCATCATAAATTAAAAAATGTAAAATAGTATTTTAAGAACAGAAATCTCTCATTTTATCATTTAAGAATCTTCTAGATTATTTATTAGAAATGATAATTTGTTAATAACTTGAAAGATTTGGGGGATTAAACTTTGCAAATAGCTTGTTCAAGAAATATATTGATCCAATCTTCTTCTTGAGATATGGAAAACAATATGCAACTTTATTGAATAAGGAATTCATATGCTGATTCTCAATTATACCTTAGATTCATCTATGCTTAGTCTAAAACCTATGAATCTTTGTATAATTTGGAAGAAGATTGGATTTTATTCTTGCCATAGATCATTCAAGGAATGGTCTTTTGGATCTTAATGTCTTAAGATCTCGAATTAGAATTCTCAAAGTTTTCCTTTTGAGAGATTAATGGTCATCTTTCCATAATTCCTTCTCAACTTTAACTTTATCCATGAAAGTTGTGATTCCAAAGTGCTAGCATTATTTGGAAAAATTCTTTTAAGAATTGTTCATTTATTTGGCATCAAAATAGTTGATTTAAGACCAACACAATGTTCCTTCCTTGATCACTCCCAATGTTTATGTTTAAGTACTTTAGATACTTAGAGTAAACCTTCAAATTCCTTGTATAGTATTTGATACTTAAGTATGAACTTATACTTAATTTTTTGAATACTTTCTTGTTCTATGTCATGAAACTTCATCATCTCATCTTTATATCTGTGTCTTGTTCGTATAAGACTTGGATATAGCTAGTAGATATGATTTTTTTCTTAAAACCATCCGAATGCACTAAAGGTAAGATTGGGTTCATTTCAAATACACTTTGAAGGTATTATTACCTTCAAATAAAACTTTACGCTAATTTCAACTTCAATTCTAGATGCGTTATTCGCAATACTAAGAATCATGCATGCTTACTCAATCACTCCTCTTGGATGCATGCATGGTACATATATTAATATCTACACATGTGCTTGCATGCAAATGCATGTGTTTGCACCCTATAATGAATGCAACCATTCCTTTGTTTTTTATATGCAGATTTTTATGCATTTGTTTCCTATCTTTGATGTGAAAACACGATACATTATATGTTCTTGGTGCAACAAGATCTTAAGCTAAGGAAAATTGGATGTGCGCAACAAAAGTCATTCTTTTACGCACAAACATTCTTTTGAAAGCAAAGTCTTGTTGTATGCAAGGGAATGCTTAAAATGGTAAGGTAATTTCATTATCTTGGACTAGATGTAAACTGAATTGAAACATTTCCTTTACTTCAAATTTCTATTAAGAATAAGTGTAAAATAATGAAAATAAGATCAAACAAGAGTTGAAACAACTCATAAATTTGAAAATACTTAGCTCTACTATGAGATACATCCATCCTTTGGCTTTGAGAAAGAACCAACCTTCTTTGATTTCTTCAATTGAAACAAAGCTTGGCCTTTTTGTGTCTTCCAAATGATCATAATGAAACTTGTAATTACTCCATAACATAGCTTCATGATTCTCCACACACACCCCTTCAAAGTAAGTGGCCTCCTCCTTTAAGTCTTTCAGAAGGTTGAAAGAAGACAAACTTCAAGCTTGAAAAGAGAGTGTAAAGAAGGGCTTTGTATTTTGGAAAGGCTTGGGCCATGCACTGTACTTGTGGTTTCTTGATGGCTGAAAAAGGAAGCTTCAAATCCCCTTGGATTTTTCAAGGTATGAGAGCAAAAGAACTTCAAAAGCTCTCGGGCTTGGTATATGCAAGGAATTAAAAATCTAATGGGTGCCAAAAAGTAAGAAAGAAGAGATAGAAATACGCAATAGAAGCACACACAAAAGTTTTAACAAGATGTGTTCCACATGTGATGAAGTATCTATTATACTTTATGGAATAATGGAATGTTAGATGTATTTCAATGTCTTGAGGTTTTTAATATAAGTTGTGTTTTGATTTAGCAGGCGAAGAAGAATCATGAGGGTGTGAACACACGTGGACTTATTCGGATATTTTTGAAGATACTTAAAAGATAGTATTTTAGATATTTTTTGTAAAAATAGTAGATCACTTAAAAAGCAACGTTTTTGTAAAAATAATAGATCGCTTAGAAAGCAATGATTTTGTGAATAAAGAATTTTTTGTAAATGCATACTTTTCAAAGTGCTTCCCTTGTACCTTCTATTCAAGATTTAATGAGAAATACCTATGAATACACATACTTGGATAAACTTGTCCATCGGAGTATGTGGGGGGAGATTGTACCCAATCTTGCGTTTAGTCTCTTGTCTCTTTCTATTCTGTGGGTACTTTTGTGAGATTTCATTTTTGAACTATCTCTGTGTACGTGTGTCTGCAAGATCCCATCAACATTGGTATCACAGCCTACATGCATCTATGGAGAGGTGTACTTCCTGGTGTTCGATCATGATTTGTGATGTCCGTTTGCAATTCGACATCCGTCTCGATCATCTGGTTGAGTAATAGGTTTTGATTCTATATAAGGCCATGTTCCCTACCCATAATACCCCAGGATTCTGGTACATCACCCCTACCTAGGGTACCAATTGAGCAATAGTCAGAACTTTTGTGACATGAACTCCAACATGCTCAAAACGAGGTAAAAGAAGGCAATGTTGCACTCCAAAAAATTCAGAGTGATGACCACAACCTAGTTAGGATGGTCAAGGCCATTATGGTTGCTTAAGAAGAAGGCACACATTCCAAGATTGGTTTCAAAAACTTCCAATTTTCTTGATTTGATGGGTGAAGGGATAAACAATTTGTTCTTTCATGGCTTTCTCAATTTGATGACTTTTATTTTGACGAATCATATTCTGAAATTGAGAAAAATTGTTACTAATTATTTGGTGGGTAAGGCCCAATTATGGTGGAATGTTTTGTGGCATAGCATCGACCGCCCCACCACATGGATTGCATTTCAGTAAAAGATCAAGGAATCCTTCCTTCCTCCTCAATTGCACTTACATGCTTGTCGATCATGGACAAATTTTGCATGGAAAGATGGAGATACTATGTCTACCTACATTGAACGTTTTTAGCAATGATTCTTACTTATTCGTTCACTTGAAACGATTCCTGAAGATACCTTGCAAAGAAATTATGGAGATGGTTTGGAAATGGGAATCCAACCCAAGCTCAATACACTACGTCCCATGACCCTCTATGAAGCTATTTCTTTTGCACATGATGATGAGAAGGAGTTTCAATCCATCACCGAGTCCATTCGCTTACAACAAACTCGTCAACAAAAACAACCAATCAAGCCCAATTTTCCTTTCAAGCATCCCCCTTCTCAATCCAATTTCTCACCAATACACAATAATACACACTTACAACCTACCAAACCTCCAACCCTTCAAAGTACGATGATGGATGCTCAACAAAAGAGGCCCCGTATCACTTGCTAGCATTGTGGTAAGTTTGGTCTTACTAAAGCTAAATGTAGGTTGTGAACTAATGATATGAAACTTGTCGAAGCTCAAGTACACAACATGGACATGGCTCATGATGACACTCAATCTGATTGGATTGAAAAGGATCTAAGTACCTTGGATAATAAAATTTCTATTCATTCTTTACTTTGTATGCAAGGTACTATTAATGGTAATTTTTTTAATATTTTATATGATGATGGTGGTTCACATGATTTTATTTCTATACACTAGTGCAAGATCTTCAATTACATCCACTTCCTTCTATGTATAAAGTTAAGGCTGCATTTCAAGGAAATAGATATAATGTTACAAGTGAAGTGCATAACATTCAAATTTGTATTGGTTCATACATAGATGAATGCACATTATTAATTTCTCCTTTGTAGCCCTATGATGCTATACTTGTATTACAATCCATGCATGCATTATCATACACAAACAATGGCTTTTAAGTTCAACAATCAAGATGTTACTTTGTTTGCAATGCATGACTTCCAACCATGTCCATTAATTAGTCATACTCAAGTAAAACGTGCATTTAGGAAAGGCTACAATTCATGTATTGTTTTTGTCAATAACATAGTTGACTATACACATACACTTCCTAATGCACATAAATCATTCATGGCTTCCTATTAAGATTATTTTATGGTTGATTTTTCTTCTAAACTACCACCTTGTAGGGGATCTCTTGATCATAGTATAGACTTAATTCCTAGTAGTTCCCCTCCCCATAAAGCACTTTATAGGCATGGACCTTTACATAAAAAAGAAATAACTAATCAAGTTAATGATCTACTCGACAAAGGACTTATAAAACCTAGTTCTTCTCCCTTTGGAGCACGTGTTCTCTTAGTGGAGAAGAAGAACAAGACTTATAGGGTGTGCATTGACTATGGAGCACTCAATAAGATTACAATTAAATATAGATATCCCATGAAGGGCTTCAGGATATAGAACAAGAGGAGAAAGGAGGATATGGAATGAGAGAGAGGAGAGGAGAGATGCGCACAAATGCGTGGGAGCCTCGAAACCCACATAATGATCTCTCTTAAGGCAATGCTCTATATATGATGTATATATATAAATATGGGGGTAAGGTCACATGACCCTTACATCCCCAACAATCTCCCATTTAAGGGTCAATGTGACCATAAGTGGTAAAACATACAAAGAATGATGTAGAACTATACAAGAATGTACAAGAAGAGTCCGGATCTCACAATCTTTTGAAAAATGCAAATTAGCATTTCCTCATGCACCTGTTTCATGATTACTAGAATTTGCACAACGTTTCCGTGTAGTCACAAATGCTAGTGGCTTAGGTATAGGTGTTGTATTAATGCAAAATGATAATCCTATTGCATTTGAAATTAGGAAACTTAAACCTTTTGAAAAGAAGTACAATACATATGATAAGGAACTTTTAGCTATTGTGCATGCTTTAAAAATTCGGAAACATTACCTTATGGGTTTTGAAGTTTTAATCAAAATAGACCAACATGCTATTAAGCATTTATTAAATCAACCACTGATTTCCAAAAGACACATTAAATGGTCTTCATTCGTACAACATTTTCAACCTTTAATTCAATATCAACCTAGCAAAGCTAATGTTGTAGCTTATGGCTTTAGTCGCTTCCCATCCCACAAACAAATAATGTTTCAATCAATAATATTTTTGTTGTTCATATTCATTCATTTCATGACATAATCCCTACTTATGAATTTGATTTGTATTTTTCATAAACATGGATTGCTTTCAATAATTCTACACCATCTAATGAGGATCACTACACTTTTCATAATGGATTCTTGTATTTCCAACACAAAGTTATGCATTACACAAGTCTTTAAAGAATTTGTTATGAAAGAGATGCATGAACCACCTTATATGGGTCATATGGGCATACAAAGTATTATTTCTACATGTAAAGAATTTTTCTTTTGGCCAAATATGGAAAAGGATATTGCACAATATGTTTCCCATTGAATTGTGTGTCAACATGTGAAACATCATGGTAAAGCATTTGGATTATTAATGTCACTATCCATACCTAATGGAACATGGGAACAAATTTCTATGGATTTTATTACTGGTCTTCCTACAACTTCATCTCATAATGATATGTTTTGGACAATTGTCGATAGCTTTAGTAAACAAGCGTATTTCATTCCTTGTAAAAAGACTCTTTCTGCACCTCAAATTGCTAAGTTATTTATTAAATGTATTTTTTTGCATCATGGTTTTCCAAACGTTATTCTTTTAGATCGAGATGTTTGTTTTTGTAATAACTTTTGGGTTGCTTTTTTTCAAAACTTAGGTCATAAAATAGACTTTAGCTCTGCATTTCATCTTAAAATTAATGGGCAAAGTGAAGCTACGAATAGTACTATTTTAGATTTACTACATTGTTATTCTTTAGATAATCCAAGTAAGTGGGATGAAAAACTACCTTTACTACAATTTGCATATAATAACACAACACGTACCACTACTCAACGTGCACCGTATGAAATTGTTTATGGTAAAAAGCTTCTCATTCCCATGACTCTCACTCAAAATGACATACATATGGCTAATTCTTTTGCACAAGATCCCATGACTCTCACTCAAACTGATATATCTATGGCCGATTCTTTTGCACAAGATCATATTTCTACACTTCATGAGGTTCATGAGCACATTAAGAAGGTTCAAGAATGTTACATGCGTAATGTTAATAAGAAATGAGTAGCTAAACAATTTAATGAAAATGACTTGGTATGGCTACAAATAATTAAAAAGATGTTTGAAAAACATTTCACAACATCTTAAAGTTAAACTTGCACCACATTATTATGGACTTTTTCATATTGTTCAAAAAATTGATGAGAATGCTTTTAGATTAGAAAAGCCATGCACTTTACTTCATTAGATAAATGTTAAAAAAAGTGAGATGTGGAATCTCCTGATGTTAGGAGCCAAGGACCACGACTTGTTTGGTGGTTGGAATCAAATCAATCAACACCTAAAGTGTAGGAACACTTTTAGGTGAGGGAAATTCAAATTTCAAATTCTCTCTATGAGTATATATATATATATATATATATATATATATATTCTCTCTCCACTGAGTCTCATGGTTGAGCATATTTGAGCTCACATATGTATGAGTAAGTCCACTACATCTCCTTTGTATCATGTGTTCATTTTTACATATAATTCAATTCATTAGTTCATGATCGTCTTTGTTCACTGCTCTAGACTGCTACAACCTCTTCATTTTAGTGATATTGTTTGAAATGCTCTCTATGTATACTTAATCATTTACTTCACTTTAACCTGGTATAGTTATAGTGGTCAATTTAGTTGCTACATATCAATTTTCATTACGATTGGTTCATTGGATCTTGAGTTATGAATCAAACAAGCTAACTGTGTCTGCACATTTTCTTGCTCTTAAAAAGTCGGGATTACACCGTTGAGTTCCTAAACTCATTTCGCAGTGTACACTTACTCTAAGTTCATGAGATAACTTGGATAGTTAGCTAAGCCCTTGAATTAGAAGTTTCCAAAAAGGTCTCCATTCAATTTCTATCAAGGAGTGAGAACTAAACATTTTTTTAAGAGGTTCAGGTCCAAAAATAGCAATTTTTTCATAGTGCTTCTATGTGCAAGTTATTTGTTTTGGTAAAAACATTTGGCAATGATGCTCCAAAGCACATAGTGGGTCTAAATGCATATTTGGAAAGCTGAAGCTATCTACTAAGGTTCCCTAAAGTCATATTGGCAGGTGTAGAGCAAGATTATTGCAAGACCATCTCATCTCTAGACTATATCCAACCATCTCCTCATAGTGGTATTAGAGCAATCACAAGTTAGCATGGGAGATGGATTTCCTTCATCCATAGAAAAATTGGATCAAGGTAACTACTCAGCTTGGTCACTTAGAATGGAAGCATATCTTCAAGGGAGAAAACTCTATGGTTACATTTTTGGAGATGAGATGATGCCAATCCTCATAAGCAAAGGACAACCAACTCAAGAAGAACAAGAGAAGTTAACCACATGGTGCTCAAAGGATGCTCTAGCGAGGTCATACATTCTTAACTAGATCTCTGCTTTTTTACTTCCACATATCAACAGCCGCAAGACTTCAAAAGAGACATGGAATGATCTTGAAGCATTCTTTTTATCAAGTACTAAAGTTAGGAAGAACCAACTCTAGATGGAGTTTATCACACTCAAGAAGATGCCCAAGCAAAGTGTGACTGATTTAGTCACCAAGATGAAGGACTTGGCAGACCAACTTGGGAGCATTGGAGAAGTCATAGATGATGAGCAGATAGTAAGACAAGTGATCAATGGAATCAAGGCAAATGATAAATGGGAAGCTTTCACCACAACAATGGACCTATACATGGACATGCACATTCCTAACTTCAACACCCTCATGGGACAATTGTTCAGACATGAGGCAAAGCTTATGAAGAATGGAGACAACTCAAAAGGTAAACAATCCTCTTCCCTATACATAGATAAGAACAAGAGTAAGGATAGCAGAGGCAAAGGTAAAAGATCCGATGATGAGGGTAGTACCTCTCAAGCAAACTTTGTAGGTAGAGGTAGAGGTTCAAGAGGAAGAGGCAGAGGAGGTAGAAAAGGTAGGGGGAGATTTCAAAACTCCTCTCCATGTGCCATATGTGGTGTCACTCTAGCACAATGGCAAGTACCAACGTGAGGAGATCCACCTAATAAATGTCAATCCGTGGAGGCATGAGGACTAGTATGAAAACTATGAGCAAGTGATGGCACAAGTGCGTGAATGAGAAGCACACAAGCATGCACACACATACACACACACGCACACACAAGGCAAGAACAAGGAGAGGAACATTGGAGTTCTTTGCATTAGTCAAAAAGTCTCTTACACAAGCTCAAATCACTAACAATCTAACCTAAAAAATGAGCTCTCTAGTTCTTTTTATAGTTTTTTGACTAGCTTTGGCCCTGTCCAAACCTAGTGTCCGGCCTAGTCAAAAACTAGGTTCTAGAACTTATTTGAGGGCTCAAACGACATCTAAAAATTATGAAAATTGGCATGTAGCTAATTCTAATAGTTCTCAAGCTCGAGGACTCCTCGGCTTGAAAAAAATGGAGTCTATTCTACCAAAAATGATATTTACAATGTTTATGTAGTGATGAAAATCACTTGAGTTGGAAATAGTTTATGAGAAAAAATGATTAGGCCTTGTTGCAAGATTGTGCCTGACTACTCCTTTGTGCTGGTGTGCTCTTCTTACCACTTGTAAGCCAACACTCCCCCTCTCTAGCATCTGTCGCCCCTGACAGACCTCTGTTCTGTAGGGTGGTCAATATAGTATTGGAGAATGTTGGTGGCTTAATTTATTGCACCTCAGATATCTGGTTGTGGTGTTGTGTAGTACTAAGAGTACATGGCTTGTTTGCATGCAATAGATGGAGCAAGTGTGTGGGTTTAAGAGCAAACACCTCCGAGTGATATTCCCAGAATCTTGTTCTGAACATGTCTTTGGAAGTCTATTTATAACAGCTGGGGAGGTACTTGATTTGTGCATGCCAAGCGTAAGCCACTCGAATGTTGGGGTGGTGCTCATGTCATACACCAAACCGTAATTTCCATTGGTAAACCCTAGTAGACGTACATGTGGTGCTTCTGCATTTCTAAAAGTTTTGAGCACAATCTACATCATATCCAAAATTTCAAGCATCATTTGGGCCGCGACATCTGGCATCGGCTTCAAGTGAGGGGGCCAGTAGCGGATTGTGGCCATCATATAAACTATAGAGGTTGGTCCTTGCAGTGGCGCAATGTAGGGATAGTTGAGCCACTCATTACATTGAGCATTATTTGTACATTTATATTGAGTGCTTTCCATGATCTGCATTGTGGAACTGGCCCGTAGCATGGATTGCAAAGTAGACGTAAGGGCGCGTGGTTCCATGTGTGCAACATTTTAGGGTATGTCTTGAGAAGCTTTTCCCACCATGTCGGTTGATAGATCTTGCCTTTCTGTGCCTCTGGAGGGAGGTCCTCGGGTTGAAACTAGGTTGTAAAGGAAGGAATCTTCCCCATGACTCTTTGTATTTTTGCATTGTAATCTGCCAGGAGGACATAGAAGGGTTGGTATTGGAGTTCTAACGATAGGATGAGATGTCTGGATGACAAGTTCTTGAAATAATTGGATTGTAATATTGTTTCTTTGATGACGCGCATTGCCTGATTTTGCACCAGTGTGGTCTTCATGAGAATGCCCAATTTCTTCCACCTGCTTTAACCACGGGGGTCGTGGTGCTTCGAATGTGTCTTGGCCTTTGGCTGTTTGTTGTCCACCTGGAATGGGTTGTGGCTCATAGTCTTCCTCAAATGTTTTTTCCATAGGAATGGATATTGTTTCTTCATCTATGCGAGCTTCACTTAGGGATGGTGGCCTTTTGTACTGTAGTAGTCCTGCTTGCAATTTTGTGACTTATTTTTCGAGATCGTGTAGGGCTTCTGAGTCATTGATCAGCGACGAGGTTGAGGCTGTGGCTTGGGCACAGTTGTCGCATCCTTCTATCATTGCAGCTTCAGTTGATCCAATTCTTTGGATATTTGGTCATGTGCCTCGAGTAGAGTAGCATAGTCTTCAAGGATAATTTTATGTTTTTCGGGGTCACCGCTTGAAACTTTGAGGGACTTATGGGTGCCACGGGCATGCTTTTGATGGTCGCCTCTAAGTTCTCTTGGTTTTGTAGTTCTAGACGTCTATTTTCCTCTTGTGCCACTGCAAGGTGTCATCTGAGTAGTGCCATATTGTGCTAGAGTTTTGAGTTGTGTTCCAGCTGTATTTGTAGATGGCCTTCCACCACTTGGATCGCTTCTTGATCTATATTCTATAACTTTGCCTCCAACATGCTATGAGCCTCCTATAATGTTTGAAATTGAGTTTGGAGACTGTCCTTGTCCTCTTCCAGTGTAGCGAGTCATTGTTGTAGTGCATCCGAGTGCTCTTGTAACCTTTGGTTATGTGCCTGTAGCTAATTGTATTCTATCCTTAATTGTGATATACATGCCAACATGGTGTCAAATGCATTACCTATAGATGAAGATATGGTTTGTAAAGTGGATGATGCAAGGGAAGGGAATTGGGGGATGGGAAGTGTGAATGTTGTGTCTACAAGAGATATGTGTGTAGGTGAAATTGGTGGAGGAGGGATGGGGGATGGTGGAAGTGTGGGGGGAGGGGGAGGTGCTGTCGGTGGTGAGATGTCCATGCTTTCAACCGTGGGGGTGAATGTGGTGTCTACCATATATATCGGAATGTTAGGTGGTGTGTGTGTGATAGTGGTGAATAAGTATGGTGTGGATGCTGGGAATGGAACCGACGAGAAGGGTTGGGCAGTGGGTTGAAACATTCTAGAAAGGAAGTCATGGGTAGGTTGAAGGACTGGTGGTATTGGAGGAGGGAAGTGAGAGCCTGGCGGTAGGAAGGCCATGAAAGGGGGTGTGGTGATCGAGAATCCAAAAAATGTGGATCTAGTGTCAGGATGGCCTATGAGTGAGGGCATGGGGTCTGGTTGTCATATGGTAGGCTCCATGAAGGATTTTGTTATAACAGTGGTTGTAAAAATAGGAAACCAAGGTGGAACTGGAGGTGGAACTATGAAAGATGAAGGCTTGGTCTGTGGGGTGAGCAGTCCAGGTGATATCTTCAACTTTTGTTTGAGGAGGTGACGGTGGGGGGGGCCGGTGGTAGTGGCTCAATGGACTCTTCATGGGTGACTGTGTGTTCTTGACCAGGAGTTCTTGCTACTTGGGAGGTTGCCTTGATTGGTTCAGATGTAATAGTAGGGTCTTCCACCATAGTAATGGGAATCTAGATGTTTTTGCCGGACCGTCCTTGTGTTTGGAATCTTCGCGAATCATATTGAATGGGAGGCCCTTGTAATGCTGATCGGACTGTTTCCACTACACCATAAGTTTTTGCCATCAATAGGAGACCTTCACTGTATTCAAAGTGTTATAACTTATGGAATATGTTGAACAATGCATTGTTGGAGTGTAACATGGAATGTGTTGAACAATGCATTGTTGGAGTGTTAAATGATTATTGAACAATGCATTGTTAGAGTGTTAAATTATTGATGTATTAATGTGTTTTTGATGTTTTGATATAGCAGCTGAAGGTTCGTGAGGAGCATGCAAGGCGTGAAAGGGTGGATATCAATAATCCGAATAATTATTATTTAGCTTGTAAATAAACCTGCGTAGAAAGTTCTATTGTTAGAAACAGTTAGAAAAGTAATGGTTAGAATAAGGGTCGTTGTAGACCATAGTTTCTGTTATTGAAAGCAATGGCTTTCTATAAAAGTTACCAACTTTTAGTTCCATGCTTTCTTTTCAAAGCCGCTCTCATGTAACCACTCTTTTCGACATAATCAAAATTCCTATAAATACATGCACTGTGTGGACTGTCGAAACAAAGTGCATGGGGGGAGATTGCACCCAATACTGCGTTCTGTCTCGTCTCTTGTTGCGTCTATTCTCTGTGTGTTTTTTGTGTTTGTAACCTCTGTTTGCTCATGAGCAAGACCCTGACAACAGTGGTATCAGAGCTCTACACGCGTCAATACGGAGTGTTCTGTTCTCTATTCGCGATTTCGATTTCGATTCCGTCTCCGTCTTCGTCTTTGTCTTCGGCTCCGGTTTCGGTTCCTGTTTCTGTTCCTGTTCCAGTTCCAGAACTAGAACCTATGTTTTCACCTACGTTTTCACCTATGTTTTCACCTACGTTTTCACCTACGTTTACTCAAGGAGTCGACTAAGGCAAAGAACTTAGGCAATAACTTAGGCAATACATTGGCAACATTGGCACCCAAGGCTCCCTTGGCGACCGTTGGCTACGCGCGAGGCAATTTTAATTTTGAGTGGCAATAGAGAGGTTTAGATTCCCTAAGGTAGGAGGATTTGAACCCACAACCTCCTACTTTCAAGGGAAGTACTTTAACCACTCCTCCATCCCTTGGTGTTGATACTCAAGTTCTCTCCTCTTATATTTAACATAACTTGCAATTTTTCTTACTTTTCAAGGTGGCACGGTGCGACGCAATGTGGCACGTCTCAGGGTACATCCTATCAGGGTACACTTCTCAGGGTACACCAGGGTACATCCAGACAGGGTACATCCTGTCAAGGTACATTAGGGTATATCCAGACAGGGTACTTTTTTGCTAGGGTACATTCCCTGAGGGTACATCCCGAGAGGAAAGCACTAGCTTAAGGGTCCAAGAGCACCATGGAGGATTACAATAATTCACCTCTACCTGAGGAAACACTTGAACAACAACTAGAGCTTTTGCGGCATGAGCTTTGAGGCGCTTAGAATGAGATCCGACAATGTGATGAAGTCCTCCAAAAGATACAAACTAAGGCAGACAACCTTACTACAGTAGTTGGTTTGGAGAAAAAGAAGTCCAGTCCATAACCAAGTCACTTCGACTACAACAACCACGTCAATGACATTTTTTTTTTTGCTAAACCACATCTTCCTCTGAAGCATAATTTTAATGCCCCATCTTACCCTAGTTTTCCTCGTCCTCCACAATCCAATTATTCAACGCCACCTGTTGCTTCATCTTTCCAACCAACCAAACCACCTACCCTTCAAACTTCAGCAGTGGATGCCAAATAGAAGCGACCACGAATCACTTGCTGGAATTGTGGTAAATCTGGACATACAAAAATAAGGTGCAGATTGCGACCTCTTCACATGAAACTGGCTACAGCTCAATTGCATAACATGGAGGTTCATAATGAAGAAATTCCTCCTATTTGGACAGAGGAATCATTGGAGAAGGACTTAAGTACCTTGGGTAACGATATCTCTCTTCACTCTCTACTTTGCATGCAAGGTACAATACATAATAAACTAGTTAAAACGCTACATGAGGATGGTAGTTCACATGAATTCATTTCACATTTATTAGTACAAGAACTTTAATTACAAAAATTTCCTTCCTTGTATAAAGTGAAAGCTGCATTTCAAGGTAGTCGTTATAATGTAACACGAGAAGTGCAAGATGTTACGATTAGCATAGGCCCATATGTTGATTCACGAACATTTTTAATTGCACCTTTGCAATCTTACGATGTTATGCTAGGTATGCCTTTTCGTCACCATTATAACCCATGTATTGACTACCATACGCATACCTTTAACTTTGAATTCAAAGGTCAAGTCATTAGTTTGTCTGCACAGCATGATTTTTAGTCGTTTCCACTGATTAGTCACACTCAAGCAAAGCGTGCATTTAGGAAAGGACTCAATTCATGCATTGTTTTTTTCAATGTCATCAATGATTATACTCATACACTTCCTGATGCATATAAACCTTTCATGATAGTGAACACGAAAAGTATCTAGAAACAGTTTTTCATTTGTTACGAGAGAACACACATTATGCTAATCCTGAAAAGAGTTACTTCTTTCAACGTAAGCTAGAATATTTAGGACATATTATTTCAAGTGAAGGTGTGCATGTGGATCCAAAAAAGATTAGAGTTATAGTAGAATGGCCTACACCATAATCAGTCAATGATGTTCGTTCTTTTCTTGGATTGGCTAGTTTCTATAGGAAGTTTGTTCAAAATTTTTCTTGTTTAGCATTGCCTCTTACCTTGTTGTTGAAAAAGAAAATAAAATTTGCATGGGGACTTACCCAACAACAGTCCTTTGAAAAACTTAAACAAGCACTTTCAGATGCACCTGTTTTACAGTTACCTGATTTTTCACAACCCTTTCATGTCGTTACTGATGCTAGTGGTTCAGGAATAGGTGTTGTTTTAATGGAAAATGACCATCCCATTGCATTTGAGAGTAGGAAGCTTAAGCCCTCAAAACAAAATTCTAGTACGTATGATAAAGAATTGTTAGCAGTTGTGCATGCTTTGCAAATTTGGAAACACTATCTTATGGGCTCTGAGGTCTTAATCAAAATCTATCAACACGCTATTAAGCATTTATTAAATCAGCCCTTAATCTCTGATAGGCATCTTAAATGTGTATCATTCATTCAAAATTTCCAACCCATGATCCAATATCAGCCTGGTAAAGCTAATGTTGTGGCTGATGCTCTTAGCCGTTTCCCTTCACATTCTGTTGTTTTGAATAATATTTCTGCCATCCAAATTCATTCTTTTCAAGAAATGATTTCCACTTATGCATCTGATTTGTATTTTTCACATGCATGGCATGATTTCAATAATGGTGCATCTTTATCTGATTAACATTATACATGTCATAATGGTTTTCTTTATTTTCAACATAGATTGTGCATAACCAAAGCTTTTAAAGATTTTGTCATTAAAGAAATGCATGAACCATCTTACATGGGTCATAGAGGCATACAGAGCACCATTTCTGCTTGCAAAGATTTCTTCTTTTGGCCACACATGGAAAAAGATATTTCACATTATATTTCTTAATGCATTGTATGTTAGCATGTCAAACGTCATCATGGTAAACCATTTGGATTATTAATGCCACTTTCCATTCCAAATGAACCACGTGAACAAATTTCTATGGATTTTATCACAGGTCTTCCTATCACTTCATCACATAATGATATGATTTGGACAATAGTTGATAGGTTTAGTAAATATGCATATTTCATTCTGTGTAGAAAAACTTTGACTGCACTTCAAGCTACAAAATTATTCATAAAATCCATTTTCCCACATCATGGATTTCCTAAAATAATGTTATCTGATCGTGATGTTAGATTTTGTAATCATTTTTGGGTTGCTTAATTTCAACATTTTGGTTCTAAAATAGATTTTAGCTCTGCATTTCATCCTGAAAGTAATGGACAAAGTGAGGCTACAAACAGTACTATTCTTGATTTATTGCGTTGTTATTCATTAGATAATCCTAATAACTAGGATGAAAAGTTTCCATTGAAATGCTTACAATAACATTGCACACACCACTACTGGTCGTGCACCTTTTGAAATTGTTTTTGGTAAAAAGCTTCCCACTCCCATGTCCCTCACCCAAACCGACATTCTGATGGCTGATACTATTGCTAATGATCACGTTTCTATACTTCATGATGTTCCGAGCACATTAGGAAAAGTCAAGAGCAATATACACGTAATATGAATACTAAACGATTAGCCAAAGAATTCAAGGAAAATGATTTTGTATGGTTGTGTATCATTAAAAGACGTCTCAAAAATATTTTGCAGCATCCTAAAATTAAACTTGCACCACGCCATTATGGACCGTTTCACATTATAGAAAAAATTAATGATAATTCATTTAGATTAGATATTCCATCTCATTGGACTATACATAACTCTTTTCATATTAGTTTACTTAAACCATTTAAAGCAACTTTACCACTTGCTCCACTTCTTGATGATCCTCCTTTAATTGAAGAACAATCTGAAATCTTAGTTCCTGAAAAAAATCATTGATCATGATGTCACTACTACACGCACAGGTACTCAATATCATCGATATTTGGTTAAGTACAAAAATCACTCAATCAAAGAATGTCAATGGATACATAAAACACAATTAGCACCTCATTATGAACACTTAATTTCTACATATCATACACAAACACATTAATGTAACAGCTCCATGAACATTTCCATGCATGTGTTTTTACATGGAACATGATTATTTTTTATCCAGTGATGAAACATGTGACTGGCCATCCATGTTTATTATTTTATCAATTGAGGTCAGTTGCTTTTTCAACTGAGGGGCATGTTATAACTTATGGAATATGTTGAACAATGCATTGTTGGAGTGTAACATGGAATATGTTGAACAATGCATTGTTGGAGTGTTAAATGATTATTGAACAATGCATTGTTAGAGTGTTAAATTATTGATGTATTAATGTGTTTTTTATGTTTTGATATAGCAGTTGAAGGTTCGTGAGGAGCATGCAAGGCGTGAAAGGGCGGATATCAATAATCCGAATAATTATTATTTAGCTTGTAAATAAACCCGTGTAGAAAGTTCTATTGTTAGAAACAGTTAGAAAAGTAATGGTTAGAATAAGGGTCATTGTAGAGCACAGTTTCTGTTATTGAAAGCAATGGCTTTCTGTAAAAGTTACCAACTTTTAGTTTCACGCTTGCTTTTCAAATCCGCTCTCATGTAACCACTCTTTTCAACGTAATCAAAATTCCTATAAATACATGCACTCTGTGGACTGTCAAAACAGAGTGCATGGGGGAGATTGCACCCAATACTGCGTTATGTCTCGTCTCTTATTGCGTCTATTCTCTGTGTGTTTTCTACGTTCGTAACCTCTATTTGCGCGTGAGCAAGATCCTGACAACACAAAGTCAACTCCAACGTCTTCCAAGAGCTGCACCATGAACATTCTACTATTTTGTTCGTTGAGCACTTGTTGTGCCCTCACTCCCTTCATGATCTAATATAGCCTCCAGAGTATTGTTGTATATGTTGGGGCTCCCGTGGTTTCTTCTGCTTCTGCTTCTTCTTTTCCTCTTCTTCTCCCTCTGGGTGTTCCGATTATTGAGATGTTCTCTATTGATCATCACCCCAATGTACATGGCGGCCTTCTGTGTATTTCCTCCATCTTTGGGGAGAGGTGCCAAGTTCTTCTATGTCTGAAAAGAATTCTACATCAAAGAGTTGTGTATTCTGCAAGAATGATTCAAAGTCGAAGGTGCTCATCCCCTCAACATCTTTGGTGGTAGAAAATTCAAATTTGGGTGGGATGGGAGGAGCCAATGGGGTTGCTTGTGATGTACCTAATGTCTCGTCTCTTGTTGCATCTATTCTCTGTGTGTTTTCTACGTTCGTAACCTTTGTTTGCACATGAGCAAGATCCTAACAACACAAAGTCAACTCCAACGTCTTCCAAGAGCTGCACCATGAACATTCTACTATTTTTTTCATTGATCAATTGTTGTGCCCTCACTCCCTCCATGATCTAATACAGCCTCCAGAGTATTGTTGTATATGTTGGGGCTCCCGTGGTTTCTTCTGCTTTTGCTTCTTCTTTTCCTCTTCTTCTCCCTCTGGGTGTTCCGATTATTGAGATGAAGTTCTCTACTGATCATCACCCCAATGTACATGGCGGCCTTCTGTGTATTTCCTCCATCTTTGGGAAGAGGTGCCAAGTTCTTCTATGTCCAAAAAGAACTCTACATCAGAGAGTTGTGTATTCTGCAAGAATGATTCAAAGTCGAAGGTGCTCATCCCCTCAACATCTTTGGTGGTAGAAAATTCAAATTTAGGTGGGATGGGAGGAGCTGATGGGGCTGCTTGTGATGTACCTTCGGATCCAGATCTGGGTATTTGAATGGTAAAGGGAGGCACGATGGCATCCCCTTGTGGAGAGACTTTTGGAGTCGTCAAAACTTCACATTTTTGGACACAGGCAATTGAGCCCCTCATGCGCTTGGATTGATGTGTGGTAGTTTTGAGTCTCTTAAAGTGCATTGAATGGGTACATCATATGCTAAGCACCTGTAGATGATGCACATGATTGCACAACAACCATTCACCAGTAGCTTCCTTGATGACCTTTTATTTGCTCCATATAGCTGCTCCATAATCCATATAGGAAGTTTAATTGGTAGTGCACCTGTCTTCACCAAGTAAAGAGCAAACGAGATCCGTTTGTGGGGTTGGATGAATTGACCTTGACCAGGAAATGAAAAATGTTGCATGCACATATAGAGAGGGATGGACACATTTGGTGTGAGCTCTGCTATATATGCATGTATATGTGTGTATGTGTATGTGTGGTTATGTATGTATGTGTAAGTGTATGCATATGTGTATGTGTATTCATGTATGTGTATGTGTATGTGTATGTGTATGGGTATGTGTATGCGTATGCGTATGCGTATGCGTATGCGTATGCGTATGCGTATGCGTATGCGTATGCGTATGCGTATGCGTATGCGTATGCGTATGCGTATGCGTATGCGTATGCGTATGCGTATGGGTATGTGTATGTGTATGTGTATGCGTATGTGTATGTGCATGTGTATGTGTATGTGTATGTGTGGGTATGTATGTATAAGTGTATGCATATGTGTATGTGTATGCATGTATGTGTGTGTACGTATGTATATGTAAATGTATGTATGTATGTGTAAGTGTATGTATATGTGTATGTGTATGTGTACGTGTATGCATGTATGTATATGTTTGTGTATGCATGTATGTGTGTATATGTGTATGTGTGTGTATATGTATGTGTGTGTGTCTATGTATTCATGTTTATAAATTTAAAGTTTGTTTATATTCTGATTCTTTTTTTTGTTTGAGATTGAAATAGAAGGAGATATTGTATGGTAGAACAAAATAAGAGAAGATCTTACATACCACCTGAGATGTGGCAGTATTTTTGCCCACACCTACGTCTTAAGGAATCATTTCCTCAGCAGAAGGTATACAAATTAATAGTTTATATTACAGTGAATTATAATTTTCATATATTTTATAAATGTATTATATTTAATCTATGTATTTTTGTTTCATTAAATAAATGCAAGTGGCTGCAAACAAGAGAGTTGAGTTTGGTCATACATCACACTTCAACCAAATGGGCCATCATGGATTTGTAGCTACATTTGTAAGTATATGTATTATTGAAGCTATACTTTTTATTTCAATTAAAATACTAATCAATAATCATTTTTATTTGTTTCAATGCAACAAAAGGATTATGGTCAATATCCTATGAAAAAGGAAATCAATTTTGCTACACATTGTGGATATCGACATCTGACTGAGTACATGTATGATCATCCAAATGCTTTTGTGAGTACTAGTAAATTTCATATAATTATTATATTTTTATTAATGTTTTATATGTTTTATTTATTTATTTTTATTATATTTAATGTAAGAGTATTATGGAGAGGCAGATATGGATGAGGTGGAGAGACAAACATAGGGGGATGATCCCGATCGTCATAGAGTGCTCACATCTCTACCCATGATGCCACTACAGATACATCAGATCCTGATGATGATCATGATGATGAGAATGATCATGATGATGAGGACTTATAGGATGATGTGGATGAGTATGATCATGATGATTGATATATTACATTGGATATATATTTTACATTGATATAAATACCTTTTCTATATCTATATATTTTCTCATTTTAGTTATGTTTTGAATTGTGTCTATGGTACTAATTAATGAAAAGTCTTGTTTTAATAGATTTTATTGTTGTTTATATTTATCATGTGATTTATTACTTTAGTTATATAGTTCATTCATATGATCTGTGTGTCTGTGTGTATATATGTATGTATCTGTGTGCACTTGTGTGTGTATAAAATGTTTGTACGTATATATCTACGTTTATTTAAGTGCATCAATATGCATGTATATGTGTGTATCTATGTGTGTATATATGTGCATATAGATATGTTTTATGCATATGCATGTGTATATGTGTATGTCTATGTATATGTGAATATGTATGCATGTATATGTGTATATGTAAGTGTATGTGTGTATATGTGTGTGCATATGTATGTGTATGTGTGTGTATATGTGTGTTTGTGTAGGTGTATATGTATATGTATATGTGCATAAGTGTATGTATGTATGTGTATGTGTATTTTTAGGTATATATGCATGTATATATATCTTTCTTGACAAACACTTCTTCAGTTTCTGCAGCCATCATTTGATCATGTAATTCTTCATAATGTTCCACCTCCTCTTGTATCCAATCTGTTGCTTTACATGAATAATTTTCCAACATTTTTTGATACTGAGCTTCATAGATTGCCCTCTTATCATTACCTTGAGTCAAATAAGAATAAATTTGTTCCTTGCTTGTTTGAGGTGGATGGGGTTCCGTTAAGGCTTAAACTTTTTTCTGAGCTGCTTCACATTCCTCTTTTGTCACTTCTTCCTGTTCCAAGACTACATTCCTTAGATCTAGTCTTCTCTTCTTAACTGGAATTACTTCTTCTGACACCCCTTTTCTTTTTCTTCTTCATCCCCTCATGCTTGTTTGGACTTCTGCTTCTCTTATTGACATCAACTTTGAAGGACTTTTAATCCCTGCCATCAAACTTCTAAAATACTGGGCTTCTGGAGCCAGCTTCAACTGATCCTCCATTCGTAAAATATGGTATATAATTCTTGTTAAAAATTGTGCTCCATTCATAAACTTTCTTTGCTCCCAATGCTTTGCTGCTTCCTTCAGTTGGTCATGAATGTAAGGAGTTACATCCATCACTCCAAATGGTTTAGTCCTGTCCTTATTGTTAAACATAACCAATGTAACTGGCTTATGTGGCATTGTATATCTTGGCAATTTTGGAAAGCACAGATACTGAAGAAACATTCTGGTGGCAAATTCTTCATTTTCTTTTCCTTTGAAGTCCACAAACTTTGAATATCTAGCATGTGGCTGCATTCTTCTTGACAAAGCTTCCATCCAATTTGGTTCCCATGAGATAAAATTGAAGAGCTATCCTGATATGTTCTGCTTTGATGGTTATCTACACATTTTTATTCTCCTTGTCCATTATTGAACATCTGAAATATGCATCATTCCCTTTGTCCACTTCCAGCAGACTAGACATGACCTGTGATACTCTCTCAAAGTCTATAAAGAAAAGAGGTTCGTCCAAAAGTCTGTGTAACCCCACTGCCTTCCATCTTTTATAATTAGCAACCACTTTTGGAATTTGTAGAATTCTTGACATAGCATGGTATATTTGTGACCTCCAACTCCCACTGTAAAGATATGATGACCAATGATATTGATGGTTTCCCTCAGCTCTTTGGCTATCTTTTCAGCTTCCGGGATATCCTGTTCTTCCTCTAATTCTAACTCCACATTTTCCACTGTTGCTTCACTATCTAAAAACCAATGTCCTCTTGCTCGATTCACCATTCTGGAGAAAATATAACACATTACACAAAAAAACTCCACCCATATAAGTCATAGGAAATATAAAAGAAAACACATTTGTCTTGAGATATAATGACATTTGAGAAAAAAAAACAAACGATAAAATAAAAGATAAACCATGACTTCCTTATTTGCATCACACGTACAACAAAATTAAAGTGATCATCACATGTGTAGCAAGATATCTATTGCTCTCTCTTTCTCTTCTTTTTTTTTTAATAAGAAAATAATGAATGGAATTTAAGAGAATTTAGACAGATATAAGAAAAAATGTCTAAAAGAAAAACTAGTTTAATAGTGATAGTCTTGCCAAATTATAACCTATATCTTGCTTGTGCTTTATGTCTCTCTTTCTCTCTTCTTTTTTTTTTCATAATTTTCTCTTTTATTTCTTCCTCTCCGATTCTTTTTCCTAGAAAAAAGAATGAGGTAAAGTATATGGAAATAATTTCAAAAGTGTCATAAATCCATCTTGATGAAATTCTGAATACTTAATTAAGAATCCAAAGTGTGTATTTAATGACAATGTTGTCCTTCCCTTCATTTGTGGCTCTTCATGCTTTTGTACTTTTTTAGTATCTTCATCCTTGTTTTCTCTCCATTGAAGCAGATCTGATTTTTTCACCCAAA
This sequence comes from Ceratopteris richardii, assembly GCA_020310875.1. NCBI lineage: Eukaryota > Viridiplantae > Streptophyta > Polypodiopsida > Polypodiales > Pteridaceae > Ceratopteris > Ceratopteris richardii. Next base: position 85,001,948 of record CM035417.1, on the reverse strand, counting down.
AATACTTGATTCCTGTTAACTCCTTTTTTGGAGTAAAACAATTTCCCCTTGATAAACAATACTTGGAAGTCTTTGGTTTCCACATCCATTTTGTTTTGATAAATTTTTTTGATGAGTAGTGCTTGGATGTCCTTGGTTTCCACATCCTTTCTGTCTTGATGTCTAGATGTTTCTGATTATTCCATACTTCCCACATTTCTATTGTCTTTTCAACACCTTTGGTTCCTTCAATTTCCTCCTATTTGTGTCTGAAGTGGATTTGATTATCGAGGAGTCCTGTTTGTGATTCCTTTGTAGCTTCGAGTGGAAAAGTAAATCTTTCCAAATCTGATTCATAGATGTCCTCTTCAATTTCCTGTTCTTCATTACTCAATAAAAACATTAAAAACCTTTTGTCATTCATTGTCAATTTAAGCTTCATATTTTCAAAATCCAAAATCACTTTACCTTGCCTTAGCCATGGTTGTCCTAAAATCAATTTCTCATTCATCATATGATCAGGCTATTCTTCACAATCTATTTTCATATTTTCTTCATTGAACTTAACTTCAATAGATGGTGAAGACAAGCTTTGTATTATCTGACACTCCAGTGTTTTGATAAATGTTTTACTCTTCGTTCGTTTAAATTTGAACTTATCCAAAAAAACTGAACTGATCAAATTAACTTGTGCACCTGAATCTATCAAAACCTTGATTTGTTCATTAAGAAAATTCATTGTTATAATAGGCAAATGCTCTCTCTCCCTTGAAGGTGTTTCACATAAGAAAACTTCTCTAAGCTCCTTAGCCTTTCTTATTCTTTCCGTTGCTTCTTGTTGAGCTTCATACCTGATTTTTTTCCTCTTCCTTTTTCGTGTTTTGAGCTTGATGTATTCTTCTCCATTCAGGAACAATTAATGGGAAATCATACCTTTTTACCCTGCATCCACTTATGAAATTTGGCATGATTTCTCCATCTATATTAGCTAATTGGATAGCTCCACTGTTCCTGATTTGGTTGAAAATATAAGGTCCATGTCCCTTCTTCTCAAATTTTTTCTGATGTTCTCTCACTGTATATGCCAAAACTAGATCCCCTACTTGCAAGTCTTTTTCTTTCATATGAACATCATGATATGCTTTTTGCCTCCTTTTATCTGCATATATGCTCATAATTGCTTGAAGTCTGGAAGCTCCAAGTTTTTCCAATTCCACCACTCTTTCAGATAATTCATGTCCAGTCCACTTGTATTGATTTCCCACCTTTAATGTTGGAATGAGAAATTCCAAAGGCAATACTGCATTTTGTCCATATACCAAATTAAATGGTGTTGTTCCAATAGCAGTTTTGTATGCCACTCTATAAGCCCATAGGACATGATTAAGTTGCAAATCCCAATCATTCCTATTTCTATTTACCAATTTTGACAAAACAGTGCAAAGTACCTTATTAGTACTTTCTACTAATCCATTGGCTTGTGGGTGATAATAATCATGAAATACTCAGTTATGTTTTCAATTACTTGGTTTAGAAAATGAGTCCCCCTATCACTTACCAATTCAATTGGTAATCCAAATCTGATGATAATATTTTCATAAAGAAATCGTGCAGAGGTTTGAGCATCATTCCTTTTTGTAGCCCTGGTCTCTGCCCATTTGGTTAGGTAATCTGTGGCTACAAGTAAATATTCAGCATGAGACTGTTTTGCAGGAGGATGGATAGTTCCAATGAAATCCAACCTCCATTTGCTAAATGCTCTTGCTGAAACAAGTAGTGCTAATGGCATATCATCTCTCTTACTTGGTTGACTTACTCTTTGACAAATGTGGCATCTTTTCACATATGTTCTTGCATCAGGAAATAGAGTTGGCCACCAAAAACCGGAATATAAAATGAGTTTAGAGTCCTTTCACTAGAAAAATGTCCTCCTGCCACTCCAGAATGTGCCATCTCTAACATTTCCATATACTTATTTTCAGGAACACAAATTCTTAGATATCCATCCATTCCTTTCTTATATAATTGGTCTCCTATTAATTGATATTCCTCAGAGATTATTTGTAAATTTCTTGAGTCTGCACTAGCTTTCACTAGCTCTCCTTTTTTGTTACTTCTTAACTCCTCAATTATGTTTGCACTCTAATCTGGATTTTTCTGAAACCAATACAAAGTTGTAATTTCTGAATTTTGCAAAGATTGGCATTTTAAACAATTAGAAATATATTTCTCTACATCTTGAATCTTGGTCGGCCAATGTACACTCATTCTATTGAGATTGTTTAAAGTGACTATCCTGGAAGCATGAGTACAAGGATTCCAATAATGAGCTTTCCTTAAATACTCCTGCTGCTCATCTTCTGGAGTATCAATATTCCAATATACCAAAATGATTTATATGATACAAATGCCCAACTAGTAATACAAAGTTCCTACTTTGTAGTACCAAATCTGTGTTGTTTTCATGTGTTCTACAAGGTCCCATGGTTAGCAAAGGTACCAAAGTCATGGCCCAATCAAGAATACTTTCTATTTTTAATAGGTATGCATCTGGTAGTTCATCATCCAAGGGTGAGTTTGGCTCTTTAGTTTGTATCTTGGACAAATGATCTACTCTTAAATGAGTTTTCCCTTGTCTAAGCACTACCTTGAACTCAAATTCCATCAATAGGAGGAACCGTCTGACTATCCTACCTGTGTGGCATGGTTTGTTTACCAAGTAGAGTAAGGCTTGGTGCTCCAAGAAGAATTTAAACTTGTTGGCTAAAAGATAATGTCTATATTTTTTTACAAAAAATATCATTCCCAATCCTTCCCTTTCAGTGGTTGTATAATTCTTTTCTGCTCAATTCAATTGCCTACTAGCATAAGCAGTTGGAAAGTCTAATTTGCTTCCTTCTATTGGTTGTGCCAAAACACATCCCAAAGCAAAAGTTGAAGCATCAACATGAACAGGAAAAATTTGATCCCACTGTGGAGTTTTTAAAATAGGTGCTGTCACCAAACAAGTTTTTAAAATTTCAAAGGCTTGGTCACATTTTGTGGTCCACTCAAATTTTGTAATTAACGCATACAAAGGTTTTGCAATATCTGCAAACTTATGTACAAATTTTCTATAATACCCACTGTGTCCCATGAAAGTTTGAAGTTCTTTTACATTTGTCAGTTTTGGAGATCCACTATGGCCTTAATTTTTCTCTCATCAGTTCAAATTCCGTTTCTAGAAACTATGTGTCCCAACATTCTCCCCTGCCTCACAAAGAACACACATTTCTCAAGATTTAGACACACTCTGTATGTTCTACATTTCTTAAATATATTTTCCAAATCTTTCAAATGATCTTGTCTTTTTAATGAAAAAGTGCAAAGATCATCAACATAGATTTCCATTATGTTTCTAAGAAATTCTTTGAATATGTGGCACATTAATCTTTGAAAGGTTGCGCTGGAGCATTAGTTAAACCAAAAGGCATTACCCTAAATGCAAAAATTCCCCATTCTGTGGAAAAAGCAGTTTTATGTTGGTCTTCCAAAGCTATTGGCACCTGGTTATATCCTGAAAAATCATCCAAAAAACTATAGACCTCCTTACCTGCAACTCTTTCCAAGAGATGGTCTGTTATTGGTAATGGATAACTATCTCTTATAGTTGCTGCATTAACTTTTTTCAAATTAATACATACCCTGAGTTTCCCATTCTTCTTAGGTACCACAACTATAGGAGATATCCACTCAATGTACTCAATTTCATAGATGAAATTGACAGCCAGTAGTTTGTCAGTTTCTTTCTTTATTTTAGCACAATATTTGTCAGTAAATGTATAGTGTCTTTGTTTGTTAGGTTTTGCATCAGGAGTAATAGGAATCTTATGTTCACAAATGTTAGGATCAATTCCTTTCAAATCCTTATAACTGTAAGCAAACACATCCCTATAAGTTTTGGCCAATTGATTTAATGCTTCTTCCTCTTGATTTTTCATGTCATCAGCAATGACAATGTGCCTATCTTCCCCCTCTTCTTGAGTGATCATCACTTTCTTAGTCTGCTCTTCATTGTCATATGACTTCCTCTTCTTCTTTTCCCTTTTTGGTTTCATTTTTAAAAGTAATCTCTCTTCCACTTCATAGTTCTTGAAATTTGAAGGTACATCAAATTGTTGGTCCTCTTCCCTCATTTTTTTATTTATTTCAATTTTGTGTTTTTTTCCATTCCCTTGTGTTTACATTTCCTATAGGTTCCTGAGATTTTGTCTTTTATAGCATCTATAGCTTCCACTTCTTCCATAAATTGTGTTTTTCCAGTATTCAAAGTTATTTCTTCCTTTAAATCTTCTTCTGTTATTGACACCTTTATCATTTGTATTCCTATATGAAAAATATCATATCCTTCTTCATTTTGGAATTTTACTCCCACATATTCATCATTGGCCAAATCCATTGTGGTCAAAATCTGATTCCATCCATAAGGCTCAAATTCTTCGTCTTTAAATTTCTGGGGTATGTAACTTTCATCTTGTGACTTCTTTTCTCCTAGATAATCTTCTTTTTTTAACATCCTTTTTTTATATGTGTGGTTCCTTATCACATTACATTTCCAAATTGATGGTTCTGTGTCATTCTGATCTTCACTCCCAGATTCTTCACTTAATTCTTGATTTTGATGTACTTTGAACCACTCCTGAGGGGACATATCACAATACTGTCCATTTCTTAAATTTACTCTAGTTACCCTTCCTTTGCTTTGAAGGTATAGGCAATCTTTACCCCAATCTTGCACAATTTGCATTTGTCTCATAAATGGTCTTCCTAGGATGATTTCATATGAGGTAGATTGTGGAAATTCGACTATGGCAAAAGTGTGCTTTACCTCTATTCCACATATTTCCACAATCACCTTTTCCCAAATTCCTAGGGGATTTTCTATGTGTCCGTCTACAAGTTGTAATCTCATTTTAGTGGGTATTAGCTCATTCTGCCCCCATTTCTCCCAAGTTTGTTTAGTCATGATTGCCACTCCCGATCCACTGTCTAATATGGCCTTGGCATGATTATCACCGAATTGTATTCTCAAAGTTGAGTTCCCTTCTTCTCCTTCACAGTATCCTCCTATTTTATCAATAGGTATGTACAACAATTCTTCCATTTCTTGTTGCTGTGGAACTAGACTCTTTGACTTTGTTTCCCAATTTTTCATATTATATTGTAAGTGAGCATTTTGTTTCACTATCTCTTCCATTGTGGTTTGATATAAAATTGTACAGTGTTTGTTTAGATTGATTTGGAAGGTTATTTGTGAATTTTCTTCCTGAGCAGCATGTTTCCTAATTGCTATTGCATCTGACTCTTCAATTGTTGTTTGATGATTGTCTATTTCCTCAATCTTGAGTTGTGCTTCCCGTATGATTTTTTTACATCTCTGCATTCGCTCATCCTCTAAATCTAGTATAGGATATGCCATCACATGATCTGGAGGATTTGGTCCATCTTGAATTCTTCCTTTGTATGCTTTTATCAGAGTCTCCAGACTTTGTGAATTTTTTACCTCTTCCTGTGTCTGTGTATTTTGTTGTTGGCTATTGCTTGGTTTTCCCACAGTTTCCTCTTCCAAATTTTTACCCATTCTCCTCTTTCTTTCCCATCTTCCTTTCTATCTGTTTTTCTTTTCTTTTGGAAATGGATTTTTCTTATGGTCCTGTGTGTGTGTCTCATTTTTTATTTCTTGTTGTTTAGCTTGAGCTCTTGTTATGGCATGTACAGTTGCTTGATCATGATCACTCACTTCTTCTTGCTCCATTATGTTAACTGTTTTTAATGGTATGTTATTAGATGTGTTCTGTTGTTTTTGAGGGTTTCTTGGGCAATCCCTTATTAAATGTTCCCTGCCACAATCTTTACAATAGGCTCCTTCTATTCTTGGTGTTGGAGGTTGTGGACAGTCTCTAATGAAATGTTCCCTCCACATCTATAACAAGTTATCTTCTGGCCTCCTTTGAATTGGGGTTTCTGATTGGACATGTAATTATTAGTTATGTACATGAATGTGTTTGTGTCCATTTCAATTATCCCATTTCCCAAGTCCAAGGCTTGCAGTTTTGGTTCTCTCTATTCATATCCTTCCCAATCTTCCTGATATCCTTCACTCAAATGGTAGTCCTCTCTGTAGGATGATCTGAGTCTCGTACTTTCTTCTTCTATTGGTGTGTACTTTACTGGTACTACATTTGTTGGTAATGGTGGTTGTTGCCCCAATACATGTCTTGGTTGTTCAAAAAATCCAGATTCTCTTTGTAAGTTGTGTTGGTTCATATATTCTCTTTCTTTGATGGGTTGTTTATTGTAGAAGCATTCTTCTCTAGTATGGTTTGTCCATTTTCTTTTTAAGGTACAATATTTGAGTGTTTTCCTAACTTGCAAATGTTGTGGTTTGTGATAAGGACATTGTTGAACCAAATGGCTTTCTCCACAATTATAGCACTTCTTATTGGTTGATATTCTGGTGTTAATTAGATTGGTTTTGGTCTTCACTTCTAGGGGCTTTAGCAATAGCTTGTGCTAATTCTTCCGTTGGTGGAATTCTATCTTCATTTGTTCTTGGTTGATCAAATGCCAATAAATCTTGCCCTCTATTATCCTCTAGATCTATTGCTTCTTTCACACAGGCTCCTAAATCAGGGCATCTCCTATAATATACCAAGGTTCTTAATTGTGCACTCCTCAATCCTTCTATGAACAAAGAAACTTGTCTTGCCATTGAAGGTACCTCCTCTCTTGGACATCTATCAATATATTGTTTGAATCTCCTGGCAGCCTCTCTGACATTTTCATCTTTTTGTTGTTTGAAACTATGTATCAGGGTAGTTGTACTATGTTTAATTCCAATTTCGGAGAATTCCCCTATAAAGGCTTCAAGGAAGGATTCAATATCTGGATACATTTCCTTTCTCAAGGGAATGAACCAAGATAATGTTGGTCTAGTTAGGGTTAGACCAAATGCTTCAAATTGCACTTTGTAATCCTCTACTTCTTCTGCCCTAATCAATTGTCTGAATTCTACAGCATGAGCATGAGGATCAGAATACCCTTCATATTGATTCTTCATGCATTTGGCTACTTGATAGGGCCTCAACATTCTTCCATGGTTTTGCCACTGCTATCTTCTTCTGATGGGAAAGTCATTTATTCCTTCTGCTTCTCTTTCAAAAGGATTCGGAGAAGTGTGTAATCTCCTTCCTTGTTGTTTAGTAGAAGTGTGATTTTCATTTTGTCTTGGCAAGTCTATTTGCCCTAGGTTTTGTTCCCAAGGTCTCTTGTCTGCACATTGCCCTAAGTCATTAGAGTTTTCTAGATCTTGTGAAAAATTGTACACGCATCCTTGTCTATCCTCATATCTACCATCCTTAAATTGTGCCACTCGCATTATATTTAACGGAATTTCTAAGTTTCTCATCCTAATGAGAAACTTATGCATACCATCTTGATACACATAGGCTCCAAACATATTTGTGTACATATACTCAAGGATATTTCTATAGTCACTAGTTTCAGATGCTTCATTTGTTTCATTTAAATTTTCCATGTTATTTGTCTGTCCCAAATCCCTTTCTTGTAATTCACTTGACTCTGACTCTATCTCTTTCCTTTTTGACTCTTGTTTATCAGATATAAACAATTTAATACCAGATCTCAAAATCATTCAATAAATCACAATTCTGTGAGAAAATAAGAAAAGAGAATCGTGTTTGTCACGATTTTGAGAAGAGAATCGTGTTTTTCATGATTCTGTGAAGGGAATCATGTTTTTCACGATTCTGAGGAGAGAATCGTATTTGTCATGATTATGAGGAGGGAATCGTGTCTTTCATGATTCTGTGAAGGGAATCGTGTTTTTCACGATTTTGTGAAGGGAATCGTGTTTTTCACAATTCTATGAAGGGAATCGTGTTTTTCATGATTATATGAAGGGAATCGTGTTTTTCACGATTTTGTGAAGGGAATCGTGTCTTTCACGATTCTGTGAAGGTAATCATGTCTTTCACGATTCTGAGGAGAGAATCGTGTTTTTCACGATTATTTGTTCCCATACAATCGTGATTGCTCACAATCGTTAAAAACATGATTTTCTGATGAAAATCATATTTTGGGAGTCACAATTTTGAGTTTGGTCACAGAATCGTGATTCTGTGCAACTTTATTTTTGGTTTTTTAATGTTTTGATTTCTTTTCACACTATTAGAAGCGCCTTAACAAAATATTAACATGCAATAAAGTACTTTCAACAAAATGATAACTTTTCCTACAAAAAATTCAAAAGTAGTGAAAATCGCGATTCTGTTTTTTTCAATAATTTTCTGTATTTTCAATCTTTATCCAATACTTCTAATTTGAAATTATGTAGAAATTTAATGTTAAGAAAATTACCTTGTAGCTTGATCAAAAACATTCCAAAAGCTTTCTGATTATAGGTAGTTGCGATTCTGACAGCTCTTCTCCACTCAGTCTCTCACACAAATGACTGATTTTTTTGAGATTTTAGGCTTTTATAGACTTCAGACAATCGCGATTGTCAGTTATTTTTTGACAATTTTAAATTCTCACTTTATGATTCTTGTTCCTTAGCAATTTTGTTGTTTTATTTAACAAATCTTATCCCTTCCAACAAAGTTTGCATGCTCTCCTCTTTTGATGAAAATTGCGATTATGTGTTCAATTCTTAAATCTGATTACTTGATGCTCAATTCTTACTGAAATTTTGAAACTTTAATCTCCTTCAATTATGCAGCTTATGAAACTTTAAAAATGGCTTACCTTAATGCCCAATAGTGCAACTAGGTTAATTTCTCTATCTTACTGAAAATCGCGATCCTGAGTTGAGAATCGTATTTTTTCTGAACTTCTCTGCTTTTGCACGTTTTAACTTTTCCTCCCTCCTGGTCTTTGCCACTTTTCTTCAACCACTCCAGATCAATTGTCACTTCAAATAGTTTTTTTTTTCTTTCCATTTCTGGATTTTTCTTCCTCTTTTCTTCTTCCACCATTCACACCAAACCTCCTGCAAATTTTTCTTAGTAAAAAGAATTTTGTTTGGATTTTTAATAGATTATATGAATATTTTTAGTATTTTAATCCCTAAATCAAGGAGAACACTTCACTTAGGGTTTTCTTGTTTCAAGATCCATTGATCTTTTATCTCATGATTGGTTATACTCTCTATGCTTGCAATTTAACAGTTTAGAAGTAAATCTTTTCAAGAAAATATGTGTTAAGAAGTACAAGTATCAATTCATGCAAAGATAAACTCAACACCTTTTTTTTTTAAGTGATTAATCAATTTTTTCCTCAAGTATATTACTTCACTTTGGATAAGCACATGGAACAATCAATTTTCACATAGCTACTTTACTTGACTTTCCTCATTGCAACCATGCCATCTTTTCCAAGAATTGACAAATTTTTGCTTGGTACTTTGTCAAAAAGCAATCTACTTATGAAAAGATAATCACATTTTACTTTTCCTTTAGCAAATTTAATTCATTTTCTGTCACACACCTACACTTTACTCTTAAAAGGTATGAGCAACTATCAATTTGCATGAATTCACAAACTTTTTTATCTCTAAAGGTTAATTCATGCTTTCTTTTCCCAAAAGACAAGCAAAGAAACCTACCTTTCCACTTTTTCTTTTGTGATTATAGAGTAGTACCTTTTCAATGTGTTCAAATACCATCAACAATGGAAGATCCAGCAAGGTCCAAGACTTCAATGAAGCTTTTGTTTTGTTCCTTGGCAATGGTGCCAAAAAATGTTTGTTGTTAACCTTTGGAGTTGTCCTCTCCAATCAGTATAGCACAAAAGATCAACTACACATCTTTAAATTGTCAATCCGAGAAGTATGCAAAGACCACATCCCCTTCTAGTTAATGGAATCCAAGAATAAGAGTTGACATGATTGTTTTTTTGAGAGATTTATGAAGAAGAAAGGAAATAACTAGGGTTTCGATTATCTTGAGTTTTACAACAGCATTTTCAATGATCTTTGTGCCTAAAGTGTGCCATTTTCACAGTAGAATACAAATATGAAGTCAAATTTCCAAAACAGTACCTGTATCACACAGACGAGACAATTGCGATTCTATAAAAACTGAGAATTTCCAATTCTAGCTTTATTCTTCTGCACTTTCTTACTCAATATACTAAGAATCACCTTTCTTCATACATCTTACTCAGAAATATACAAGAAAAACTCAAAAATTCCATGGATCACACAATGGGAAGACTCAACAAATCAAGAGAAAGATCATGGAAGAAGAAAAACATGATTTTCTGCAGGAAAGCTTCTTACATTACTTGGATAGCATCAAATAGTACAACCAACCTCTTCAAAATAGAAGAAATTATCTTTTATACTTTTTCAAGTGTCCCTTTTCACACTTGAATTTTGGTCCTTTTCACCTTTTATTCTAGATATATGCTATCAAAGAGCTTCCAAAAATTCTAGGAAAAATACATATGATCCTATTATACATGAGGAAGACTCTTCCTCAATTTTACATCATTTGTATAAATATTTCTACAAATTTTTGACATTTTCCAAATAATTTTTCTTCAAGAATTGCTTCTTCTAACATGTATGTGTATGTATATGTGTATGTGTATGTATATGTATATGTATATGTATATGTATATGTATATGTATATGTATATGTATATGTATATGTATATGTATATGTATATGTATATGTATATGTATATGTATATGTATATGTATATGTATATGTATATGTATATGTATATGTATATGTATATGTATATGTATATGTATATGTATATGTATATGTATATGTATATGTATATGTATATGTATATGTATATGTATATGTATATGTATATGTATATGTATATGTATATGTATATGTATATGTATATGTATATGTATATGTATATGTATATGTATATGTATATATATATATGTGTATATGTATATATATATATATATATATATATATATATATATATATATATATATATATATATATATATATATATATATATGTATATGAATATGTATATCTATATGTATATGTATATCTATATCTATATGTGTATGTGTCTATGTATATGTTGTTGGAGTTTGAGGTATGCGGAGGCATGCAAACAGCGCAAGGAAGAAGAAGAAGCTTGGATCACAACACACAATACTGAATGTATTACCACTAGAATGTACAAAGATAAGTAATGCGTTAGGGCAATAGGCGTTTATACAAGCCGAAGCAAAAAAACATCCTAAAGAGGGAAAAAAAGTATATTTTACATATCCAAAGAATTAGGGCTATTCCTATGTTGGTTTGCTAGACCAACTTCACCACTTGATAACTCAACTTTCCAAGCTTCGCCAACTTCTTTCATATACAACATTCATCCCCCCTAAAACATTTTCTTACTCAAAAAAGTGTAGATGTATAATATGTGGGGTATTCCCCCATGCACCATGATCTATACTATGAGCAGGATCATATCTCTCTTAATATTTATATCCCATAATGAGAAAAGGGTTATTACCTTCCTCATTCTAAAATGAGAGGAATCATAATCCTTGCCCAAATCACTTTCCCTTAGTCAAAGTGGATGGACATGCATGCCTTTTATACATGGACCAGTAAAATGGGTGGATTTCTCTAGTGGTCCTAGCTTAATTGTTTCCTTTGCAACTTTCACAAATATAAATCTCTATAGAATCTTACATTTATATGCCTCTTTTACCTTTAGGAAATGTAAAACTTTAAAAGTATACAATAGACGTCCTACCTCTATTATGAAAGGGTAGGAAACTACATTCATCTTACACTTTCAACAAGAAGGAGAGGAATTTTTAGATGTTCTTTACTAACTTTCAAATACAAATAGATATGTTGATATATTTAGGTAGTGATGTGTGTGAACAATCTAGGACTGCCGGGCACTTTTTTCCCTCTTTAGGAGGTTTTTATCCCCTGGCTTGTATATACGCCTATTGCCCTAGTGGGCTACTTGTCTTTGAACGTTCTAGTGGTAATACATTCAGTATTGTGTGTTGTGCTCCAAGCTTCTTCTTTTTCCTTGTGTTGTTTGCATGGTTCCGTAGACGTCTAACTCCAAAAATTGGTATTAGAGCCGGTTGTCGCTTCATTTAGGGCATTATCTATACCTCTCTAGTTGTAGTCTCAAAATCGCACAAAATTTGGTAACAATACTTAGGTTGTTTTAGAGATCAAAACAGCTTTGCTATGTGGTGCCGAAATCACGATCTGAGCTCATTGCGGCCTCCAAATGCACTATCGCAGTGCTCGCGCAGGTTATTTCATCTTTTGGTGCCAAAAGTATATACCAATTTTGGTTCACCAGTATAAGCATCTCGAAGTCTGCTATAGGTTTAGCAGAATTTGTTTAGGCACTTCTGTTCAACTTTTTGAGATACGGTCAATTTTTTGCATCAAGGTATTTTAGTCACCAGCCATGGTTGAAAGTAGTGATGGATTCTGTATCTTGGTTTTTGAGGATAATTGGATGGTACCAACTACCCATTGTGGGCTTATATGATGCGTCATGTATTGGTCACAAAAGGACTATGGAATATTGTGCAGGGTGTTGAAAGACATCCTATTACACCTGTGAATATAGGTACTGCAAATATAGGTGTTGGAGCTGATGGAGATCGTGTCGAAGATGATGATATTCTGTAGATTCTCGTTCGTGTTGTTGTTTATATTGCACCTACTACAGAGAAAATTCATTGGGATGGCAGAGATGCTCAGGCACATGCATTGATAGCTTTGTCTATCAAACGTGCTATTATTCCTCACATTCGCTCTTGTAGGATAGCTAAGGATGCTTGGGATACACTTACCACATTGTACCAAGCTAGGAATGAGGCTCGTGTTGCTTACCTCCGAAAACAATTGGAGAGTGATCACATGAATGAAGGTGATTCTATGGACAATTTTCTCACATAGATCAAGGATTTGAAAGAACAGTTGATTTCTACTGATAAAATTATACCAGATAGCGCACTTGTGCAGACCGTTCTTTTTTATGGAACTAATGATGGGAAATGTTCTTCTTGTGGGAAACTTGAAGGTGTTCAACATATTTTCATCAACTATAAGATGGCTAATAAGTTTTGGGACCTGCTTAATGGTTGTCAGCACATTGTCTTTCCTCATAAGATGGGTAATCAAGAATTTTTTCTTGGGTCTTGTTCTACATTTTACATTGTCTTATGCACATCTAGAGAGATGTAACTCTTTGTCATATATGGAGAACTAGGAACTCCCATGTAAATGGTGGTTGTAAGAACCTCTTGTTTCAATGTCATGCTCCTCTAAAAGGCCTAGGATTAATGCCGATAAGTGTATTCATAAGGCCCAACTATAATTTCTATCATGTCATTCTTTTCCTTCCTCCAAACAAATAAAAAGAGAAGCGCTTGTCTCTATGTAGTCCTAATATATTGGATATGATTTTCTCTATCCTCTAGTTTTACTTTGATAAGAAGTTTGGTGGAATTTTACTCTCCCCAAATTCTTGAATCAATTTGAAAGTACAAGTGAAGGTGGTCTTAGTGCCCTTGGAATCCTCCATATTCCACAAAATAGGGGTTAGACTTGGTAGAATGCCCCAAGGCTATACATGGCCTATACTATGTTTTTTTAAAGAGGAATTTTAGCCCAAGTCTACTCTTCCTTGCATGACTTAATTAAAAGAACAACTATACAAGAGAAGGGGGCATAGTGCCCATGGGATCCCCTTATGCCACAAAGCAAGGGAAAGCAACACTACTTTGAGGGCCCGAAGATGTTCCTAGACTAAAATGATAGTTGCAAAGACATGTAAGTGAAGTTCTCTCCTCACAAATCAGCTTAATTGTCTTTATGTCCCACTCATGGGGAGCCCATCTACTTTGGATCTTGTTGTTCTCTAAAGAAAACACCCTATGATGTTTAAAAGGGGGGAGACTTTTACAATTCGTGATCCTATTCCCTAAGAGGTTCAAGGTCTTGTCAATTGATTCCACCCTATGTTTTTATAGATGTAATTTATTTTTCATTAATTCCATAATTTTTCTTTGTCAATAAAACAAAAGAAAAAACTTTCCATTCATGAAACCTTTGACAAAACCAGAACCACATTCACAGCACTAGACAATATTCTTAATTTTTGCATCCGCCCTTAAAAAAAGAGTTCCATTTACTGATCTTGTTAGAGCTCTCTTATCTAAGATAGTCAATTTTCATGAAAGATGAAAGCTATAACCATGGAAGCTAGAAATCGGTTCTTGACATTGAAGGAATGGCCAATAAATTGGTGGCCAAATGGTTAATGAAAGCATGGAGCAATAGGAAAGCCTTATGTGCCAAACTGATTTTGAGAAACAAGAGATCCCTTTGGCTAGTGGGCCTTCTGGGGTGGGAGGGCCTTGATCTTATCACTCTTTTTTCTCCCCCTATCCCATGACTCATAGAGGCTAAAGCTTAGTTCGCTCTCAATTGAAGATTTTGAACAAGATGAAACAGTATGTCAAGATCAATGAAAACTAGAAATGGTGGTATTAAATAAAATGATTTGATTTGGCGCCCTATGAAAGGCATCAGAGGGGTTGAGTCATGGAACCTCAAAAAATTTAGGGAGCTTTGGAACAAAGGTATCCATTTGTGAAAGCACCTCTGGAATCAAGATAGAAGCCAATGAATTAGATTTGAGGAAATTGACTCAATTAGGAGAGTGGACTATGAAGATTTGTGCTTGTTGGGGAACATATTCAATGCTTGGGATTGCTTGAAGACTCACCTCTTATTGGGATTCACCCCCCCATGCCTAGAGAGTCTAAGATCGCACAATGGCAAGAGTCTTGACAATAATCCAAGTTTCAAAAAGAATGCGGACTTTCACATCGTGCTCAATAGGAGGTGGTGTCTGAATTGGTCAGGTTTAAGGTGGGATTTCAAGTTCCAATCCCTTTGGCATCCCCTCATCGAGATGAAAAAAGTGGTTCTTATGTGGCAAACCCTCCACCGTGGAATTTGGATCAATGTAAAAGCTAGCAAAATTTGTGGTGCTCCTCCTTGGTGTAAATGTTTCCTACATGGCAATGAAGACTTGGGACACCTTTTATTTTTGTGCCCCAACTCAGTGTCAGTCTGGCAGGCCCTTGGAGAATCCTATTGCCATAGGGACAAATCAATTGGAAGCAAATGATACTAGGTTAAGAGATTGGTTGCTCTTTAGCATTGTGGAATGTTATAAGAGGTAAGGCCCTCTAGAAGATCTAAAAAGAGAGGTGTGTTTCCAACTTTGACAACTATTGTAATGTTCTTTAATTCTAGCAAGTTGATTTTTAAACTACCCTTGCTTTGTGGGATTTGGGGGGTCCCATGGTGCTAGATCATTCACTTGTACAGTTTTGCTTTCTATTAATTAAAACTTGGGAGAGTAGGTTGTAGCCAAACTTCCTTTTATTAAAAAAACAAGGGATAATAGAGATGAAATGAAGTAAAAAGTAGGTGTGGCACTCTCCAAGGCGACAGATGAAGAGCAAAAGACTATGTTGTCACAACCATTGGCACCATGGTGATCATAGCAAAAAGGAGAGCAATCAATATGCTCTAAAATGCAGATGCCATATTCCTCCTCGACTTCACTTAAACTTGACAAAGGACTAGTGTTCCTGAAAGAAATGATGTAGAGGGCATCTCTCTCTCTCTATCTCTCTCTCTCTCTCTGTCTCTCTCTCTCCTCCCCATGTGTGTGTAAGAGAGGTTGTAAGTGCTCACAGAAGGTGCAAAGAAAAATGTGCTCGAGATCTCCATGTACTAGATGCCCCTTCTATATGAGAGAAAGGATGAGAATGAGAGATGGAAAGAGTGGATCACAGTCATTGTAGGCTTCCTAGGACTATTCTTCCATGATAAGGATGCATCTCCAATGAAACTTTCTTTCGAATCACCATACAAGTAGTCAAAGTGGACCATCTTCCAATTCATTATTAGATGGAAAGTAGCTATTTTGAGTTGGAAGAAGGTTTATTTACCCTGATCTCACCTAACACCAACTCCATTTATTTATTTTCTTTTTTTTGGTCTACAACAACAAATAAAATCTTGAGGAAGTGAAGATACTTCTAGGTTAGTGGAGCCTAGAGGACGATTCTAGATGAATCTTAGGGTCAGTTCAGACAAGAGGCATGGAACTGAGATTATATTTTGATGTTGTTGTAGAAGCACTCAGAAAGAATAGCAGTACTTTTAAGAGATTGCCAAATTGGAAACAATTTGCAAAAACTTTCTCTAGATGAGAGATCCTAACAGGTGAGGTGTACCCAAAATTAAATGGGCTACTTGCATAAGCCAAAAAAACCAAGATGGTTTGGACATTTTTGACACTAAAGGAATGGCCAATAAGTTGGCAACCAAATGGTTTATCAAAGCATGGAGCAACAGGGAAGCCTCTTGGACCATACTGACTTTTAGAAACAAGGGATCTCTTAGGCTCATGGGCCTTCTTGGGTGGAAGGGACTTGATCTTGTCACTCTTTTGTTCTCCCCCTTTCATATGACTTCTAGAGGCTCACTTAGTTTGCTCTCTGTCAAAGAGTTGGAACAAGATGAAACAGTATGTCAAGATCAATGAAGATTGGAAACGGGCAACTGGCATTAGGCAAAATGATTTGGTCTAGTTCCCTATGAAAGGCATCAGAGTTGTTGAACCATGGAATCTCCAAAAATCTAGGAAGCTTTGGAACAAAGGATTTGGTTCATGGAAGCACCTTTGGAATCAAGAAACAAGACAATGGATTACATTTGAGGATATTGACTTACTTACGAGAGTGGACTACAAAGATTGATGCCTTTTGGGGGGCAGATTGAATGCTTGGGATTGCTTGAAGACTCGTCTCCTTATTCTAAATGAACCCCCAGGCCTTGAGGGTCTAAGATGGCATAATGACACTCTTCTTGAAATTATTCTAAGATTCAAGAAGAATGTGGACTTTCATATCACGCTCAATAGGAGGTGGTGTCTAAATTGGTTGAGTTTAAGGTGGGATTTTAAGTTACAATCCCTTTGGCATCCCCTCATCGAGATAAAAAACGGTTCTTATGTGGCAAATCCTCCACTAGGGAGTTTGGAACAATGTAGAACCTAACAAAATTTTTGGTGCTTCTCCTTGGTGTAAACATTTCCTACATGTCAATGAAGACTTTGGATACCTCTTCTTCTTATGCCCGAAGTCAATGTCAGTCTAACGGGTCCTTGGAGGAATCTTTTTGCCATAAGTACAAATCAACTAGAAACAAGAAGTTATGGTTGAAGTGATCGGTTCTTCTGCAGCATTTTGGAATGCTATTGTTGATATATTTTGATAGTGATGTGTGTGAACACACTTAGGACCACCAGGGCACTTTTTGCCCACTTTAGGAGGTTTTTTCCCTCGGCTTGTATATACATATGTAACCCTAATGGGTTACTTATCTTTGTACATTTACTTGGTAATACATTCAGTATTGTGTGTTGTGCCACAAGATTCTTCTTCTTCCTTGTGCTATTCGCATGCTTTGTAGACCTCAAACTCCAACAACTGGTATCAGAGTAGGTCAGCACTTGATCTAGAGCATCTTCTCATCCCTCTTGTCAGAGTCTCAGAATTGCATGAAATTTGGTGAGCACACTCATGATGATTAGCATTTCAAAAATTCTTCACTCTATGTGTCAAAATCATGATGTGAGCTCATTTCAGCTTTTGAATGCACTATCATAGTGCATGTGTAGGCAATTTTGTCCTTTTGTGCCAAACATATACAAGTTTCGGTTCTTCAATACAAGCATCTCAAAATCTGCTACAGATCAAGCAAAACTCGATAGAGTAGTTCTCTTCAACTTTTTGAGATACAGTCAACTTTTTGTATCAATGTATTTTAGTCAGTGGCCATGGTTGAAAGCAATGATGTATTCCATATGTTGGATGTTGAGGATAGATTAGATGGTACTAATTATCCATTATAGGCATATATAATGTGTCATGTATTGGCTGCAAAAGGACTATGGAATAGTGTGCAGGGTGTTGAAAAACGACCTATTACACCTACAAATACAATTATTCAAGGTGATGCAGATGGTATTGAAGATGAATATCTTCAAATTCCTGTTCATGTTATGGTTCATGCTACACCTATTATAGAGAAACTTCGTTGGGATGGCAGAGATGTTCAGGCACATGCATTGATAGCTTTATCTAAAAATTTGCCATTATCCCTCCTATTCACTCTTTCAAAATACAAAAGGATGCTTGTGTGATACACTTACCACTTTGTACCCCACAAGAAATGAGGATCGACTTGCTTACCTTCAAAAACACTTGAAGAGTGAGCTATGAATGAAGAAGATTCCACGAACAATTTTTTGACAAAAATCAAAGATTTGAAAGAGGAGTTCATTTCTGCAAATGAAGTCTTGTCAGGTAGTTAACTTGTGTAAATTATTCTTAATGGTCTTCTAGAATCATATCAGAGTTTTGTTTTTACTCTTTGATTGATGATGAAAGGCAAATGCCTTAACGTTTGAGGAGTTAGTCTATGTTTCATTGCAAGAAGACCAATCTAGGAAAAACAGGTCCATTATGCATGTTGCATATCAAGTTTTCTTAGCTAGGCATAACGGAAAATGTAAATGGAGATCATCTACTAGTAAGCGGAAATCTTCTAATTGTGCACAGTCAAAAAAGGAAAATGAAGATGAAAAGGAATCAGAAAAGTAGAAACTATTTTGCAAATAATGTAAAGGGAACAATCATGTCATAAATATTTGTCTAAAACTATATACAATAGAGGCAACGAAAAAAGAGGCTGGAATGGTTGTTGCAGAGGCCTCTAAACCTAAAACAGAGTTTGCTAATCTTGTGTAGAATGAAGAATGGGCATTTACTATTGTTTGCAGTTATGAAACATCTTCTCATGAATAGTGTATATCTAGAGTAGACCTAGATGTTTGGTACTTTGACAGTGGGGAAACCAAACATATTACTTCACAGCACAGTTTCTTTAGTTCATTTGAGCCTATCCCTACAAGGAATATTGTCCCATGTGCCAATAACTCATCTTATCCAGTCATGGGAGTTGGTAAGATCATTTTGACTACTATTGATGGTAGTTCTTTCACATTGTTAGATGCCTTGTTTATGCCAGGGATCAAGAAAAAAGTATTGCAAGTTCTAGCATTAGCCAAGATTAGCTTGGTTGTCAAATTTGTTGATGGCATATGTATAGTTTATGGTTTTTCAAATGGTAGTGTTACTATTGCTTCTAGTATTTTATGTTGTGGGCTATATAAGCTCATAGACTATGCAAAATCTATGAATGATTTAGCATGTGCAGTTCCAGATTTTCAGGTTGTCTCATATGCAAAGCTTTGGCATGCACACTTTGGTAGAGAAGACACCATCTCTATGCCTGTAGAAATCGGAAATGGTTTCTTCTCTACCCAAACTTGAGGCACCTGGTAAACATGTCTGTGAACGCTATATTTTGGGCAAAATGTAGCATTCCTTTGGAAATTCGATGAAGGACAACTTCAAATGGATTTTGACGACAACTATTCAAACAATTACATCGATGTAAGTGATTATTTTGTTTTCGATTGACATAGAGAGAGAGAGAGAGAAACATATACATATACATACACACTCACATATGCATAAACACACTCACATATACATACACACTCACATATACACACACACTCACATATGTACAAATGCATATGCATATATGCATATGCATACAAACATGCATATGCATACACACATGCATATGCATACAAACATGCATATGCATACACACATGCAATATATGCATACACACATGCATATGCATACACACATATACACACACTCACATATACATACACACTCACATATACATACACACTCACATATACACACACATGCATATGCATACACACATGCATATGCATACACACATGCATATGCATACACACATGCATATGCATACACACATGCATATGCATACAAACATGCATATGCATACAAACATGCATATGCATAGACACATGCATATGCATGTGTGTATGCATACACACATGCATATGCATACACACATGCATATGCATACACACATGCATATGCATACACACATGCATATGCATACACATGAATATGCATACACATGCATATGCATACACATGCATATGCATACTGCATATGCATATTGCATATGCATACAAACATGCATAAGCATACACATATGCAATATATGCATACACACATGCATATGCATACACACATGCATATGCATACACACATGCATATGCATACACACATGCAATATATGCATACACAAATGCATATGCATACACATGCATATGCATACACACATGCATATGCATACATACATGTATATGCATACAAACATGCATATGCATACATGCATATGCATATGTGTATGCATACACATGCATATGCATGTTAGTATGCATACACATCCATATGCATGTTAGTATGCATACACATGCATATGCATACACACATGCATATGCATACACACATGCATATGCATACACACATGCATATGCATACACACATGCATATGTATACACACATGCATATGCTTACACACAAGAATATGCATACAAACATGCATATGCATACAAACATGCATATGCATACAAACATGCATATGCATACACACATGCATATGCATACACACATGCATATGCATACACACATGCATATGCATACACACATGCATATGCATACACATGCATATGCATACACATGCATATGCATACACACATGCATATGCATACACACATGCATATGCATACACACATGCATATGCATACACACATGCATATGCATACAAACATTCATATGCATACAAACATGCATATGCATAGAAATAAGCATATGCACGTGTGTATGCATACACACATGCATATGCATACACACATGCATATGCATACACATATGCAATATATGCATACACACATGCATATGCATACACACATGCATATGCATACACACATGCATATGCATACACACATGCATATGCATACACACATGCATATGCATACAAACATGCATATACATACAAACATGCATATACATACACACATGCATATGCATACACACATGCATATGCATACACACATGCATATGCATACACACATGCATATGCATACAAACATGCATATGCATATGCATGTGTGTATGCATACACACATGCATATGCATACACACATGCATATGCATACACACATGCATATGCATACACACATGCATATGCATACACACATGCATATGCATACACATGCATATGCATACACATGCATATGCATACACATGCATATGCATACACATGCATATGCATCCACATGCATATGCATACACATGCATATGCATACAAACATGCATATGCATACAAACATGCATATGCATACACATATGCAATATATGCATACACACATGCATATGCATGCACATATGCAATATATGCATATACATGCATATGCATGTGTGTATGCATACAAACATGCATATGCATGTGTGTATGCATACACACATGCATATGCATACAAACATGCATATGCATACAACCAGTCATATGCATACAAACATGCATATGCATAGAAATAAGCATATGCACGTGTGTATGCATACACACATGCATATGCATACACACATGCATATGCATACACACATGCATATGCATACACACATGCATATGCATACACACATGCATATGCATACACACATGCATATGCATACACACATGCATATGCATACACATATGCAATATATGCATACACACATGCATATGCATACACACATGCATATGCATACAAACATGCATATACATACACATATGCATATGCATACACACATGCATATGCATACACACATGCATATGCATACACACATGCATATGCATACACACATGCATATGCATACAAACATGCATATGCATATGCATGTGTGTATGCATACACACATGCATATGCATACACATGCATATGCATACACATGCATATGCATACACATGCATATGCATACACATGCATATGCATACACATGCATATGCATACACATTCATATGCATACACATGCATATGCATACACATGCATATGCATCCACATGCATATGCATACACATGCATATGCATACACATGCATATGCATACACATGCATATGCATACAAACATGCATATGCATACAAACATGCATATGCATACAAACATGCATATGCATACAAACATGCATATGCATACAAACATGCATATGCATACACATATGCAATATATGCATACACATATGCAATATATGCATACACATATGCAATATATGCATACACACATGCATATGCATGCACATATGCAATATATGCATACACATGCATATGCATACAAACATGCATATGCATGTGTATGCATACACACATGCATATGCATACAAACATGCATATGCATACAAACATGCATATGCATAGACACATGCATATGCATGTGTGTATGCATACACACATGCATATGCATACAAACATGCATTTTAACATCTCCACATTGGATCAGAGGGGATCTCCACGTACACCTTGGGGAGTGCATGACCATGACGACTCCAAAATATATCACATACGTAATGCAGCTCCAGTCATGGATGCAGCCAGAAAGTCCATGCGTTAGTGCATTCGACAACTTTGCTCCATAGAGTTTAGACATTCTGTAATGTTAAAATGGAGCGAACAGGATAGGGATTTCAAAATTTATATCACACAAATGATATATGAAGAGTACCGGCCAGCACTTGGACATCCTATTGTGAGTTCGGATTGGATTCAACATATGGCACGTGAGGTGATGTCTCATCGATGGTCCGAAGCTCGCGATGCTTTCAGAGCAGTCTTACCGAAGCCTGTGTGGTTAGATGTTGAAGAGTGGGAATCGATTCAGGATGAGCAGCAACATACTCCTGATCGATATTTTCAACAACGAGATGCGGCAGCTACATGTTTAGATACAGTTGGAATGTCGCATTTAGGTAGCGGCGGATACGACAGTATGCGCTACCAATTTGTAAGTATCATTTTAACTATTGATTTTTTTTGTGTTAAGCACATCATTTATGTTCATCTAACATTTTGCATATTTATTATAGGAGTTGGCAATGGGTCATCCTTCGACGCGAACCGATGAAGCTTATGGATATCGTCATGGATTGGCTGCACTGTTGCAGGACTTAGAGGGATGCGGTGCAATCATTTCATGGGAGAATCTATGATCAGGTAAACTTATAGCTTGGTTTCGTATTTTTAGTTGTTGTTTATACATGTCATGTCAATTTGTCTCATTTTACACATATGCTTTGTTGCAGGATTGTAGGTGTAAATGTTTTGATCCCTTTGCATATATGTATGGTAGTGCTTTGCCACAATTTTGTATTACAATCCTATGTGGCAATGATGTACCATAATTTTGTATTCGAGTCCTATATGGAAGTGCTTTGTCACATTGCCACAATTTTGTATTACACTTCTATGTGGCAATGATGTACCATAATTTTGTATTCGATTCCTATATGGAAGTGCTTTGTCACATTTTGGATTCGGTTCCTATATGGAAGTGCTTTGTCACACTCTTGTACATCCTTCATTTATGAAATATACAACTTTTTGTACATGATTCATGGTTTATTTTTGCTCATATAAAATCATGTTTTGGTTCTCATTAGAGTACATAACACATGTACTCGGTTTAGAGTTGGGCAGAGTGTATTGTCTTTTGCTAAACAACATCATGGTGTACCAAAAGACAACACACTCTACCCAAAAAAAATTGTGCACATATGGTCATCGGTACACCCAGCACAGTCCTCGATATACGCATCGGTACACCCAGTATGGGCATCAGTAAGGACGTCGGTCTAAACGTTGGTATTACCGACGCTTATACCGATGATTATACCGATGATTATACCAACGACTATATCGACGATTATACCGGCGTTATGTTTCCGACGCATATACCGGCGTTATGTTTCCGACGCATATACCGACTGAGACACCGACATCGCGGGAAAATTATGCCCATTCATTTTCCTCGGTAATATCCTCGGTATATGCTCGATATGTTGTAGTGCTACTCAAAAATTGCAGCTTGTTCATAGTGATGTCTATGTTCATAAACTAAACTTTGGTCAAGAAACTAAAAATTGGCCAACAAACTAGTGCACATGATGCAGGGTGAGGATAAGAGGGTATGGGGAACTATGGTGTCCAATTTGGAATTTCATGTACAGAGATACAAAGATCATGTGGGCTTCCAAACTATGAACATGGACAGGACATGTTAGACATTGGTCTACAGAGACCTCTACATGTGTGTGTTTGGGATAAGGGCTAAGGTTATCCAAGGTCCCTAGCTTGGGGGATGTACTAAGGTATCCAAGAGGTAATTGGAATGAGTGTGCATGATGGTCACTTGTCCATACTAGAGCATTTCAAGCCGTTACTATCTTGGGTCCAAGAGGATATAAAGGATGGGAGAGAGTTGCACACAAAACTAATCAAGGTCTTATTTTTCAAGTCTTCTTGAGAGATTTTAGGAACTAGATTACACTTGGTATCTAGAGCCAAGAAGTAGATTTTTTTGAGGTAATTATGTGTAGCTACTGTGTTTTAACTCATCGAAAGAGAGAGAGAAGCAGAGATCTTCTGGTTGTTGTCCATGCAAGCACATGAGTGTTCTTCAAAAAAAGAGGGAATAGAGCCCCTAAGAGGAGCCCAAGACCCCCTAAGGGAGCCCCACGTGTAGAGTGCCCAAGTCACACCACTGAACTTTTCTGCTTGTATGCACAACACCCAAGTGAGACTTTTTTCGTTGTTATGATGAAAGGAGCTTCTTGAAGTCTGTATAAGCTTGCTTTTCGCATTCCTGAGCACATATATGTGATATTGGGATGACTCAAACGTGCATCTATGGCCATTTTTCCTACATGGATCAACCATGGAGGTATAAGGGCAATGATTTCTTCACTTACCTCTACTTATAGGGCATAGCTACCATACCCACCTTTACTAAAATGGCCATAACTTCTTCATTTGTTACCGAAATGATGTGATTCCAAGTCCAACGGAATCTTGACTTTGAGACATATCCAATGAAATTTGGAACATACCATTTGGACTTGGTAAACAATCTGCATAGAGATTCAAAATTGACTATTCATAGTCAAGGAGCTTCGTAGGAGGTGTTTTTTTATGTGAGGATGATTGACTTCCACTTCGAAACTCAAGAAGGTTGGTCGATGGTCACTTCCATCACATGTATTATCTCTTAAAGTGGATTACTTCACTCCATAGATAAGTTTTCTTATGAATACATGAATTTTTAGTCTCTTTTGTGCATCAATCATCACCTAGGATAAGCATTGGCTTTTCATACATACATGTATGCTTGTATATATGCTTGTCAATCTCTACATTTCTTTTGTAAAATAGGATAGAAGCATTATTTTATTGCAAGTATGATAAGGAGAAAGCAAGAGTGTCTAGTGCTCTTATTCCTATTCATACACAAATTCTTACATGATCTACTCTACCTTGGAATGATAATATGTCAACGGATCAACTACCGACTTTAAAAATTAAACAACTTGAACAAGGGAAGGGAAAACTTGATGATGTTGTTAGAAAATTGAAAGAATCAAGATTGAAAAATGAAAAATACTTTGATAAATCACATTGACTAAGAACAAAATAAATTCATGAAGATGATTGGGTTTTGAACTATGGCAATACATGTGATTGCCAATATGATGCAAGAAACAAATTAGCATGCTGATGGTTTGGACCTTATGTTGTATAAAAGTACATTAAAATGGGACACATGCTTTATGAGAATTAGGTAGAGCTCCATTAAGATCTTTGATTGCAGTAAAAAGAATAAAATTGTTCAAGAAAAGGGATGAAAATGATTACAAAATTGACGAAGACATGATTGAAGATGAACCATATTTACATATTTATACATATTTATTTATTTATACATATTTA
The DNA here is from genome assembly GCA_020310875.1 of Ceratopteris richardii. NCBI lineage: Eukaryota > Viridiplantae > Streptophyta > Polypodiopsida > Polypodiales > Pteridaceae > Ceratopteris > Ceratopteris richardii. The sequence goes on along the minus strand of CM035417.1, from coordinate 84,975,881 downwards.
TTTCTTTTTTGTTTATACGCATTTATTTTTCAGTGTGTCGCATATTTTGCGTTCATATTTTCCAATTAAAAAAAATTGGTTAATGATGAAATGAAATTGATAAATAAAAGCTATTTGACTTGAGTAGAAATACATTTGCTTGAAATTTTGTTTAAAACCATTATGAATGAGATCATAGCTCTTTCCTATGCATTCTTCTAGATGCTCTGCTTTGAACAGAGATTTAGTCTTTCCTCTATAAACAAAAAAGTTATGAATATTAAATAAAATGATAAACAAAATTTTATCATTACTTCAACCCCAAAAAAGTATAAGTTACAATGTTATGAAGCATTACATTGATGGTTTCCGATAAAGTAAAGATATATGAAGAAAATCCATGACACTGATTAAAGGAAAAAAATAAAGATTGTTTGTGGTATCAAAATCACTTCAAAACATATATTCACATCGGTCAAAATGATTTTCAAAGCATAGATGAGGATGATTCTTTCTTGGAAACCTAACCAAGTTAATGATTGTAGTTTGAAATTACTTCCACGTAATTGCTGAACAAAAAATTGGATATTTTAAACTTGATTTGAAATTATCATATGCCAAGCAAAAACAAAAATCATTTGCATTCATTGAGCATGAATTGAAAAAAATCTTGAATTAAATATTTTTACAAAAAGAAACTTTGATATTGCTCTTGCTTTATGGTTTTAGGATTGGACCATTGAGGATGATGTGCAGGTTTAGTAGGGGCAAATGTTGGAGAGATTCTCTCTTCTTGCTTGACGAGAAAAGAAGAGAATTTTCTTGCTATAGAGTTCCAAATTCTATTATCTTTGTGATATTCATTACTCCAAAATGATAAGAATTTTATCCATTCATCTGATGTCTCTATCCTTCCAAGTAGTACTTGGTTGAGGAGAGTATGATCAAACTTGATGAATTCCACTTGATGCAAATATTACTTTGACACTCTCCCAAAAAGATTATGAAAGAACCTTATAGAAGACTGTGAATATGAGGAATCTAAGCTTTACAAATATGAATGAAAAAGTGGTAGAAAACATTCTAGATATTTTACAAATATGATTTGAAAGTTTCCTTTCCATGTGGGAAATGGTGAGGAGAAAGTGGTGTAAATGAATGTTCTTATAAATCAATGGTTAGGATTTGATTCCTACAAACAACAAAAGTGAAACAAAACAATTTTTTGAATGGAAAAAACTCCAAAGTTAAAAGTACAAGGGGTGCTCAATATTTTCAAAAAGCTTTCCTTAGCAACAACTAACAGACGGTGTGAAAATTAGCAAAGCTTCTAGCTTTAATTTTAAAGGATTGAAAATCTCAAGGCTTTTCTTGATAATTGTTGGCTCGTTAGCTATAAAAGGAGAGATATTTTGCCTTCTCCTCATAAATTAGAGTGCACAGTGGATGCAATAGCTGATTGATTATAAGCTTGTATTGGTGACTCCACCCAATTGTGCTAATTCATGATGACCGTTATGTGGATGCCATCTGTGCAATACTTATAATGATCATTTTATAAGTTTTCTTAAATTCATTATACAATTTAATTGTTGCAAAACCATTATGCAACTACAACACTTCATAAATCTGATTCAATTTTTCTATCTTTAATCATATTTACTCTCCCAATTTTTTTTCAAATTTTTGTCGAGCTCTTTTCATTTGGCCATAGCTCATACTATAGACATTCGTAGCTATATGCATCTTATGATCTATCCTAATCGATAGAGCTTAGATTTCTATACCAAATGACCTAGGTTCGAATCCCCAATTGTGAAATTATGATTTGCTTTGATCGGCATAATCTAAAAACATGCAAAAACTTGCATTTGGTATGTATGTCCTTGGTGAACTTCATGCTTAGCATAATGGTTGGTATGGAATCCTCTGTGGAAACTAGTCTCAAGCTCAAAACTTGAGATCTATAGTGCAATTTCAAAATTTTCTTTGATATAAATTGAATCTTTTACAATGCTTATCTCGAGAGTTCATGTTTCAAAGTATTGGACTTGTTAGTGCAATGGATATGACTTCTTATACAAATGCAAATAAATCTTTTGCTATGAAGATTCAAAAAGTTCCGTATGACATGAATACTTTGAGAAAAGTTCTTTGTGAAAATAAAAAAGAGTGCTTGTTCTTCAATCTCTTGTAAAAGAGATTGAGAATTGATTCAAGTTGATTTGAATTCATTCCTATCAGATTTCATTAAGAAGTTGTATCTTATATTTATTGAATTGTTACAAGATGGATGTAAATATGTTTTTTAATGATAATGCTAATCCTAAAGTGATTCCTTTCTCTCAAATTCAACCGAACTTGACTATTTTCTTCCTAAATGAAGTAGATGTACATAAGCAGTTTATTGCTAATATATTTCTTCCAAGTGCAACTCTTTTGTAAGCCAAGTATAAACATGAATCACTTGACTTTTCTTGAAGCACCTTACATGCACTATCATTTGGAACATCGACAGCTAGAATTGATCCACCCAATTGAGCACCTTCATGACACCGTTCTCTACTATCCACCATCTTAAAATAATCTGGCACACTGAAGCACATCCATCCTAGATTTTTTGCCCTAACTACTCTCCCAAAGGGAATCTCAATAGTGTAGGTTTGTGTGTCACCGAGGAGAAAGATATTCACTCTCTCTACTAATTCCAAGTAAAAAGGGGACCCACAACATCTTATATTCCACAGTCAATTGGACTTCACATGATATGTATGGGGATTGATCTTGCAAACTCTCCATGGGGAAGTAGAACACTTTTTCTTGAGCTATTGTTATACCTTATGGAATAATGGAATGTTAAATGGATTTTTGTCCTGAGGTTTTTAATGTGATTTGTATTTTGATTTAGCAAGTGAAGATACATGAGGGCGATGCTTCAAAAAGTGATGATTGATACCATTGTTGATCGGATCTTGCAAACACACGTATGCAAAAATAGTAGAAAAACAAAATCTCACAAAAGTACTTACAGAATAGAAAGAGACAAGGGATTGAACACAAGATTGGGTACAATCTACCCCCACATACTCTGATGGATGAGTCTATCAGAGTATGTGTATCTATAGGTATTTCTCATTATGTCCTAAATAGAAGGTAAATGAGGGCAGTGCTTTCAAAAGCATGCGTTTATGAAAATTTGCTTTATTTACAAAATCATCGCTTTCTAAGCAATCTACTATTTTTACAAAAACGTCGCTTTTTAAGTAATCTACTATTTTTACAAAAAATATCTAAAATACTATATTTTAACTAATCTCAAAAATATATGAATAAGTCCATGCACATTCACACCATAATGATTCTTCACCTGCTAAATCAAAACACAAATCACATTAAAAACCTCAAGACATTGAAATCCATTTAACATTCCATTATTCCATAAAGTATAACATGCCTCCGAGTTGATGAGCAACTAACCTCAGTTGATAACAATAAAATAGGCATGGATGGTCAGTCACATGTCCCATCACTGAATAATCATAAGCATGTTCCATGTAAAAACACATGCATGGAAATGGAAAACTAGAATTTAATGTGACTGTGAATGATATGCAAAAATCAAATGATCATAATGTGGAGTTAATGATGTCTTATGAATCCATTGACATTCTTCAAGTGAGTGATTTTTACATTTAAATAAATATCTATGATATTGGTTACCTGTGCATGTAGTAGTAACATCATAATCAAGTATTTTCTTTGGAACTAAAATTTCAAAACCTCTTCAAGTAAAAGAGGATCATCTAAAATAGGAGTGAGTGCTATTGTTCCTTGAAATTGTTTCAATAAAGTAATATGAAAAGAATTATGTATATTCCAATGACAAGGTACAAGGGCAAGGGCTATTTAAGGTTGGGAGGAGAGTGGCAGGTAGCTAATTGGGATCTTTCATGGGGCATCGTTATGCTCCCATTAATCGTGTAATGACATATACATATCCATATACATATACATATACTCATATATACATATTCATATACATATACATATACATATACATATACATATACATATACATATACATATACATATACATATACATATACATATACATATACATATACATATACATATACATATACATATACATATACATATACATATACATTACATATACATATACATATACATATACATATACATATACATATACATATACATATACATATACATATACATATACATATACATATACATATACATATACATATACATATACATATACATATACATATACATATACATATACATATACATATACATATACATGTACATATACATATACATATACATATACATATACATATACATATACATATACATATACATGTACATATACATATACATATACATATACATATACATATACATATACATCTACATATACATATACATATGCATATGCATATGCATATACATATGCATATGCATATGCATATATATATATATACATATACATATACATATACATATACATATACGTATACATATACGTATACATATATGTATACATATACATATACATATACATATACGTATACATATACATATACATATACGTATACATATACATATACATATACATATACATATACATATACGTATACATATACGTATACATATACATATACATATACATATACGTATACATATACATATACATATACATATACATATACATATACATATACATATACATATACATATACATATACATATACATATACATATACATATACATATACATATACATATACATATACATATACATATACATATACATATACATATACATACATATACATATACATATACATATACATATACATATACATATACATATACATATACATATACATATACATATACATATACATATACATATACATATACATATACATATACATATACATATACATATACATATACATATACATATACATATACATATACATATACATGTACATATACATATACATATACATATACATATACATATACATATACATATACATATACATATACATATACATATACATATACATATACATATACATATACATATACATATACATATACATATACATATACATATACATATACATATACATATACATATACATATACATATACATATACATATACATATACATATACATATACATATACATATACATATACATATACATTTACATATACATATACCTTGTTGCGGATGTGTGGTATACTTCCTTTACTCTGATACCACTCCTTGTTGACGCGACGAAGGCTGAACCTTATCAAGCCTGCGGAAATCGCCACGCCCAAGAAGAACTAAGCTAGAGTGATTCAGAACACCTCTGTAATCAATCAATAGCTTAGCAAAGTCTAGCGCTCAACATATAAGACTGCGCTCTAACTTCACTAGAAAAGTTGCACCGAAATTTCATCGGATTGTCACTGGACTGACACCGTAATCATATCGGAATTGTACCCGAATGAACTTCAATTACTTCAAGTGAACATACATGAAGTAAGGAGGTGACGCGTGAACTTTCTTGACTTACTGAACTCTTTCTGAAGTTTAAGAGAAAACTCCTCTAGTTCAGATGGCCTCTTTCCAGTCAGACTTTGTACTGTGTGTGGATATCTTTTCCATCGGAAACTTTGATCAACTGAAAGTAGAGATGTGTAGCTACAGAATGAGCTATCTCTCACACAAAACTTCGCATTACTCTGCGAGATCTACTTCGTTCTTCTACCGGAAATTACTCGTTTACTGTAAGAACTGTAACTGACCGAAAATGCGTTTACTGAGAAAATGTTAACTGTTAACTCTTTAAGCCATACTCTGTTTCTTCCGCATACAAACAGTACGCACAAACATCCACATGAACATGTGTTTTCTATTAGAGAAGATGTGTACAAGTGAGCTTGGCCTCTTCTTGCTCAAGCTACAGAAACTCTCCTATACTGAGTAGTTTCTTATTACCATCTCTCTCAGATGAATACCGGATATCTCAGGCTTCTGTTATTCATCTATACATACGCGATCTCTGGCGTCTTCTTCTACATACGCGATCTATGGCGTCTTCTATCTGTATCTCTGCGTCTCTGCGCATCTGCTATATTTCTTCTCTCTCTATTCTCTATTCTCCTCTCTCTCTTTTTCTTCTTCTACATGTGCTCTTATTTATACTGTGCGATCTTCTTAAGCACGTTCTTGTTCGCACTTCCCTTCTATTATTCCTTTGCACGTTCTCCTTTTGTACAATTTGATTCGGGGTAACGGACTCTGATCCTGGGAGATTTTGTACTATACATAATGGTCGTGGATTTGTCCCTCCACTAAGGCTTTTGATTTTCTCTGATTCTGCTTCTCTTTTCCTTTTTCTTTTTCTTTGTTTGTCTGTCAAATTCGTGAGTGTTTCTTCAACATACCTATAC
>CM035417.1:84924416-84964416 GCA_020310875.1 Ceratopteris richardii | reverse complement strand
ACAAGGAAGATTTGAAGAAGGATTTGAAGCAAGGGGGAGCTTCTATCATCATCAAAAGTTAACGACAAGTGGAGACTCTTGTGGGAAGGTAAAAGATAATTCTTTCTCATATCTATCACAATCCAAGGAGGGATTAGAATCCACTTATAGTCTCATACACAATGGGGGACTATAATACTCAGATTGAGAAGCTTGAAAAGAGAAATTACTAACCTTGGAAGTTTAGAATTTCTAACTTCCTCATAAAGGGTCTTTGCGGGTTGGTTAGTGGTACTGAGGTCAAGCCATACATAGATCCACATACACCTATTGAGAATCAAAGGAGAGCCATTAGAGAATGAGAAGAAAGGGATAGGATAGTGATCTTCATTCTTTCTCAACACATAAGCAACTCCATGGTAGACCTAGATACATCTAAGAAGGTTTGGGAGTGTTTAGAAAGGTTGTACTCTACCTCTACAAAGACTATAAAAATTCAGCTCAAGAATGAACTCAAAAAACTTAGGAAGTCATCAAATCACAACATTAATGACTTCATACTCAAAGTAAAAGAGATCTCGGATGCACTTGGTTCAATAGGATTTGTTGTAGATGATGATGACCTAACTGCCCACACACTTAATGGGCTTAGGGAAGATGATAAATGGAAGGCATTCACAACCTCTGTCTATGTAAGGGATTCATTACCAGATTTTGAGCAACTTACTTCTCTTATGGTGACTGAGGAGCTCAACCATGGAGGCAACAAGTCAAAGGGTAGCTAATACCAACTCTTCTATGCACGCAAAGGAGGAAGAGGCAAAGGCAATAGAGGTGCTTCAAGGGGAAGAGGTAGAAGCAACTTCCAACAAGGTAGACAAAAATATAAAGGGAGTCAATCAAGCCAAGATGAAGGTCAATCATTGAGGAAGAGGAAGAGGAAGAGGTAGAGGAGGAAGAATGGAGGTCAAGGAGGAAGATAGGGAGGTTGAGGCTACTCCAACTCAAATGGATGCTTCAATTGTGAGAAGCAAGGACACTATGCAAAGATTGTTGACAAAAGCAAGGTGAGAACAATTACAAAGGGAAAGGTAATTATGCTAAAGAAGGAAACCACAAAGCAAGAGGACTATATGAGGTATTGCATGTTTTGAATATTACAAAGAACTTAATCTCTGTTGGAGAGGTGGTTGAAAAGGGATATGAAGTCATGTTCAACCACAAAGGATGCTTTATTGAAGTCCCAAGGAATGGCTATGAGCTAATCACCAAAGGAAAGAAGGAAGGGAGGATGTTCACTCTTGACATTGGCAAAGTACAAAGCAACAAGGCAATGTTCATCACCTATGGCGACAAGAAGATTGGAGATTTGGATTTGTGGCATAAAAGGTGTGGTCACATCAACATTCAAAGGTTGAAAGACATGGAGAAGAGGTAATTAGTAAGAGGTTTACCACATTTTTCATTACAAATGTTGCATGAGATGTGTGAAGCTTGTCAACTAGGCAAGTCTACTAGGTAGCCCTTCAAGAAGAGTTGATATGTAGCACATGGTGTGTCAGACCTTGTGCACACAGATGTGTGGGGGCCAACCAAAGAGCCCTCTCTTGTAGGTAATAGGTACTTTGTAACCTTCATAGATGAATACTCAAGAAAAATATGGTTGTATTGTATAAAGCAACAATCAGATGTGTTTGATGTATTCCAAAATTCAAGGCACAAGTTGAAAAGGAGACATGTTGCTACATCAAAACCCTAAGGTATGATGGAGGAGGAGAATACTTCTCCCATGCTTTTTGTGATCTCTTGCATGACCAAGGTATAAAGAGGAAAATCACTTGCAGGTATAATCCCCAACAAAATGGGGTGGCAGAGAGGAAGAATGGGTATATATTGGTAAAATTTCTATGAGTATGTTAAATGAAATGAATGTGCCTTTAACATATTGGGCAGATAGTGTATCTACTACTGTGCACTTGATGAATAAGTGTCCCACATCAGGGGTACATGACATGAAACCTGAGGAGGCATGGAGTGGAAGGAAACTAGACCTTTCACACATTAGAATCTTTGGGTGTGTATGTTACACACATGTGCCACAAGATTAGAGAGGTAAGATGGATGCAAGAGTTGAAAGATGTATGTTTATTGGTTATGCTATGGAGCAAAAAGGTTACAGGTGCTACAACTCTAATACAAAGGAGTTAAAGGTATCTAGAGATTTAGTGTTTGATGAACTCAATGTAAAATAATAGTTACACAATATAACACAAGAGCAATAGCAGAGAAGATAACAGATATAGGAGAATCTCAACAATTTTCTACTAGTAGTAAGTACAAAGATGATGGCATTGTCCACCCGTGCGCTCTCAAGGTAGAGCTTAAATGGTGATCTAGAAAACTGTAGATAGGGAGATACAAGGTAGAGGTATGCTGGCTCAATTTGATGTCTCAGGTAGTGCAAAACTCATGTATATATAGGATCATGGATGGCCTTTTGTGGACGGCTATACATGGGCAGTAGAGCGTGGGTGGCCACCGCCCGCATAATTGCCATACGCGGCCTAGGCCGGTTGAACCGGCCTAACAAATATAAATGATTTCTGAGTCCAACAAGGAATATTCCCTTTACCGAATTAGGCCCCCTTGGACCCCTTAGCAAGCACTGCTCACCGCTGCCTTGGACCCCACAACTGGGGACCTGTGTAACTCCCTTTCCTTACAATACCTTACATGGTCCAATATGACCTTCATCCAACATGCAAGTTGGGATTCCCATCAATTGGGTAATGCACGCTTGGTTTCTCCTCATAATGGGGGCCTTACAAAATGTGCATACAATCATGAGGTGGTACACATTGATCATATACTAACACCCCCCCTTGTTTACCGATGATAAATCAAGTAGGTCTCCGTCCTATGCCCATCTGTTGAAGATGCCTGTTGAGCTGCTCCCTTTCAAGTGCTTTAGTGAATATATCAGCACAATTTGCCTCTGTTGGGCAATATTCTAGCTCCAAAATTTCATCTTCAATTAGCTCACGAATGTAATGGTACTGTACTTCTATGTGCTTGGTGCGAGCATGAAATACTGGGTTCTTTGCAATAGCCATACTACTTTGATTATCGCACTTGAGTACAATTGCCATATTTGATGGAAAGCCTAGATATGCAAGAATTCTCCTTAACCAAAAACTACATTGCCACTCTCCAACCTAGATCCTCAAGGGCTTTTTCAATGGTGGTAGGTTCCTTTATCGAGCCCATGATATCTGCCATTAGAGCCATGTTAACAATGTGTTCTGAGGCTCTTCTTTGCTCCTCTATTCTCTTTGATCTTCGTAATCCATTTGAGGATGATTCTGGTACATCTACATGTGGATTGTGATCATCAAAGAGCTATTGTGCCCACTTTGGTAGTGGCTTACGCTGTGCAGCTACAACTGGTTGGCTTTTTATTGAGGAAATTTCTCCATCAGATGTTTCTTCCTTCGCAACTTTAACATGTCTTTTGATAGGCACAAGGTGAGATATTTCTCCGTTTGATGAGATAGTAGATTTACCTTTATCTTCTACTAAGTGTGGTCGTTCATCAAACACCACATCTTGGTTGACAAAAATCTTCCTTGCCTCAGGATCCCACAACCTGTATGCTTTAGACTCTTCACTATATCCTAGGAAGACACACTTTTTGCTTTTGAATCCAACTTTGATCTTGTTGAATCAGGAATATGTGCATAACAAAAACAACCAAAAATTCTGAAATGCAAAATTGAAGGCTTTTTACCAGAATATGCTTCTTGAGGAGTCATCCCCTTCAGTGCTTTTGTGTAGCCTTGATTGAGGATGTAGACTGCTGTATTGACTACTTCTGCCCAGAATGAATCAGGCATGTCTTGAGCCATTAACATACAATGAGCCATTTCAACCACTGTCCTGTTCCTGCGCTCAACAATGCTATTTTGTTGAGGTGTATGAGCTGTGGTAAGTTTCCTTTTCACACCATGCTCCTTATAGTAATTATTGAATTCTATTGACAAGAATTCACCTCCTCTATCTATTCTAAATTTCTTCAATTTCCTTCCTGATTCATTTTCCACATACTTATGCCACATTTTAAATTTTTCAAAAGCATCAACCTTCTCTCGAATGAAATAAACCCACAACTTTCTACTATAATTGTCAACTAATAGCAAGAAGTAGAAAGATCCTCCTAAAGTAGTTGTAGACATTTTACCGCAGAGATCAACATGTACCAACTCTAGAGGAACTTGAGATTGATTGCTGGTCTCTCTTGGAAATGCCTTTCATTGTTGCTTGCCCATCATACAAGCTTCACAAGGTTCCTGCAACTCTAAAAATGCAGGCAAATGAGCAACCATCCATATTCTTTGCATCTCCTTCAAAAATGCAAATCCGAGATGCCCAAATTGTTGGTGCCATAACCTGCTTACATCTTTATCTTCTATAGCAGTTAAGGCACTTAACTCATACAAGTTATCATGAATTATGCCTTTACCTACTACATTACCTGATGAATCCATGATTTCTGCACCACTCTTATTGAAGTGAACTTTGAGTGCACGATTTGTTATTGCAGAAACTGACAATAAATTTCTGTTAAGGGTAGGTACATAGAGAACATCGGATAACTTTTTCTCAACACATGGAGAAGTGATAAAAGAGATGGTTCTAGTTCCTTCCGCTGGACACTTGGAGTCATTTCCCACCACTACATTGATGGATTCCCATAGAGGCACTAGGGAAATATACCAATCCTTTTTATTGGTCATATGACGAGAAGCTCCACTATCTAAAATCCATGGTTCATCAACACGAGCTTGAGCAGATGAGCATACCTCTTCAATAGCTACCCATAGTTCCAACTCTGTGTTGTTTGTAGACTCTTTGTTCTTCCATGATGATTTTATAATTCCATTCCCTTCATCATCTTGCTTCTTTCTACAATCCTTCATGGCATGGCCTTTCTTTTCACAATAGAAGCAACTTCCTGTGAACTTTTTTTTCTTTGGCTTCTTCTTTGATCCATCAGAGGAGCCTTTACCTTTTGCATTGCTGAGAATGCATCATCACTTGTACTTTGCCGATTCTTCAACCACATCTCTTCTTCTAATAGCATAGCACAAAACTCTTCAAATGTAAGGGGAGTTGGTCTTACCTTAGTGTTAAGGGCTGTTACTAATCCATCATACTTTGCTGGAAGAACACGTACACATCTTTGAGCCAGCTCTTCTGGTGTTATAACAACACGGACTGCAACCAATTGATCTTGAAGATGTTTTATCCATTAGATAAAATCTTTAGCCTTTTCAGAATCACAATGCTTTTCATTTGCCAACTGATTTTCTAAATTCTGTATCCTAGTGTGGTTCTTGGTCTCATATTGTCGAGCCAATATGCCCCATGCCTCATGTGCTTTAGTAGTATGTTGAACTAAAGTAAGCATAGAAACACTTACACTAGTGACAATTGCACATAATGCATCAGCATTCCACCTCTTCCAAGCTCATAGAAGATTTGGATCTGACTGAATCATCAACCTTGAATTTGATGGATCTTCAACTGGTATAGGCTCTGGATCCAATCCCATCGGTTCCATGACAGTGTCAAGTAATTCATAGGAGTCCAAAATTGGAGAAATTTTGAACTTCCAGAGTGTATAGTTGGTTCCATCCAGCTTCCCTTTAGTGAATGCAGGTGGGCGAATTTGAATAGGTGTAGCATTAACATTAGCTGAAGCAACAAGACCAGTGTTCGACGATGAAGCCATCATGTAATCACTCGAATAATCTATTGATATTCTAATCTGCTAGTATGCTAAAATAGTGATACTTCTCAAGCTATTCGAACCTTACAGCTCTGATACCATGTAAAACAATATTTACACAACATAACACAGGAGCAATAGTAGAGAAGATAATAGATATAGGAGAATCTCAACAATTTTCTACTAGCAGCAAGTACAAAGATGATGGCGTTGTCCACCCGTGCGCTCTCAAGATAGAGCTTAAATGGTGATCTAGACAACTCTAGATAGGGAGATAAAAGGTAGAGGTATGCTGGCTCAATTGGATGTCTCATGTAGTGTAGAAGTCATGCATATATCGGATCATGGGTGGCCTTTCGTGGATGGCTATACATGGGTAGTAGAGCATGGGCGGCCACCACCGCATAATTGCCATATGCGGCTTAGGCTGGTTGAACTGACGTAACAAATATAAATGATTTTTGACTCTAGCTGGGAATACTCCATGGAATATTCCCTTTACCATCATGTCGGGTGCCCTTGGACCCCCACTAGGGGGCCCGCTAGCCCCCTGGGACCCCCCAGCCAGGGGGCCTGCTAGCCCCCTTGGACCCCCCAGTGGGGGCTGCTCACCGCTGCCCCAGACCCCACAATTGGGTAATGCACACTTGGATTCTCCTCATAATGGGGTCCTTACAAAATGTGCATACAATCATGAGGGGGTAGACATTGATCATATACTAACACTCAAACCATGGTATGCTTCCAAAGTTCCATTGCTAGAAGAAGATATTGAAGAGGTAGAGAAGAGGTATGCAGCTAGGTTTCAAAAAAGCTTGGAAATCAGTGGTCCAAGCATACAAAAGAGTTCAAGCATGGATTCAGCCCATCAATTAGCGAATAAAGGAAAGGTAAGATTGGTAGAGCTTGATGAAGGTGGACATGAAGTTGAAGACTTTGAAGAACCTATGTTAGAAGGGGGAGCTACATCAAAAGCGGAGATGAAGGCACCAAGGCAAAGAAGGTGCACTCCACCAAAAGGAGAAGAAAGAAGGTCAAAAAGGGTAAGACATCCAATCTCAAGTCTTGTTTATGATAGTTATATTGCTAGGCATTATGCTTTCATGACTAAGGTTATCAAATATCATGAACCTTCTACCTATGAAGAGGCCAAAAAAACAAAGGTGTGGCAAGAAGCTATGGAAGAAGAGTACAAAGCCCTTGAAGGCAACAACGCATGGAGTCTTGTTCCAAGAGAAGAAGGGATGAAGGTAATTGGAAACAAATGGTGTATAAAGTGAAGAGGAATTTTTATGGTTCAATTGCTAGGTACAAAGCAAGGCTTGTGGCAAAATGATTTGCTCAATTGTATGGGATTGAATATGAAGAAACATTCAGCCCAATTGCAAAGATGACCACAATTAGGGCAATCATTGGGGTTGCCACATCTAGGAGGTGTCCAATATATCAATTGGATGTAAAGAATGCTTTTCTTAATGGTGATTTGTAGGAGACAATCTACATGACCCAACCATTAGGGTTTGAGAACCCTAAATATTCAGATTTTGTTTGTAAACTTAGAAAAACATTGTATGGTTTAAAGCAAGCTCCTATGGCATGGAATCAAAAGCTTGTAGAGTATTTGTGCAAGTGTGGATACAAGCCAAGTGATGGAGATCCTTGCTTATACCTCAAGAAGGAAGGAGGACTAGTTGTCTATGTATGCATATATGTGCATGAATTGATTAGAACAAGAAGTGATGATGCAGGTATCACATGGATCAAGGCCAAGATTGGAAACGAATTCAAGATTTCAGATCTTGGAGTTCTTAAATACTTTCTTCGGATTGAATTTATTTATGTTGAAAATGGTATTTACCTTGCTCAAAGGAAATACTTGCTAGATGTACTTTATAAGTATGGTATGAGTGGATGTAAGCCACTCTGTTGAGAGCAGTATGGGCACCCAAGGACTGACTAGACAAGGAAGCCAGCGGAGAGAGTCAGAGCGAGGTGAAGGATTAAGTAGACAGAGCAGTCGACGCAAATCTGGCAGATAGGCCCTTCAAATTTTTCCAAATCAACATCTTTACAACAGTGATTCTCATCACTAACAATGATTGTAAATACCATTTCATAATTTTGTAGCTCCATTTTGTGCAAGCCAAGGAGTCCTTGAGCTTGAGGAGCTTTAGAAGTACCTACCTGTCAGTTTTCACATTTTTTAGACTTTGTTTGAACCTCCAAATAGGGTAGAGAACCTAATTTTTAACTAGGCCGGACACTAGGTCTGGACACGGCCAAAACCTAGTCAAAAACTATAAATAGAGCTAGAGAGCTCATTTTTGGGGGTTAGCTTGTAATTGATATGAACTTGTAAGAGCTTTTTGAAAGTAATCTAAGAACTCCATTGCTTCTCACTCTTTGTCTTGCCGTGTGTGCGCGTGTGTGTGTATGTGTGTGCATGCTATTGTGCTTCTCACTCACGCACTTGTGCCTTCACTTGCTCGAGGTCTTCATACCATCCTCATGTCTTCCCGGATTGACATTAAAGGAGGTGCTACTCATCACTAAGCTACACCAAATTTTGGCGCCGTTGCCGGGGATCGAGCTTTGAGGACAAGCATGTGATGGTAAGACGTAGAGTTGTGACGTTGGCGTTGTAGATAATTTCTTTACTTTTCCTTATTTTTCTCGTCCTTACTTCATCATCATCATCATCATCATCATCTTCCACCTCCATCTCCATCATCGCAAAAATTTCAGTTTTTTGATTATATCTCCTTCCTCCTTTCATTTCCCTCATTTCACTTGTGAGAGAGAGCGAACTGTTGTGTGCTATTTTTTGCATGTTTCTTGAGTTTGCTTGCAGGTATTGGCTATCCCATCATCCCCAGCACGCTACGCAGGTACGGAAATGTGCAGAACTGTCTCTGTGTCACAAGTTTCTGTCAATCACGATTGACAGAAAACTTCATCATTTGGTAAAACTGAGTGCACCACACTAGACTAGAGACCTTGCACTTCACAAATCCACAAAAAATTCAAAAAAATTTGCATTTTCTCTGTCCATCACGATTGATAGCATCAATCGCGATTGACACTGTCCATCGCGATAGACAGCCAGTCCATCGCGACTGACAGACCCTGACGGACACGTGTCCATCGCGACGGACACCCCTGTCCATCGCGACCGACAAAAAAATCACGACTGATACCTGTCCATCGCGATTGATACCTGTCCATCGCGATTGATACCTGTCCATCACGATTGAAACCTGTCCATCGCGATTGATACCTGTCCATTGCGATTGATAACAATCCATCGCGATTGACACCAGTCCATCGCGATTGACAGGCCACGACGGACAGCCCTGTCCATCGCGATTGACAGCCCAGTCGATCGCGATTGACAACCATTTTCGGCTAAATTTTTAGTTTTTTTTTTAAATTGAAGATTTTGGCTAATTTTGGACATGGATAATGGACTCTAGAGCACATAAGGAGGCTATAGGCAAATAACCCGAGGAAAACCTGTTGCCCTGTTGGCATGTTTGAACCCTGTTTTAATCCCTGAAGCCTGAACTGACATAACTTTCTCATATGAAATCCGTTTGCTGTGATTCTTGTTTTGTTGGAAAGCTCGTGGGGAGTACAACCAAAACTTCCAATGGTTATGTGAAAATCAATATCAAGATTATTAGATAGGGTATTTTGAAGTTGACCATACCCCGAGGTAGGAAAACTGAGGGATCCTTGGGATTGTTTTCCATAAAGGCAAAGGATAATTTGGTCTGTGAGTTACATGCATGAAAGTGGTCTATTGTGTCATTTGAATCTAAGTCTTGAGCTAACCGTGGGACTTTTACAGGTCCAGTAAGAGCACTTGAGGGCATTCTAAGCAAGAGTAAGTGCAAGCTTGGGAACACGCGTCCTGGGCACACCACGACAACAACACAAGGAAAGAAACTCAAGGTTGGAAAATCCTCAACACCCTCTATCAATTCGTAGCTTAGGCTAAGTGCGAGAAGTGCTAGGAGTAAGTCAGGGCAACGATAGGCATCAATCAAGTTGAAGACTACCTATGCACTCAAGTTCAAGATTAAACATAAGCTCTTCGTGATGCGATAACCTTAAAGGAAAGAATCTAACGTGGAACGATCAACTTACTGTGCAAAAATTAACTCAAATATTCCTGACGACGTGATTTCTGACAAGAGCATAAACACGGTAACCACTAAAAAGAATCAAGTAACTAATACAAAAGAACTCAGCAACGAGGTTGTACTTGGGCAAATTTGGGCTATTCAATTAGGCGTATGAACCTTAGATCAGGACGGCATCTAGTAAGGGATAGACAAAGCCTTAGGTCTTCAGAGGCTAGTGTCAACCACACTGCTAGGTCTTGGGCCCAGCAGTTGAGCCACCACTCATACTACCCTAGCTCTGAGACTAGTGAATCAGAGATGTCTCAAGGCATGGATCGACCTACGGGAAGTTCAGGAGTGCCATACTTGCACAGGGTAGAAGGCCCGTACAAGACGCAGCTGGAATACCTTAGGACCAACCGATTAGGTGCTAGCATCTATGAGGACGGCCTAGGAAGATCCGTGGTCCAAATCAAAAACCCAGAACAATCTATTGGGCTAGAGCACCCTGCTGTCAAGTTTGAAAATGGTGCATACCTTGATAAAGAGGGAACCATATACGTGGTCACTAGTCACCCGGAGAGGACAAATGAATTCGGGAATGTGATCCCTGAGACGGACATAGATGACCTAGAACAAGGGAACGTAGGAGGGGAGGCCAGGACCCCTCGAGGGAAATCTGTTCTTACTAGAATCCTCAATCCCGAGTGGGTTCCCCAGGACAACAAGAGCATAGATCTGCTTCTGAACCGAGAGACTGACGAAGCCTTTTGGAGGTATAAATCTGATTGACCAATTGATATAGGAACAATCATGATCTATGAGTTTAAAGATCTAGATAGCCCAAGCAGAGTGACCTATCTAGATCACGCTTTAGAAAGGATCTTTGTGGTTACAAAACATGATAAACATGCTTACACTAGGATGGGTGAGTTTATTTTTCCCCAATCAAAATCTAACGTGTCCTCTGGCCACCCGGGAGCTGGAACGTCCCATGCTCATGGAGTTCAGAGAGACATAAAGAGAGACAGATCTGAGGTAAGCTTTGCCAACTCCTTGGGAAGAGGAAGAACGAGAACGGAAACAAATAGAGTGGAACTTGAGGGACATAGAGCCCCAGGGAACCGAAGAAATGCGGATGAATTCCCTCTACCAAGACCAAGAGAGCACACGAGGACCCTGAGACCGACCCAACTAGTTAAGTCCATGAAAAACTACTTCGATGGCACTGGAGATCCCTACGATCATGTGGCTGAGTTCAGGCAAGTCTTGAGAGCTGAACAAGTGGAGGATCTATTCACGCAGTACAATGCCTTTGGTCTAACCCTTAGGAACACAGCCCTTACGTGGTTTCAACCATTGAATGAGAGACAATTCAGGAGTATAGACCAACTCCTAGAGGCTTTCATTATTGAATTCTCTAAGAGTGGCATAAGACATAATACCTCCTCATTGATTCACAGCTTCAAGCAAACCCCTCAAGAGACTATGAGACTTGCAGGAAGAAGATTTAGGCAATACCTTGAAAGATGCCCTGTTTTGGAGCTACCCACACCAGCTAAGCAAGTGGCTTTATTCTTGGATGGATTGCTAAGTACCAAATTGAGGTCATATGTGTATCTGAAGGACCCTAGGACTATAGAAGAGTGTGTACGCATGTGCATTGACATCGAGGATAACCTAGGGGAGGAGTTAGAGCTTTCCAAAATATACAAAGATTCAGATAGTGCCTCTAGCCTCTCTTCCACGCAATCCACATCAATTGAGGAACTCGCTGAGAAAGTGGCACAAAAACTAGGTGTCTCTAGCAAACAAATCCCAAGGTTTGCCCCAGTAAAGAGGTGCTATACTTGCGGTGGTGACCATATGGTGAACGTGTGTCCCATTATGGCTCAACCCCAAGTAAATCCAAGTAGCCAATACTGTACCATAGAACGGAGATACACAAATCACACAGCACAAGACTGTCCATACAATAAGCAAGCGGTTAGGCAAACCTACCCTCAGCCATATCAACAGGGAAGATATCAGAACCAATATTCACCACAGCAGTATGCTAGGCCCCAACAAACCTACCAACCACAATATCAAGCCCAGCAAAGGCCTCAGCCTGTGTTAGCCCAACAACCTCCAGCTCCATCCAATGTGATCCCTGTAAAGTATGAAGCTGCAGAAGAAAACCTGAATAGGGCCATAGTGGCAGTAACCCCATTACTATCAGAAAGTGACCCCAGTGACCATAGTTTCGATTCTACACATGTTGATAGCCCCCAGGCCTACTACATGCAGTCTCCTGAACATGGTGAGTCCTACTATAGTGAAGAGCCAAATGAACCTAGTTGGGAGTCAGATTACATAAACGTCATGTATGAAAACCCCAACCCTAGACCTCAACCTAGACAAGTAAGACCCCCATTCCCTAGAGGATCATGCTATAGATGTCAGGGAGATCACCTCATTCATGATTGCCCCATGCCTGCACCTACCCGAACCCAATCAGTGACGATCCAGGGCTTTTTCCAAGAGTGTGGAAAGGAGCATCTCTTACGAGACTACCCTAAGAATCCTAATAATATGCCAAAAATCACTCCTATTAACGTTATTGGGTTAGTGGTAGATTCCACAGGAAGTGTCACTTCCACTGCACCTGTACAGGTAGTCACTAGAGCTCAAGCATTGCAGCAAAACCAAGGGGTAGGCCAGGAAAAGAGCCTAGAGGCTAGTGAAACTGAGAGCATAACCAAGAAGAGGACTAGAGCTTGGAGAGATAGTCGTGAAAGAATGAAAAGACAATGGGCAAAGAAAATGAGTGAACTTGAGGAAAGCCTAAGAGAAACCAAAGCCAGGATAACCGAACTCACAACTCAAACTCCCTCTCACACTGCCCCACCTCCATCACCTCCACCATTCCCATCTCCATCCAACCCGCCTCACCTAAGCCCACCACCCCCTAGAGTAGGATCAGTCCTAGCAGATCCCACTCCCGAGGACCTTAATATGATGCTTAAAGCCTATCAGGCCAGAATCCAAGAAGGGCCAAACGTAACTGATCATGAAAAGTGTTACCCTAGAGCAGAACTAGAGCTAGAACGAACCACAATTTGTGCTAAGATGGTGGAATTGGCTCAGACCATGTTTGAAGCCAGTCGCCTATTTAACATCTCTAGTTCAGTGAAGACACAGTTGCACTTTGATGGACTGTTAGAAAGAATAGAGAAGCTAATTGCACAATCAGAAAAGGAACCCGCCTCTCAACACAAGGACAAAGCAAGTGAAAGGGCAGGTCTTCCTACCCAGGAAGCCTATGTGCCTAACTCTACGGAACCAGACACATCATCTTCTATGCATAGGTTCACACCAGAATTCCTACGAGAGATTCAAGAAGACAAATGGGCTAAGGAAAGTGAAGTCCCTCCTCCCATTGAACTTGTGGATGATGCATATGACCAATTCCCACAAGACATCCCATCCATTTATGAGGAGAAAGAGAGCACCCACTCTCAGGAAAGATTAGACTTTGAGTCTAACTCTCTACAAGAATTACCCCACTTCACAGGCCCATGGGAAGCTAAGTCTACTTGTATGAGAGCACCCACGGTCATGGTACGAAATGAGGACTCAGTCATACCTAGGAACACATAGGTAGTGAAAAACACTAAAGTGCAGTGCAACCTCACCTTAGAAGAGCTACTCAAAGTAAGGCCAGAGCTATGGAAACATGTAGCCACACAGGTACTAGAGATAGCAAAACCTCGTTCCCATGTAGGGTCCTAGAGAACAGTG
Source organism: Ceratopteris richardii (assembly GCA_020310875.1). Taxonomy (NCBI): domain Eukaryota; kingdom Viridiplantae; phylum Streptophyta; class Polypodiopsida; order Polypodiales; family Pteridaceae; genus Ceratopteris; species Ceratopteris richardii. The sequence continues at coordinate 84,950,739 of CM035417.1, read as the reverse complement.
CCAGAAATACCCTTGGACAAGATAGGAGACATGAGTGAGGGTGAAGAGGGAAACCCATATCTTCCTATCACCCATCAAGGATATACCACCAAGGCCATTTTAGACTCAGGTGCAGGAGTTGCAATTGCTACCACTTCCCTATGGAAGCGTTGGGGCAAGCCAGCACTCAGGCCCACGAGGATGAAATTGCAAATGGCCGATGGTCATCTAGAGAGACCCTTAGGGCTGTTAGAAGGAGTAACTCTCACCACTTGTGGTGTCGAGTTCGAGCACACATTTGCTATATGTGATTTTAGCAAAAATCATGCCTATGAGATGATTTTGGGAAGACCCTTTATGCGACAGTTGTAAGTGGTACAGGATTGGGGAACCAATTCTTTGTACCTACAACACTTAGGTGTTACGACCAAAGTGAATCTCAAAGATTACTCTCATAGAGATGTCCCTCCTATCCAATGGAATCCCATCCATAGAGCCAAAGATGATACAGAATCGGTGCATTCCATAGGGTCAGGATCCTCATGGATGCATGAAGACACCCACTTATGGATGTGCAAAGTAGCAGTAGAAGAAGAGAAGAGAGAAGAAGCCAGAGAGATAGGTGCAAAAGAAACACATAGATCAATTCAAGACCCAGCCTATGCGCCTTTAGTCTTTCCTGATGAAGAATTTGAACCCCACGGCTGGGCAGAAATCTTAGCAACAATGGATGTAGCCATCAATGAGGAACAATGGACACCCCACTATGATGAGGATGGCTATGACATTTCAGTTTTCTCCATAGAGCCAATCATGGGAGAGGCAGTGTTAGAAGAACGAACCTAGCCCTGATGCAATTGAGGATGCGAGTGACTCCGATCTAGAGTCAATCATTATGGACCCACCTTTTGCATCAGATGAAGAATACTTCTATGAAGTGGAATTTCAACCCTAGAGGCACGGAGAGCTTACAAATGATATAAGGCTAGCCACACATGTAACCCCTAAGGAAGAAGGAAAGAAAAGGAAGAAGAAAGAAGTCACCACCAGAAGAGGAAGAATCTTTGTTTGAGGTCCTGAAAAATTTTAAGAAGTATGAGATAGATGACAGGAGATTCATGATTAGAATGCCTAAACGAGAGGCGCAATCGGGGGAGGCCTATGATAACAAAGAAACCACGAAGAAAGTAGTTGTAGCCATCGAGGAAGGAGAAGAAAGATGCACGTACATAGGCCATGACCTGACAAAAGAGGAAGAACAAGAGCTAATAGCCTTGCTAAGAGAATACAGAGATGTATTCGCTTGGAGTTACAAGGACTTGAAAGGTGTGGACCCTGACATATGCTCACACACCATCCCCATGACCTCAGATGCCAAACCCTCTAAGCAAAAGCCATATACATATAATGATAATTACGCTGCCAAGATCAAAGAGGAGATAGATAGATTGGTTGAAGCTGGATTTATCTATGAAATTGAGCACACTGAGTGGGTATCCCCCATCGTAGTGGTGCCCAAGAAAAATGGAAAGCTGCGTGTATGCATTAACTTGAAGAAGGTTAATGCAGCCACAATTCGAGATAACTATCCGCTTCCTATCACAGAGCATCTCTTAGAAAGAGTATCAGGCAAGGAAGTGTACAACTTCCTCGATGGATTTTCGGGCTACAATCAAGTAGCCATAGCTCCAGAAGATCAGCATAAGACGGCATTTGCCACTGAATGGGGCATATTTGCCTTTAGAGTAATGCCATTTGGGCTTACCAATGCACCAGCAACCTTCCAGAGGCTGATGTGCCATGTATTTAAAGAGTTCCCGAGGAAGAACTTAGAAATCTATGTTGATGATCTTTGTGCTCATTCCAACATCAAACAAACCCATATTCTTGAACTCAGACAAATCTTTGACAAATGTAGAGAATATCAAGTCTGTCTAAACCCAGAAAAGTGCGTTTTTATGGTCAGGCAAGGCAAGATTCTAGGACACATAGTGTCAAAGAATGGCATATCCACTGATGAAGAGAAAGTGAGAGCCATAGCCGAGTTACCTAGGCCAAAGAATGTCAAGGAAGTACAAGCTTTCATGGGGCATTGTGGTTATTACCGACGGTTTATACACATGTATGCTGTCATTGCAAAGCCTCTATATGGACTTTTGACTAATTTTGAGTGGACTAATGAATGTGAGAATTCCTTCAATGAGCTTAAACGGCGATTATGTTCAGCACCAATCTTGACCACACCAGATTGGAATAAGCCTTTCCATGTTCATGTGGATGCATCCAATTACGCTATTGGATGTGTGCTTGCACAACCTACCGGTGAAGGTAATATGGATCTTCCAATTGCCTATGCTAGTAGACAATTGAATGCAGCTAAACGAAATTATACCACTACGGAGAGAGAAGGACTAGGCATGGTATATGCAGTTAAAAATTTTAGAAATTATTTGCTTGCAAATAAGTTTAAATTTTTTACTGACCATCAGGCACTGCTATATCTCGTAAACAAGCCATGCAATACAGGAAGATTAGTAAGATGGTTTCTCTTGCTAATGGAATATGATTTCGAGGTTGTGGTAAGGAAAGGGAGACTCATTTGAGGGCAGATCATCTATCTAGGCTCACATCGGGAGAAGCCCCACAAGGAGTGTCAGATGACCTTCCTGATGCTTACTTGTTTAATTTGGAAGTGGTGCCGTAGTGGGCTAAGTCATTAGTGCCAGTATTGACATACGGGCCTAACCACCCAGTAGTAAACACACAGGATAGAGAGGTACTAAAAGCTCAAAAGTATCACATCATGGCAGGAAGTATGTACAAGCACATAGATCAAGGGATCTTGGCTTGTTGTGTGGAAGAGGATGAGTACACTAAATGGTTGCAGTTAGCACATGTAGGTGCATTAGAGCAACACTACTCAAAGCAACGAACCCTATACACACTAAGGAGACTCGGAGTGCATTGGCCGACAATGGAAGTTGATGTCCAAAAGTTGTGCAAGGAATGCCCAATCTGCTGCACTAAACCACCTTTGGAACATGCCACTCTTTATCAAGTGTCCATAGTGCCAGATTGGAGTGAACCACTAGTATCCTTCATGAGGACGAAAACATTCCCTCTAGACATGACTCTGGCTAGGAAAAGGAGTTTAGAACAAGAAGCCCAGGATTACTCACTCATTGGTGATAATCTATACAAGCGTGGTAAGGATGGTTACCTGAGACTATGTGTCCATGAAAGTGAATAACTCAAGATCTTGGAAACTGCTCACCAAGGTGTAGCAAGAGGACACTTTGGACCAGATTGGGTGATCAAGGCAATACTATTTGCAGGCTTCTGGTGGCCAACCCTTCACATGGATGCACATACCTATGTGAAGAGGTGTGATGTCTGTCAGAGAACTCAGTATCCTATACGCAAAGATGAGATGCCACTGAAACCTATGATGGGTGGACGTGCATTCTCTAAGTGGGGAATAGACTTTGTAGGTCCTATTAATCCCCCACCTAAGGGTTCCCATGCAGAGTATATCATTGTTGCCACGGACTATCTAACCAAGTGGGTAGAGGTGAAAGCTACGACAAAGAACGATGCTCAGACAACTGCTAAATTCTTGTTTGAGAATGTATTCACAAGATACGGGCTACCTATAGAGCTAGTAAGTGATAGGGGAACTCACTTCTTGAATGAAGTGATTGAAAATCTGCTCCAAGGATTCTTGGTAGTTCATAAGAAGTCTGCCCCCTACCACCCACAAGCTAATGGGCAAGCCGAAAGCACAAACAAGATTCTGTGCAATGTGTTGACCAAATTAGTGAATAATAAATGCTCTGATTGGGACAAACAGCTATACCATGCTGTTTGGGCATACCGAGTTGCCTACAAAACGGTACTCCAAGCCACCCCCTTTCAGATGGTATTTGGCCAAAATGCAGTGCTACCGTTGGACTTCTTAATACCTACATTGAAAGTAGCACAAGAGCATGAATGGACGGGTCATGAACTCTCCTCTAGACTTTTTGACCTTGAACGATTAGGAGAAACAAGACTGAGGGCAGCTGCAGGGATATATGCAGCCAAGAAACGACAGAAGGCATACTTTGATGCCCACGTTAAGGATAAAGGTTTGAAGGCAGGCGACCTAGTACTAGTATACACTTTGAAACAACATGCGAGGAAACTAGAGAAGAGAGGCTACGAACTCATGATCATTAATAGAATCTCAACAAGTGGAGCGGTGCAACTAGCCACATTAGAAGGTGATGTTCTCCCAAGCTACATAAGCGGATGCAGGGTCAAGTTATATCAGGAACCTCTCACAGAGGAAATGCTAAGTCGACTCAATATTGCTAAGAAACCCAAAGAAGAAGAAAAGTGAATTCGAGAAGAAGCTCAACCAGAAGCTTTAGAGCGCATACGAAGAATGAAATTAAGAAGACAAGGCAAAGAGCAACCTAGGCCAGATGCATATGCAGATCAAGGATATCACGTGGCTATGTGTGAAGTTTCAGGTGGCAGCTCTCATAGGATAATTGATCGACGTCCTTTTATAACCTTAGATATAGGACAAGGAAAGGGTGCAAGGACTGTAAGAGCCTTGATTGACTCAGGTGCAGCCACTAGTGCTGCTAAATTGTCTTACTGTCAAGAGTTGAAATTAACTGTCAATCCTATAGAAGCATATCTCATAGGATTGGGAGGTGTGGAAACCCCTTGCATGGGCGAGGTGGAACTTCCCATCTACATTCAAGACGAAGTAATGACAGTCAAAGTACTAGTGTGTCAAGATGAGGACCTCACTGAGCCTCTTGTCTTGGGTCACGACTGGATCTATGATCATGCAGTCAACCTAAACCTAAGAAGTGGACTTCTTTAGGTATGGGTAAATCATAGCCGAATTACAGTTGAATTGGAAAATGAGGCACTCAAGGAACTAGGTAAAGCACGAACTCTTGGTCCTTCCAGGGGCACACATGAAGTTGACAATGCTATTCTTGTCCAAAACTGTATGATGCAGAAAGAGGATTGTTTCAACAACGAAGTCAAGGATAAGACAGCACTCCCTTCTTTTCCAAAGGCTAGAAGGATGCACCAACCAACGGCAGATCAAATACCGAGAAAGCAGAGCACTACCTATACTGGAAGCCAAAAAAAGGAGCAAAGCAGACTGTTTCAGCCGTTGAAACAAGTATGGATGCGGAAAGGCGAACACCCTGTTGCGACCAGGCCAATCCCATGGCCAAAACCTCTTATTAGTAGTCAACAACACGACACTAATAAGAAGTCTTTCATAAATTCTTCTGCAAAAGTAAAGTCTATTTGGATACCCAAGAAGTCGATGAAGGCCAGCCCACAATCACGACAAATCTGGGTGCCTAAGGCTTGCTTGCGGGCTCAAATAGCTACACCAAGGCCACACCCTCTACCACATGTTTCACTCACTCGAACATCTGATGCCCAGTCTTACACATCACGCACGGCCACATATTCTTCCATGCGCACAAGTAGAATCACTCGTAAATGGGTCCCTAAAAAGCCTCTTTTTCAAGCAGATACTCCTATCAAACCTTCCAGAGTCTCCACAAAATCAAGATCAAAACCCATCCACTGTATTTGGCAACCTAAAACTTGTAATAAACCCCCGGACCCCAGTTGTAAATCCATGTCCACCTACTAACTACATCACTCTCACACTACATCATTCCACTTAGCTCCTAGGTCTAGCCAACTCCTAACTACACACACAAGCACCGCGCACTCACTGACTGATTGACTTATCACTAAAAGCTCATGTTAATGTTGTAACGAGGGCACAATGTCATTTTTGTGTCCATTGCAATGTTAACATTTATTCATATATTCTCACAGAACCGGTTGCGAATTTTTCAACATGGTTGAGGTGGCAGGAACTAGCTCTCAAACAGAAACGAGCCAGCAAGTGGTGGACTTAGATATTTTACCCGTTTTGCCTGAGACAAATGAAAGACCAGAAGAATTGCAGGCCACCAAAATCATACCTATAGTGGACCCTCCCAGTGGCCATACCATGCCCGTAGGAAAAACTTCCCACTGGTTTAGTGAAGTTGCAGGACCCTTGGGAGAGGGAACATACCTATGGGAATCAGAGTTGGACTTCAATGGGAAGCAAGGTAAATACCATTTCTTTACAAGAGAATTCGAGAAGTTACAAAATGCAGAAGGTCTACGTTCGGTATGGGAGAAGGCAGGATTGGATGCATATTTCAGTGCACGGCTCCCAAAGCCTGACTTCATGCGATGCTACTATCTCATCAACACCTTGACTCCAAACAAGAACCCAAAAGGTGCAAGCTCATTTGTGATCCCATCTCTAACAAAAGGAAATGAGCTCAAGAGGTTTAGGTTATCCAACAACTTGGTGAGAGAGACCCTAGATATGCACGGAATGCATATTCCTACACAGAAGGAGACCCTAGTGCCTGATTACATGAAGAATCGAAGCCTCACCAAACTCAAGGACATGGTGTCCATGACGCCTAATATTGCAATACACCTTCGCATGTGCATGCAACACTTTGCTTTTCCTGCCCAAGATAGATTCACCATGCCACCCAAAAAGATATGGTTTAGTTTGTATCTGGCAGAGATACAGAGCCTCACCATCAACTTACCCCACTAGATAATTGATCAGATACACCTAGCCCACAAATGATGGCCACGGAAGCATGTTTTATATGGATGTTGTGCTCTGACTAGAATCATTTATAGATGTCTGGCTTATGACATCCCTATTCAATGGGCCCTGATGTGGAATCGAGTAGAGCAATTCAGAGGCACGACATCCACTGGACCCCCTTCTAAGAAGATGAGAGGAAATGTCCAAGTCCCTTGTGCTCAACCACGTGGATCCACCCTAACACCAGACGTTACCTCTCCACCCCGGAGAGTTCGGCCTTTCACACTACGACTTCCAAGACGCAGCACCGATGGGCCTAACTTGATATTTCCTCCAGTCCCAACCGATCTTGAATTTCCTGGTGGTGCACCCTTGGAAGAACTCACGAATGAAGACTTTGAACAATTGTTATAGGACGTGGAGCTGGAGGCAGAAGAGGCACAACAAGTGGAGAATGTTCAACCGCAGGCGACAACCTCCCAAGTACCTATCACCACAGTTGAAGTGGATGAAGAGGATGATGAGGATGAAGAACAGGAGGAAGATGAGGAGGATTATGATCAAGAGCATCAAGATGAGCAACAAGAAGTGCCAGAACTTGTAGGTGCACCTGCATATACAACTCAACTACAAAGGTTATACGACACCATCAAAGCAGTACAAGAAAGGCATCAACTCTCTCTTGTGTCAGGTCAAGCTTTGATGCAAGAAATGCTATCAGATGATGGGGTGGATCAACATTTCATTGACACCCTCAAATTAGTGTCAGAATCTTTAGGAGTTCCGGAGGCTGTCCACACTGTAGTCCGCCAGTTCGTGAGGTATGACAAACACAGAGTTGACACATTACCACGAGCAGGTAAGACTATCAGGATGCCCGTCACAGAACAAGAAGTAACCATTGAAGCCACAGCTAACCCCACCACCACCATTGACCTCTCTGCTGAAACCTTCGTTCAGACATCACCCATCTCACCCCAGCACCCCCCATCACCACCTTCTCCACCCCCACCACCACCTCCCACCATGGAAGAACCGGTAGTCATCACCTCTACCTTCACTTATAACCCACCCTCATTCACATCATTCTCATTTCGAGAACCCACCTCACAAGACACCCTCTTCTCTTTCGTCACCAATCCCTTGTACACTTCAACCCTTCTATCCTCCGAACCCATAATTAGCCATCCCATAATTCCCAGTGTGGTTGGAAACCCTACACCCACAGAAGGCACCCTGTGTTTCCCAGCCTATCCCCCAATACGGATACCTCCATTCCATGACCCTCCCTTCCCATCTATCCCCTACACCTCATTCTACCTAACCACACCATCCCACCAACCATCCTTCGTGGTGCAGTCCATCAGCACTCCAATGTTTCAGAGACACATTTCCCCGATGTTCGCAACGACATCAATCTACAGGAACACCACACTCACTTCACCTACCATACCCACCTACATGGTAGCCCCTGTACACACCACTCTGTCTGACCCAATGGACATTTCACCCACCATAGCACCTCTCCCCACAATTCCACCCTCTCCCCCTCCACTACCCCCCACCTCACCACTCAACACATCATTAGCAGACAGCATTCACTACCTCCCTTCCCATTCCCACCTCCCCTGCATTCCAAACTTGTCCCCTTGCATCTCATAATGTAAATAGCACGTTCACTACATTACTTCAGTGTGCACATCAACTACAACAAGAATACCATCAACTGGAAGAACGCACTGTTGCCCTCCAAGCAGAATCTCAGCGTCTACAAGCTAGAGTCAACACTCTCGAAGATGATTACCAAACGCTTCTAGCAGAACATACCACCTTACAACAGGCTCACACAGAATTGGAATCGAAAATATCGACAGTGGATGATCAAGCACTGAAGGAACTGGAAAGTATGCTTGAGTCCCAAATGAAATCCAATGCTACACTTAGACGCAATCTTGGGCTATTAAGGAAGCATATGGCAGCAGCACTAGAAGAGAACAAGAGGCTTCAACAACAAAACCAAGACAACTTTGAAGTGGCTATGGAAGGAACTGCAGGAGCAACCATTAGCCCTACCAAGTATAGAGCAGTCCCATCTGAAGACATTCGCATCTTACTCGAAGAGCATGCAAATTTCTTGGAGTCATATGAAAAGTTAGAGGTTGAATGTGCGGATCTAAAGAAGCAGATAGCCAGTGCCCCCACAACTCAACAGGAGCCGATAATCTTGCAACACTCTACAGAAGAAGTAGAGACCCTCCGGAAACAGGTGGCAGAACTCCAAGCACGCCTCTTACCATATGAAAGGCCACCCTCGCCAACTAAAGAACTAGAACCTGAAACAATTGTGGAAATCCTCATCGATGATAGCTATGAAGAGCCGTACGAGCCGATGCCCACACCCGACGGTCGGGTAACAGAGGAAGGACAGGACACTTTAGAAATTGGAGTTCCAGATTGGGTTAAAAGAATCGAGAAAGTAGGAAAGACACATGATGATCGCGTTGCCATGCAAATTCAATCTATCACAAATCTGGAAGAAACTGTCCTTCGATCTTCTTAATTTCAGAACCTATCCCACCAATGCTTGATCACAACATCAGAGACGCAATACATGCCTTACTTTGTCTTGCTACATGATTATAATGCAGAATTTAGAAGGCATACAGGGAAGGAGCCCACATTCGCCACTCAATTTGAGCCAACAGACTTACCGGCAAATGCCCGTGCTGGCTCGATCTTCCAACCCAATTGGCGTGCACGTCTACTAACCGATTACCCTGAGATGATGAGCACATGGGCCACCATGCCACTGTACATCAAGTATAATCCATGCTATTGCCCAATGGTACATCGCAGATTCTGGCAAGCATTTGCAATCAAGGTACGCAACAATAAAGAATGCTTGGCTTGGGTTAACTATCCATATTTTGCTCTGCCTCGAGGGACCCCAACCGTAGCCTACATGATATCAACAATTCGACACTGGTCTACTCGTCTAAATAATGTACCCGACATAGCAGCAAAAATGTGTATGAAAATATTCGAGCTCATGACCATTGTCTTCAAAACCTTTCGGAAGGTACAAGCTCCATACATCTCTGCCCCTGGATTCTCTCAAGGTAACAAGGATTTAGTCTACGACATGAGCCAAACTCTTGGTCAATATAATCTTTGCCTGGCATGCATGAATAAATTACTTACCCGCATGCTTCAAGCAGACATTTGAGGAAATGTTCTCCACAGGATTCTGGGAATATCATTCAGAAATTTTCATTCCCAAACCAACACATTTGCTACATCTATTCGCAGTAGAACAAGCCATCCATGCAGATCAGTTACGTCTGCCACATCCGGACATTCCAGGACCAATTGATTGGGATCGCATGATGACAGATTTGGCCAGAGGACTACGCATACAAGAACATCAACTTGCCACTCATGTGGTGGACTATTACATCCAGCACTCCCAGCAACAAGAGTCTGTCAGAGACGACAGACGCGAGAGAGGGGGGGGGGTGTTGAGAGCAGTATGGGCACCCAAGGACTGAGTAGACAAGGAAGCCAACGGAGAGAGTCAGAGCGAGGTGAAGGATTAAGTAGACAGAGCAGTCGACGCAAATCTGGCAGATAGGCCCTTCAAATTTTTCCAAATCAACATCTTTACAACAGTGATTCTCATCACTAACAATGATTGTAAATACCATTTCATAATTTTGTAGCTCCATTTTTTGCAAGCCAAGGAGTCCTTGAGCTTGAGGAGCTTTAGAAGTACCTACCTGTCAGTTTTCACATTTTTTAGACTTCGTTTGAACCTCCAAATAGGGTAGAGAACCTAATTTTTAACTAGGCCGAACACTAGGTCTGGACACGGCCAAAACCTAGTTAAAAACTATAAATAGAGCTAGAGAGCTCATTTTTGGGGGTTAGCTTGTAATTGATATGAACTTGTAAGAGCTTTTTGAAAGTAATCTAAGAACTCCATTGCTTCTCACTCTTTGTCTTGCCGTGTGTGCACGTGTGTGTGTATGTGTGTGCATGCTATTGTGCTTCTCACTCACGCACTTGTGCCTTCACTTGCTCGAGGTCTTCATACCATCCTCATGTCTTCTCGGATTGACATTAAAGGAGGTGCTACTCATCACCGAGCTACACACTCACACAACCTGTGGATCCAAAACTAAGTTATCTATAGGTGAAGGACAACCTCTTGAAGATATTTCAACATATAAAAGCATAATTGGAAGCCTTAATTATGCTACCATCACAAGACCTGACTTGTCTTATGTTGTAGGAGTTCTTTCTCAATTTCTAAATTCACCACCTGATGTTCATATGAATGAGGCCAAGAGAGTGCTTAGGTACATCAAGAACACTGTCAACCAAGGGTTTTACTACCCTTATGGAGATGGATTACAACCTCAAGGCTTTAGTGATGCTGATTGGGTTGGTTCAAAGGAGGATAGAAGGAGCACATTTGGCTATATCTTCATGCTAGGTCAAAGAGTCATTTCATGGATGTCCAACAAGAAACCTACAGTTGCATTATCATCTACTAAGGCTGAGTACAGATCTTTAGCACTTCCTACATGTGAGATCATGTGGCTCAAGAAGCTCTTCAAAGACTTGGATGTGGAGGTCAAAGAGTTTACTCCATTTGGAGATAACATTTCAAGCATTCATCTAGCAAGCAACCCTGTGTTCCACACAAGAAGCAAGCACATTGAGATCCATTATCACTTCATCAGAGAGAAGGTACTAGCAAAAGAAGTAGAAATCAAGTATATCAACACCAAGTATCAGCTAGCAGATATCATGAGCAAGTTTATGGATGCAAGCAAGTTGGAGCAGTTCAAGTTCAACCTCAACTTGAAGGATATCAATGGAGACTAACACTTGAGCTTGAGGGGGAGTGTTAGAATTTTAGCAATCTCAAGTGTGGAAAATCATGCTAAATTGAAGTGCCACATCACTCACACTTGTTGGTAGGATATACAACCACTTTTCCAAGAGTTTCCTCAGCTCTTTACTCATGTAATTGATGGAGAAAAGTTAGGAGCATTTGGAGGGCAATTTTGAATCCAAATCTACAACTACCTTTTTGAGCATTATATAAGCAAACACATGGAGCAAATTTGTGGCCATCGTCCTATACGGTTTGAGCACTTGTAGGCTCTTATTAGGAGTGTTTAATCTAGTTCTAAGCAAGCCCCTTGCTTGCGGGAGTTTTCTCATAGGAAATGATCTTTGATCACCCATATCGTTTTGTGTAGTAGTCCGATTCATTTGTAAGATAGCTCATTTTGTTCCTATGATTCTAAGATTTCTCTTGGATATAGTCTTAGTATCAACTGTTCATTATCCTTGAGTATATTGAGCTTGAAAGCTCTCTAGTCTAATCTCATATTCCCAAGTGTATGTGTGTTGGAAGGTACACATAGGTGCAAGCTACCAGTTTGGACAATTTCTTGTCTGTCTTGTGAAGGAAGAATGAAACCTCTAATATTATCCGAATTGCGGGATCCTACACTTGTTGAAAAGCCCCATACTGCCTATTTGTACTATGAAAACTTTCATAGGTTCATCCTTAAGGTCCACAGAGAAATTCAATTTTTGGTGGACTGAGGTAGTGAACTGTTTGGTCCTAGGAAGGGCCTATCAGTCTTCTACTGCAATTTTGAGCGGATATACTCCATCTATACATATACATATACATATACATATACATATACATATACATATACATATACATATACATATACATATACATATACATATAATATACATATACATATACATATACATATACATATACATATACATATACATATACATATACATATACATATACATATACATATATACATATACATATACATATACATTTACATATACATATACATATACATTACATATACATATACATATACATATACATATACATATACGATACTATACATATACATATACGTATACAGTATACATATACATATACATATACGTATACATATACATATACATATACATATACATATACAGTATACATATACATATACATATACATATACATATACATATACATATACATATACATATACATATACATATACATATACATATACATATACATATACATATACATATACATATACATATACATATACATATACATATACATATACATATACATATACATATACATATACATATACATATACATATACATATACATATACATATACATATACATATACATATACATATACATATACATATACATATACATATACATATACATATACATATACATATACATATACATATACATATACATATACATATACATATACATATACATATACATATACATATACATATACATATACATATACATATACATATACATATACATATACATATACATATACATATACATATACCTATACCTATACCTATACATATACATATACATATACGTATACATATACATGTACATATACATATACATATACATATACATATACATATACATATACATATACATATACATATACATATACATATACATATACATATACATATACATATACATATACGTATACATATACATATACATATACGTATACATATACATATACATATACATATACATATACATATACATATACATATACATATACATATACATATACATATACATATACATATACATATACATATACATATACATATACATATACATATACATATACATATACATATACATATACATATACATATACCTATACGTATACATATACATATACCTATACATATACATATACCTATACCTATACATATACATATACCTATACCTATACATATACATATACATATATATATACATATACATATACATATACATATACATATACATATACATATACATATACATATACATATACATATACATATACATATACATATACATATACATATACATATACCTATACCTATACCTATACATATACATATACATATACGTATACATATACATGTACATATACATATACATATACATATACATATACATATACATATACATATACATATACATATACATATACATATACATATACATATACATATACATATACGTATACATATACATATACATATACGTATACATATACATATACATATACATATACATATACATATACATATACATATACATATACATATACATATACATATACATATACATATACATATACATATACATATACATATACATATACATATACATATACATATACATATACATATACATATACATATACATATACATATACATATACATATACATATACCTATACATATACATATACCTATACATATACATATACCTATACCTATACATATACATATACCTATACCTATACATATACATATACATATATATATACATATACATATACATATACATATACATATACATATACATATACATATACATATACATATACATATACATATACATATACATATACATATACATATACATATACATATACATATACATATACATATACATATACATATACATATACATATACATATACATATACATATACATATACATATACATATACATATACATATACATATACATATACATATACATATACATATACATATACATATACATATACATATACATATACATATACATATACATATACATATACATATACATATACATATACATATACATATACATATACATATACATATACATATACATATACATATACATATACATATACATATACATATACATATACATATACATATACATATACATATACATATACATATACATAGACATATACATATACATATACATAGACATATACATATACGTATACATATACATATACATATACGTATACATATACATATACATATACGTATACATATACATATACATATACCTATACATATACATATACATATACATATACATATACATATACATATACATATACATATACATATACATATACATATACATATACCTATACGTATACCTATACCTATACATATACCTATACCTATACATATACATATACCTATACATATACATATACCTATACATATACATATACATATACATATACATATACATATACATATACATATACATATACATATACATATACATATACATATACCTATACATATACATATACATATACATATACATATACATATACATATACATATACATATACATATACATATACATATACATATACATATCCATATCCATATACATATCCATATACATATCCATATCCATATACATATGCATATACATATGCATATCCATATACATATGCATATACATATACATATGCATATACATATACATATACATATACATATACATATACATATACATATACATATACATATACATATACATATACATATACATATACATATACATATACATATACATATACATATACATATACATATACATATACATATACATATACATATACATATACATATACATATACATATACATATACATATACATATACATATACATATACATATACATATACATATACATATACATATACATATACATATACATATACATATACATATACATATACATATACATATACATATACATATACATATACATATACATATACATATACATATACATATACATATACATATACATATACATATACATATACATATACATATACATATACATATACATATACATATACATATACATATACATATACATATACATATACATATACATATACATATACATATACATATACATATACATATGCATCGATTTCAGCCTTTGCAAGTTTGCATGTCGAATCCATTTGTGCCACATCTCTATATTAGTAATAACTCCCGCACCTTTTGCAAACATGGCTACATTCATTTCAGGAATTTTCACATTTAAGGTGAACATCCTACCCACTTTGTTTCCTTTGGCAATCAATCTTCCATCACGTTTGTATTCTTCTACATATAACCCATCAGCATTGAACTTGACTTGTAATCCCTGGTCAACCATTTGTCCAACAGAAACAAGATTCTTTGTTATGTTTGGAACATGCAGCACATTAGCAAGATGTTTTACCTTCCCGTCCTTCATAGAAAATGCTATGTTTCGTGTACGCTCGATAGGGTGTGATGTGTTATCACCTATTTCAACATATCCAGGGTTTGGCAATTCTTGCAAAGTACTAAACCATTCTGCATGACTGGTCATGTGATTTGAAGCACCTCAATCAACATACCAGACATTGTCATTCAATTTTGAAACACCAGTAGACATTGTATTCATCATGTGATGTTGAACCATGAACAACTTCTTAGAATCATCTGCACTTGTGGATGCATAGTTGTTTTGATGCCTTCTATTATTTTGATTCTTCAACCTGCAATCACTTACAAAGTGTCCAGGTTTACCACAATTCCAACATCCTTTACGATCATTACGTGAATCATTGCTTTGGAAATTTCTGTGACCTCTTTGGCTCCCCTTGCCTCGAAACTGTTCTCTTCCTCCTGCATGATTCTATTGTTGACCTTGGTCTAGGTTATTGTTTCCTCTTCCACTTCTGAAACCTCTATCTCTGCCTCTTCCTCTGCTAGACTAGAATAGCTGCTCAGAACTGGGCTTTCCTTGGGACTTTGAATCCTCACCAAGATTCTTTTCTTCAATAATCAGCATAGATACCAAATCAGCAAAATTTAGAATATTTTCCCTAGTCTATATAGAAGTTCTGAATTGCTTATATGCAGCTCCTAAACCATGAAGGCATACTTCCACCTTATCATCATCATCTACATTCACTCCAATAGATGCAAGTGACTCACATATGCTTTTGATTTTCACGGTATAGTCACTTACGGACATGCTCTTTATCTCTAAGGTATGCAGCTCATTCGGTGTGCCTTTGTATTGGTCTCATACAATGTGACCAAACTGTTCCAAGCCTCTTTCAGAGTCTTGGCATCCTATATGTGCCCAATCATGCTATCTGTATGCTAATGGATAGCCAATACATTACCTGTTGTGCTCCTTGATTCCATTCCTCATATGCTCTTAACTGTTCTGGAGTCTGATTCCTCTCTTGTAACTGCTGAGCATTTTTGTTCTCAAGAAATTTGCCATTTTTAATCTCCAAGCATGGAAGTTGTTTTTTTCCAGCTTATCGCTCATAAGCTGACTCATTCCATCTGTGTTTGCCATTTCTGTAGCAATTCACAACACTACAGAACACTACATGCAGCACTTGTGCTTGAACACTGTCGCACTATGACGTGACAATTTGATATCAGAAAATACAGTTTTCGTGTATCAACAGTACACAAAATCACTTGAAATTCTCGATCTGAAATATATGAGTGTTGCCGAACACAACACAAGTTACAGTTTCTAAAGCTGACCTCGTTTTTCTGTGTGCCCCACCTTGCGGGATCGAAAAGGAGGTTGAGATGGCTCCGAAACTTTGATCTGACAATGGAGGTCGTTTGTGAATTGTGTATTCTCCATGCCTTGTTGCGTACTCTTCACTGTCGCCTTCTTCACGAGCTCTCTACATCCACGCTCGCTCTAATATCATGTAACGAGGAAGGAGATAAGGAAGACACCTCACACACACACTCTCACAATCAAAGACAAGCACACACTCAGATTCAGGCAAGGAAGACACTGATCTTCTTCTTCTTCTATTACATAAAAAGCAATGTACAAGAATGACCTTAAAAAACAAGAATACAACAAGTGCAATATATATATAAGATCATTACGTATGGAGAAACCTAATGTCTGCGAATGAGTGAGTTGCCAAGGAACAAATGTGCCATCACTCTCAGTAGATAAATCTAATAAAGCTCAATGAAGTATCCCTAACATATACCGGCGTGACCACTATAAATGTCAGAGAAACCAAAAATTGGTACGTGTCATCCTTGATCATCACATGTTGAGCTTGATACCTCAACAATATACACATACATATACATGTACATATACATATACATATACATATACATATACATATACATATGCATATACATATACATATACATATACATATACATATACATATACATATACATATACATATACATATACATATACATATACATATACATATACATATACATATACATATACATATACATATACATATACATATACATATACATATACATATACATATACATATACATATACATATACATATACATATACATATACATATACATATACATATACATATACATATACATATACATATACATATACATATACATATACATATACATATACATACTTGTAGATAAGGCTTATGAACATAAGATCTAGCAGACACTTAGGCAAGGATATGCAAAGCATTAGATCATCTGAGGATAGTGTCAACCATACAACTAAGTCTTGGGCACAACAAGTGGTTATCCCTATGTGCTAAGTTCTGACACAAGTGACTAAGAAATGTCCTTCAACATGGAAAGACCCACACATAGCTTAGGTACTTCCTATTTACAGACACCAGAAGGCCCCTATAAGACACAATTGGAATATATCAAGACCAACCAATTAGGTGCACGCATCTATGAGGATGGCCTGAGACGATCAGTGGTCCAACTCAAAAGGCCCGATCAACCCTTTGGACTTGAACACCTAGTGGTCAAGTTCGAAGAGGGTTCATACATTGATAAGGAAGGAACCATGTATGTGGTAACCAACTTACCAGATAGGACGGATGAGTTTGGAAATGTTATTCCTGAGAATGAGATAGGAGACCTAGAGCAAGGGAACCTAGGAGGAGAACCCAAGACTCCGAGAGGTAAGTCAGTCTTGACTAGAGTAATCACTCCAGATTGGATCCCTCAAGATAACAAAAGCATATAACTATTCTTGAATAGAGAAACAGAGGAAGCCTTTTGGAGATTCAGGCGAGATCAACCTAGCCCAATAGTCACCATCTATGAATTCAAGGATCCGGAGATACCAGACAAAGTTTTCTATCTAGATAACACATTTGAGAAAGTGTTCTTGGTATCAGATCATGACAGACATGCTTACACTTGGCAAGGTGAATCAATTTTCCCTCCACCAAGATCTAATGTTTCCCATGGCCTCCAAGGAGCAGGATCATCCAAGGCTCATGAAACCTAGAGGGAAAGAACCAGAGAGAGACCAAAGGTAAGCTTTGCACACACTGTGGGCAGAGATAGATCAGGACATGAGGGTGAAAGACCTGAGAGAGAGAGAGACACAGAGCACATAGGCATCAAAGAGATGAACATGAGTTTCTAGTGCCCAGACCTAGAGAGCATTCAAGAACCCTTAGACCCTCTCAAGTGGTCAAGACAATGAAGAACTAATTTGATGGTTCAGGAGGTCCTTATGACCATGTGGCCGAGTCCAAACAATTGCTAAGAGCTGAACAAGTTGAGGACTTGTTCACATAGTTCGAGGCATTTGGTTTGGCTCTTAAGGGTACCACCTTAGCTTGGTTTCAACCCTTGAATAGTCACAACTATTGAGAGATAGGTGAAGTGTTTAAAGAATTCATTGTCGAATTTTCCAATAGTGGTATTGGACATAACACATCATCCTTGATCCACAGCTTTAAGCAGACACCCCAAGAAATAGTGCGACTTGCAGGAAGATGGTTCAGACAGTACCTAGAAAGATGCCCTATGCCTGAATTACCCACAGTGGCCAAACAAGTGGCCTTGTTTTTAGATGGCTTACTGATCACCAAGTTAAGATCATATGTGTACTTGAAAGAGCCTAGATCCATGGAAGAGTGCGTGCACATATGCATTGACATAGAAGACAATTTGGGTGAGGAGTTAAAACTATCCAAACTCTATAAGGACTCTGACAGTTCTACTAGTCATACCTCTAGAACCTCCACTGAGATAGATGAGATAGCTGAGCAGGTGGCCAAGAAGCTAGGAGTTCAAAATAGACAAATGCCAAGGGTCATCCCATTAAAGCAATGTTATACATGTGGAGGAGATCACACGGCTAATGTCTACCCAATGACGAATCAACCCCAAGGGAACCCTAATGCTCTGTATTGCACCATTGAGAGAAAATACACAAATCATACGACTCAAGATTGTCCATACAATAGGCAGGCTGTCAGACAAAATTATCAGCAACCTTACCAACAAGGTAGGTTTAAGAACCAATACCAACAGCCATATTATAGACCACAACAAAAATATCAGGCACCATACAGGCCACAACCAGTCCTAGGAAACCAACCACCAGCTCCTACCAATATGATCCGAGTTAAGTATGCAGTTGCAGAGGAGAACCGTAATAGAGCATTGGTGCCATTAACCCCATTGATCTCAGAAAATGACTCTCATGCTCAAAGTTCAGACTACTCCCATGGAGGTAGTCCACAAGCTTATTACATAGAGTCACCTGAGCCTAGTGAGAATTATTTGTATCAATATGAGGCACCACCTATGGAACAAAATTGGGAGCCAGAATACTCGAGTATCATGTACACGAATCCTAATCCCAGGCCCCAATTGAGACAAATAAGACCACAAGCCCCTAGAGGACCATGTTTTAGATGTTAGGGCGACCATTTCATTCCTAAATGTCCCCACTCAATCACTCAAGGACAAGGACAAAACATCACAATACAAGGATTTTGTCCTGAGTGTGGCGAAGAACATCTTCCAAGAGAGTGTCTTTGGAATCCCTCTAGTGCACCCAAGGTTACACCCATCAATGTGGTAGGCTTAGTGGCGGATTCAAGTTCAAGTAGCAGTAACGTGGCTCCTGTATAGGCAATTACTAGGGCACAAGCATTAAAATAGGATAAAACAGCTGAGCAATCAGAGTCAAGTGAATCAGGAGAGCCGAGTAAGAGGAAAACAAGAACATGGAAAGATACCAGGGAGAGAACCAATCATAAGTGGAATAAAAAGATATCCGAACTAGAAGAAAGACTGAACGATGCCAAAACAAAAATACAAGACATTGCATCTCAAAGCCCCTCACATGCCGAAACTCCATCCACACCACCGCATTCCACCCCACTGGCCATTGTAAATAGACCACAACTAGGGTCTGTTCTTGCAGATCCAACCCCAGAAGGCTTGGACATGATGTTCAAGGCCTATTAGGCTCGACTTCAAGAAGGGCCAACCGCTGCAAATTTAGACAAGAGTTACCCTAGAACAGACTTAGAGATTGAATGAACAAAAATGTGCATGAAAATGGTAGAAGTAGCTCAAGCTATGCTTGAGACTAGTCAAAAGTTTAATCAGACAAACTCTGTCAAGCCAGATTTGCATTTCCAGGGCTTACTAGAAAGATTAGAGAAGTTGGTGAGCAAACCCCAGGTTTCTTTACCTCCGCAGGCTCAAACCGTTGTTGAAAGAGAGATTTCACCACAAATGAAAACTTATGTTCCTGATTCCATGGATGAGGGAGCACCTCTTTCAATACAACAGTACTCTCAAGAGTTCTTGCGGGAAATACAAGAGGAGAAATGGGCCAAGGAGAAGGGTAATCCCCCTCCCATTCCTCAAATTGATGACCTTCATGATCAATTTCCCCAAGACATTCCGTCCATATATGGAGAACAAGCAGAGCAACAAGAAGATGAAAAATTAGATTTTGAATCTAATTCTTTACAAGAGTTGCCTCAATTCACAAGCCCATGGGAATTTGAATCTCTTCAGATCAGAGCTCCCACAATATTGGTAAGAAATGAAGACTCAGTGGTTCCAAGAAACACTGATGTCATGAAGAACACTAAAATTCAGTGTCATCTCACTGTAGAAGAGCTGCTCAAAGCAAAACCTGAGCTATGGAATCATGGGAAGGATCAAGTTCCAGAACTTGATTCCAATATGCCAAAAGCAGGCTCTAAGCAAAAAGTTCGAGAGATACCTCTCGATAAAATAGGAGATATGAGCGAAGGTGAAGAAGGTAATACTTATCTTCTGATCACCTACCAGGGTTACACAAACAAAGCAATTGTAGGTTCAGGTGCTGGTGTTGCTATTGCGACCATCTCCTTGTGGAAGCGATAGGGCAAACCCACATTAAGGCCAACTAGAATGAAGCTTCAAATGGAAGAGGGTCATTTTGAAAGACCTCTAGGATTGCTAGAAGGGATAACTCTAACCACTTGTGGGGTAGAGTTTGAGCACACCTTTGCTATATGTGATGTTGAGAAAAATAATGTCTATGAGATGATCCTAGGAAGACCGTTCCTACGACAATTGCAAATAGTACAGGATTGGGGAACAAACTCTTTGTACTTACGGCACTTGGGGTCACCACCAAGGTCAACTTGAAGGATTACACCTTTAGAGATGTACCACCCCTACAGTGGAATCCTATCCACAAAGCAAAAGAAGATTCTACCTCTGTGCATTCTAGAAGTTCACCTGATCCATCATGGCTGCATGAAGATACTCACTTGTGGATATGCAAGGCCGCAGAGGAAGAGGAAAAGCACCTAAAATCAAGAGAAGAAGGAACTTCCCTAGGAGATAGACCATTTAAAGACCCGGCCTATACACCGATGATATTTCCAGATGAGGAATTTGAGCCTAATGGTTGGACATAAATCTTAGCTACCATGGACATTGCAGTCAATGAAGAACAATGGAAACCTCATTGTGATGAGGAGGGTTATGATATTTCAGTGTTCATGTTTCAACCCTTGTTGGAAGAATGTGACCCTAGTGATGTCATAGAAGAACAAGAAAACCACGATGATCTAGAGTCCATCGTGATGGATAGTTGCTTTTAATAAAAAAAAGCACTATTTAGAGGATGTAGGAGTGTTCAAACAAAAAGAAGAAGAACCTGTGACAAGCATTAAAACTATAAATTCAAAGGGTGGAAGTGAAGGAGGTCAAAAGAAAAAGAAAAGAAAAGCAGTGAAACAAGAAGAGGAGGAATCATTGTTCGAGGTACCATAAAATTTAAAGAAATATGACAATAAAGAAAAGACCAAAAAGATTGTAGTGACCATTGAAGAGAATGAAGAGAGATGTACATACATAGGAGATGACCTAAGTGCAAAAGAAGAAGCAGAGCTTGTAGCTCTATTAAGGGAATATAGGGACGTGTTTGTGTGGCACTATAGAGACTTGAAGGGAGTAGATCCTAGAATTTGCTCTCATACAATCCCCATGACCGCTGATGCCAAACCCACCAAACAGAAGCCCTACACATATACTGACACTTATGCAGCTAAAATCAAAGAAGAAATTGATAGGCTGATTGAAGCTAGATTTATCTATGAGATTGAGCATACTAAATGGGTGTCCCCCATTGTAGTGGTGCCCAAGAAGAATGGAAAACTGTGAGTGTGTACTAACCTTAAAAAAGTTAATGCCGCTATGATCAAAGATAGTTATCCACTTCCAATCACTGAACATTTATTGGAGCGTGTTGCAGGCAAGGAAGTTTATAGCTTTCTTGATGGGTTTTCAAGTTACAACCAAGTAGCCATTGCCCCAGAAGATCAACAGAAAATAGCTTTTGCCATAGAATGGGGAATCTTTGCATTTCGTGTGATGCCATTTGGTCTCACCAATGCACCTGCAACATTCCAAAGGCTCATATGTCATGTCTTCAAGGAGTTCTTGCAAAAGAGCTTAGAAGTATATGTGGATGATTTATGTGCTCATTCCCAAGAAAGAAGATACCACATCCCTGAGCTCAGAAAGATCTTCAACATGTGTAGAGAATATCAAGTGTGTCTGAACCTAGAGAAGTGTGTGTTCATGGTACGTCAAGGTAAAATCTTAGGTCACATTGTTTCTAAGAAAAGAATATCAACACATGAGGGCAAGGTAAGAGCCATAGCAGAGTTGTCGAGGCCAAGGAACGTTAAAGAGGTACAAGCCTTTATGGGCCAATGGATATTACCGTAGGTTTATCCACATGTATGAAATCATAGCTAAACCTCTTTATGGGTTGCTGACAAATTTTGAGTGGAATGATGAATGCGAGAATTCGTTTAGTGAGCTGAAGAGGCGTTTGTGCTCAGCACCAATACTGACCACTCCTGATTGGCATAAACTGTTCCATGTCCATGTGGATGAATCCAATCATGCTATAGGATGTGTGCTAGCACAACCAACAGGTGAAGGAAATTTAGATTTGCCTATAGCATATGCTAGCGGGTAGTTGAACACTGCTGAACGAAACTATACGACAACTGAGAGGGAAGGCTTAGGCATGGTATATGCTATGAAAAAGTTTAGACACTATCTATTGGCCAATAAGTTCAAGTTTTTCACTGATCATCAAGCTTTACTATATTTGGTCATTAAACCTTGCAATATAGGCCGCTTAGTAAGATGGTTCCTCTTACTAATGGAATACAACTTTGAAGTTGTTGTCAGGAAAGGTAGGACCCACCTTAGGGCAGACCATCTTTCTCGCATCACTTCAGGAGAGCCACCGCAAGGAGTCTCTGATGAACTACGTGACGCTTATTTGTTCAATTTAGAGGTTGTTCCTAAATGGGCAAATAAGTTGGTACCAGTCCTAACCTTCGGCCCTGCAAATAAGAACGTAAAAACAAACAAGGAAGAACTTGTACTATCACAAAAATATCAAATACTAGAAGGAAGTATGTATAAACAAGATACAAAGGGTGTATTAGCTTGTTGTGTTGAGGACGATGAACGTAGTAGCTGGTTGCAACAAGCCCATGAAGGATTGCTAGGAAATCACTATTCTAGACAACGAACATTGCAGAATCATAAATGTTTAGGAGTGTATTGGCCTAGCATGGATAGAGAAATACATGAATGGATCAAGAATTGTCCAGTGTGTGAAGAGAGACCCCCAGTGGATCATGCCACCCTTTATCACGTGTCATTAATTCCAGACTGGAGTGCTCCATTGGTGGACTTTATGAGATCAGGGACACTACCTAGTGAGGCTAGTCTAGCAAGAAGACGAAGCATGGAGCAAGAGGCTCAAGACTACGTCTTAGTAGGAGATAACCTATATCGGAGAGGCAAGGGTGGATACCTAAGATTGTGCGTTCATGAATCAAATTATTTGAAAATCTTAGAGCTTGCACATAGCGGTGCTGCAGGTGGACACTTCGGGCTTGACCGAGTAATTAAGACCATTCTATTCTCAGGACTTTGGTGGCCCACTCTTCATATGGATGCACATACCTATGTGAAGAAATGTGACACATGCCAACGTGCACAATATCCAATTAGAAAAGATGAGATGCCTTTGAGGCCAATGATGGGAGGACGTGCATTCTCGAAGTGGGGTATAGACTTTGTTGGTCCTATAAACCCCCCAGCTAGAAACTCCCATGCAGAGTACATTATTGTAGCCACAAATTACCTTACAAAGTGGGTGGAAGTAAAAGCCACAACAAAGAATGATGCTCAAACGACGATGAAGTTCTTATTTGAGAACTTGTTCACTAGATACGGGTTACCAATAGAGTTAGTCAGTGATAGAGGTACACACTTCTTGAATGAAGTCATTGAAAATCTACTTCAAGAATTCATGGTGATACATAAGAAGTCTGCCCCCTATCATCCCCAAGCTAACGGACAAGCCGAGAGCACAAATAAGATCCTATGCAATGTATTGAAAAAATTGGTAAATAACAAACGCTCTGATTGGGACAAACAGCTTCATCATGTTGTGTGGGCTTATCGAGTTGGTTACAAAAGAGTGCTCAATGCTACCCCATTTCAGATGGTCTTCGGACAGAATGTTGTGTTACCATTGGACTTCCTAATCCCAGCCTTGAGAGTAGCACAAGAGCATGAGTGGAATGGACATGAATTGTCCTCTAGGATCTTTGATCTAGAATGCTTAGGTGAGACGAGGCTACGAGCGGCAGCAGGCATCTATGCTGCAAAGAAAAGACAAAAGGCATACTTTGATGCACACATCAAAGACAAAGGATTGGAAGAGGGAGTCCTAGTGCTGGTTTATATGCTAAAGCAACATGCCCGCAAATTGGAGAAAGGAGGATATGGACCCACGATCATTAATAGAATCTCCACTAGTGGTGCGGTTCAATTGGCCACTTTAGAAGGTGATATCTTGCCAAACTATATAAGTGGTTGTCGAGTCAAGCTATATCAAGAACCTCTTATAGAGGATATTCTCATGAGACTCGACACTACTAAGAAGCGAAAAGAAGAGGAGTTAAGGATTAGAGAAGAAGCACAGGTAGAGGCTAGAGAGCACATATGACAAAATAAGTTAAGATGATTAGGCCTAGATGTCAACCCAAAAGCCCCAAAATATCACATGGACATGTGCCAAAAATCGGGCACAATTACTTCTCAAATCATCGATCGACGTCCCTTTGTGACCGTAGAGGTAGGATGAGGAAAGAGTGTAAGGACGGTGAGAGCCTTGGTTGACTCATGTGGTGCAACTAGTGCAGTTAAGCTTTCATACTGCCAAGACCTACAACTGAACATCAAGCCTGTAGAAGCCTATCTCATAGGGTTGGGAGGTGTGGAAACCTCTTGTTTGGGCGAAGTGGAACTTCCCATCTACCTTCAAGATGTTCCAATGACAGTGAAAATGCTGGTGTGTCAAGATGAGGACCTTACAGAGCCACTTCTCTTGGGTCAAGA
>CM035417.1:84896916-84919416 GCA_020310875.1 Ceratopteris richardii | reverse complement strand
ACATACACATACACATACACATACACATACACATACACATACACATACACATACACATACACATACACATACACATACACATACACATACACATACACATACACATACACATACACATACACATACACATACACATACACATACACATACACATACACATACACATACACATACACATACACATACACATACACATACACATACACATACACATACACATACACATACACATACACATACACATACACATACACATACACATACACATACACATACACATACACATACACATACACATACACATACACATACACATACACATACACATACACATACACATACACATACACATACACATACACATACACATACACATACACATACACATACACATACACATACACATAAACTTACACATAGAGATACACATACACATACACACCGGTAGGCACAAACACATACATAGACACACACACATACCACGTACAAATACACGTACACATACACATACATCTAAAGGTACACGTACATGTACACATACACATACACATACACGTACACGTACACATACAAGTACACGTACATGTACATGTTCACGTACACGTACATGTACATGCTCACGTACACGTACACATACACGTACATGTACACATACACGTACATGTACACGTACACGTACACGTACACATACACGTACACATACATGTACACATACACGTACATGTACACATACACGTACATGTACACATACACGTACATGTACACATACATGTACACGTACACGTACACGTACACGTACACGTACACGTACACGTACACGTACACGTACACGTACACGTACACGTACACGTACACGTACACGTACACGTACACGTACACGTACACGTACACGTACACGTACACGTACACGTACACGTACACGTACACGTACACGTACACGTACACGTACACGTACACGTACACGTACACGTACACGTACACGTACACGTACACGTACACGTACACGTACACGTACACGTACACGTACACGTACACGTACACGTACACGTACACGTACACGTACACGTACACGTACACGTACACGTACACGTACACGTACACGTACACGTACACATACACGCACACGTACACATACACGTACACGTACACATACACGTACACATACACGTACACGTACACGTACACGTGTTGGGAAAGATGGATGGACACTCCAAGAGATTGAGTAGGTACTACAAAATCCTGCTTTGTACTAGCCCTGGGATGCTTTAGAGTTGATAAGTAGAGCTCCTTAGCTTTCCAATGACACCATAAAATAGCCTGTGTGGAAATGGTGTCTCAAGAAAACCTTCTATTTATGTCTTGAGACCTGCTGGATCTTTTGCTCAGTTGACCATCATAGTAGGGATTGAAAAGATTCCTTTTAGGGGTATCTAATTAGCTTAGCAAGCTAACTATTCCAAGTGGAATGATATAAAAAGACTAACTATGCTCAGAGAAATCACTTTAGCAAATTAAACGTTACCCCCAATTTTTTAGGACTGTAGCAGACATTGACCAGTGAGCACCTCGATGATCTTTTCTCTAAAATGGCTGAATAGAATCTCTTCAAATTTTGATAGCATGTAGAGAAATTTAAGCTGATTCCAACAAGCTTTAGATCTTTGAATTTGGTGGAGAAATGACTGAGATATGCTCTTCACAAGTTGACAAACTTTCAAGTACTATAAGAGAGAACTCACAAATGACTAATGAAGATATATGTATTAATGAACACTTGTATACAAATCCATTGGCATGAAATTCATTGCCTAATGGTGTGGATAGGTGTGAGCTAGAGTGTAGGCCTCACACACACTCAGAACTAGTAATGAGAAGCTCGAGATTGATGAGTTCTAACTGTGACTTTTCCATGACCACTTTTATAGTGATTGAGTAGAAATTTGAATTCAAATTCAAACTTTTGGCTCCCTATGATCAAGCTCCTATATCCTAGGAGATATTCCTTCAATCAAAGCTAACTTTTTTCGACAAATTCCTTTTGGTAGGTGTTTACAAAGATTCCAAGTCAAATCTGACTTTTACAAAGAAGTAAAGTGGTAATTAACCACTAGCAATAGTTCCTATGCTTCTCCATTTGTGTATGGACTTCAATGTATCCATCAAGCCAAATGTGTAGGCTTGTGAATTACACCAACAGCTCCCCCTCAAGCCAAACATTTTGGCTTGGTTTTCATCTATCATTCTTCATGTATATCCTGCAATCCAATCATTGCTTTGAACCTACAAAGTTTGGTTCCATCCAAAGCTTTAGTCAACAAATCTGCACACTGCATATTGGTTGATACATAGGTTAGTTGAATGTCTTTGTTTAGCAACTTCTCTGTCACATAATGTTAATGAACCTCTATGTGTTTGGTCCTAGTTTGATAGATTGGATTAGCTGCAAGGTGAAGTGAACTTGTATTATCTCCAAAGATTATTGGTGACCTAGTATATAAACCCAATTTTGTATACAAAAGCTTGATCCATATGGATTCTTGTGTGGCATTAGCCAATCCTCTATATTCTACCTCTGTAGAATACAAAGCAACAGTAGGTTGCTTCTTTGAAGACCATGAAATTGGCTTATCACTTGCAAATGAAATATATCGGGAAGTGCTCCTCCTATCATCCTTGCATCCTGCCCAATCTGCATCTGAATAGATCTTGATATCAATATCTCAAGTGTAAGGAAAATACAAACCATGATTTTGTGTACCCTTGAGATACTTTAATATCCTCTTAGCAGCTTCTAAGTGAGGTATCCTTGGCTTGTGCATAAACTGACTTAGCACACTAACTCCATATGCAATGTCTATCCTTGTTAAGGTAGCATAGTTCAAGCTACCCACCATACTTTGATAACCTGTAATGTCATTAATTTCATCACCTTCATGGGCACTTAGTTTTAGGTTTACCTTTATTGGAGTACTTGCTACTTTGGCATCCTGCGAATGAAACTTCCTCAACATATCCTGTATGTACTTTTTCTGAGTAATGTATATTCCTGAGTTAGTATAGACTAACTCAAGCCCAAGAAGATACTTTAGTAGACCAAGATCATTGATCTTGAACTCTTTCATCATCTGGCTTTCGATTTGTCTGATTCCATTAACATCATTACCTATTAGTATGATGTCATCAACATAAACACAAAGGTATATTACCTCTGAATTACTTCTCTTGATGAATAGAGAAGTGTCTGCCTTGCTCATGACAAAACCTTGGTCTTGGAGGTATGTAGTTAACCTGTAATTCCATGCCCTAGGTGCCTGCTTCAATCCATATAAAGCCTTTTTCAATTTGCAAACATATGTCACCTTCTTAGGGTCCTCATAGCCAGGAGGTTGTGACATATACACCTCTTCTGAAATCCATCCATTCAAGAAAGCATTCTTGACATCCAATTGGTACATGTTCCAATTTTTTAATGCAGCCACACTTACCAATAATCTGATTGTTGGCATCTTGGCCATAGGAGAGAATGTCTCTTCATAGTCAATGCCTTGGGTTTGTGCAAAACCCTTGGCTACAAATCTGGATTTGTACCTATTGATTGATCCATCAGAATTTCTTTTAAGTTTATAGATCCATTTGGATCCTATTACCTTCATGGATTCCTTCTTGGGTACTAACTCCCATGTATCACTCTCCTTGAGTGCTTCAATCTCCTCATCCATAGCTTCTTTCCGTTCTGTCTTGGCTATGGCTTCTTCATATGATCCTGGTTCTTCAATTGACAAATCTTTGGCAAGATAAACAGAGTGTTTAGTAACAAGAGATGTATCATACCCATATCTGATAGGTTTTTTGCTCTCTCTTTGTGATCTTCTGATTGACTGATTTGAAGATTTAGTTTTATCTTCAAGCTTCTTCATTTTGACTTTGCCTTTGGACTTCCATGCTTTGAACTCTTCAAGGTTGATAACATCTTCATCATTTGAAGTTGAGTCTTCATTCTGAGTAGGTTCTTCCTTAGCAAGACTTGGAAACTCCTCTTCAAGTCATAGGGTAGTTTAAACTTCCTGCATTCATTCTCATACCAAGAATCATTTTCATCAAAGACAACATCTCTACTAACCATGAATCCCTTATTGGAAGGGTTGTAAAACCTGTACCCTTTTTGATTCAGATCATATCCAATAAAGATGCACTTTTCAGCCTTAGGGTCTAGCTTACCTCTTATCTGAGAAGGAATGTGTACATATGCTACACATCCAAATATCTTGCAATGGTCTAGTGAGGGTCTCTTACCATGCCATGCTTCATAGGGTGTCATCCCATCAAGGGATTTAGATGGTAACCTGTTTATGAGATAAGTGGCAGTGGAAACACTTTCTGCCCATAGATAGTTAGGTAACTTTTTCTCATTCAACATAGACCTAGCTGTCTCAACAATCAATCTATTCCTTCTCTCAGCTACCCCATTCTGTTCAGGAGTGTACCTTGTGGTGGTTTCTCTTTTGATGCCTCTTTCCTGAAAGAAGTCTTCAAATTCATTGGAGAAGTACTCACCTCCTCCATCTGACCTTAGTCTCTTCAAGTTCTTTCTTGTTTGATTTTCAACTAGTGCAAGAGATTTTTTAAAGCAATTAAATACCTCATCCTTGTGTTTCATGAAGTACAATAGAGTCCACCTGCTATAATCATCAATAGAAGATACATAGTACCTTGATCCTGATATCGAGGGGTCTTTGCTTGGTCCCCATACATTTGTGTGGACAAGTTCTAGGTAGTCTTCATGCATGTATCCTTTCCTTGAGAAGGGTAACCTGTGAGACTTCCCAAATTGACAAGCACTACATTTATATATCATATGTTGTTTGGAAACATTGGGTATTCCAATAACACATTGATCCCTGCATACCTGCTTCAAGGTTCTTTCTCCTACATGCCCTAATCTTTTGTGCCAAATCTCAAGCTCTAAAAGTGTTTGATCTTTATAACTGTATAGTGCAATATTCTTTGTGTCTTCTAACTCAAAATTGAAAAGTCTACCTGATTTTTCTCCTTTAGAAATCCTCTTGAATCCCTGCTTAGGATCCTCCACAAATGCTCCAAATTGGTTGAATCTAACCTGCAAACCTTTCTCCACAATCTGTCCAACACTCATCAAATTTTTGGTAATGGTTGGTACATAGAGTACCCTACTCAACAAGTTCTGATTTCCATCACAAGTCTTAACATTTCCAACTTTAACTACTAAGTGCTTGGTGTCATCACCTGTTTGTACTTGATGCTTACCTTTTGGTTCCTCAAGATCAAAGAGTAGTGCTACATTGCCAGCCACATGATTTGAGCATCCTGAATCAATGTAGAATAGGTGTTCATCATTTGTACCTGGTTTTGAAGTCATGTTCATGATTAGAAGAGAGTCATCTTGCTCTTCTGTATAGTTGTTGTAGTCCTTTCTGGATTTGAATTCTCCTTGGTAGTTGCCATTGTAATTGTTGTTTTAATTGTTGTTGTAGTTGTTGTTGTAGCCTTGGTGATGGTTGAATCTACCTCTTGATTGTGAGTATCCACCTCTTTGGTATCCTCTTCCTCTCTGATTTTTGTAGTTCTTGAAACACTCATCTGTAGTATGATTTGATAAACCACAAATGTTGCATGGTGAGGAGTTATAGGATCTCCCCCTACCTTGCTTACCTCCTCTGCCCCTTCCTCTTGATGATCTACCTCTCCCTGCATAGTTGGCTTGGGAGGTAGAGCCTTCATCTTCCACCTTCTTGTTCTTGCCTTTATCTTTAGACTTCTTATCAGTGTATAGGGCAGAAGAGTTATTGCCTTTGGATGTATCTCCATTCTTGTTGAGCTTGGCTTCATGAGTGAATAATTGCCCCATGAGAGTGGTAAGGTCTGGAATCTGCATATCCATGTAGAGATCCATGGCAATGGTGAAGCTTTCCCATTTGTCATCAGCTTTGATCCCATTGATCACTTGCCTTACAATATGCTCTTCTTCAATCTCTTCTCCTATGCTTGCTAACTGATCTGCTACATCTTTAATCTTGGTCACAAACTCTGAAACAACTTGCTTAGGTTGCTTCCTTAATGTGGTGAATTCTATCCATAAGTGATTTTTTCTAGCCCTTGTGTTGGAAGAGAAGTAAGATGACAAGGTTTCCCAAGTCTCTTGGGATGTCTTATAGTTCCTAATGTGTGGCAAAAGAAAATCAGAGATGGAGTTGAGTGAATAAGACCTTGCTAATGCATCCTTAGCACACCATGTGTTGAGCTTTTCATGTTCTTCCTTTGTTGGCAATCCTCTTGTTTTGAATGAGGGCAATTCCTCATCTCTTGAGATGTATCCATAGAGACTCCTTCCTTGTAGATAGGTCTTCATCCTTAGAGATCATGCCTGATAGTTGTTCCTGTCCAATTTATCAATAAATGAAGGAAAATCATCTCCCATTTTACCTTAGTTTGCTCTGATACCACTGTTGGGAAAGATGGATGGACACTCTAAGAGATTGAGTAGGTACTGCCAAATCTTGCTTTGTACCAGCCCTCTTATGCTTTAGAGTTGATAAGTAGAACTCCTTAGCTTTCCAATGACACCATAAAATAGCCTGTGTACTTTGGAAATGGTGTGTGTAATGATTGAATCAAAATAGATAACTTTGAAACTCAAAATCTCAAGAAAACCTTCCATTTATGTCTTGACACCTACTGGATCTTTTGCTCAATATGACCAGCACAGTAGGAATTGAAAAAATTCCTTTTAGGGGTATCTAATTAGCTTAGCAAGCTAACTATTCCAAGTGGAATGATATAAAAAGACTACCTATGCTCAAGGAAATCACTTTAGCAAATTAAACTTTACCCCCGATTTTTTAGGACTGTAGCAGACATTGACCAGTGTAGCTCAGTGATGAGTAGCACCTCCTTTAATGTCAATCCGGGAAGACGTGAGGATGGTATGAAGACCTCGAGCAAGTGGCGGCACAAGTGCGTGAGTGAGAAGCACACAAACATGCACACACATACACACACACACGCACACACAGCAAGACAAAGAGTGATAAGCAATGGAGTCTTTAGATTACTTTCAAGAGCTCTTACAAGTTTGTTTCAATTACAATCCAGCCCAAAAATGAGCTCTCTAGCTCCTTTTATAGTTTTTGACTAGCTTTGGCCCTGTTCAGACCTAGTGTCCGGCCTAGTTAAAAATTAGGTTCCAGGGCTTATTTGAAGGCTCAAACGAGATCTAAAAAATACGAAAATTGGCAGGTAGATACTTCTAAAGCTCCTCAAGCTCAAGGACTCCTTGGCTTGCACAAAATGGAGCTACAAAAAGATGAAATGGTATTTACAATGGTGTTTAGTGATGAGAATCACTTTTAATTGGTGTAGAGGTTTTGAAAAATTAAGGTTGCCTTAGTGCTAAATCTGCGTGAATGCTCATACGTACTTCTTCCTGAAGAAATTTATTGGCCTATTTGCCAGATCTTCGTTGACTCCCTTGTTTACTTATGCCTTCTCTCCCCTCTGACTCTCTTCTCTGACTGCCATGCCTTGTCAGTCCTTCAGTCCCTTGTCGGCTGCTAACACCCCCCCCTCTCTCGCGTCTGTCGTCCCTGACAGACCCTTGTTGTGGGGGCTTTTGGATGTAGTACTCGACGACATCCTGCGCTAAGTGATGTTCTGCAATTCT
Source organism: Ceratopteris richardii (assembly GCA_020310875.1). NCBI lineage: Eukaryota > Viridiplantae > Streptophyta > Polypodiopsida > Polypodiales > Pteridaceae > Ceratopteris > Ceratopteris richardii. Next base: position 84,911,720 of record CM035417.1, on the reverse strand, counting down.
CAACCCTTTGGCCAAATCTGTCAAAAGAGCATCCCAGTCTACCGGCCCGGGAACCTCTGGATGTGGTATACGTAGCTTTTCGGAATGTAGAGCTTGTTCCACGGCAAATAACTGCAAGAGATGGGATGGTCTGGGAATGAATATCTCGGAGTGATATTCCCAGAATCCCGTGACAAACATCTCTTCAAACGTTTGTTTGAAGCAGGCCGGTAGATATTTGATGCGAGCGTGCCATGCATACACCACCGTAATCGATGGGGTTGTGCTCATGTCGTATACAAGGTCCTGATTACCTTCATTAAATCCTAATGCTGAGAGATGCGGTTCCTTGACGTTTTTGAAGGTCCTGAAGGTGACCAACATAAGTTCGAAAATCTTCAGGCACATCTGAGTCATGACATCAGGTACATTCTTGAACCGGACCCCCCAATGTCGAATCGTCGAAATCATATATCCAATCGTAGGTGGGCCCTTCGGGGGTGCGAAGTACACATAATTGAGCCACTTCTCACATCCTTTAATCGTCAGCACTGTTTGTGTGTACTCCGGCCATGATCTCCTTCGAAATACAGGGCAATAACATGGGTTATATTTGATGTACAATGGCATGTTGTTCCATGTTCTTACCATTTCCGGATATGTTTCCAGCAGCCGAATTCTCCACGTGGGTTGGCGAATATGTCCCTACTTGGCGCTTTCGGGGATGTCATCAGGTGCAAATTGGGTGGCAGAGGTGGGTTCCCTGGAGGTGTGGTGTTTGATCTCCGCATTATAATCCGCCATTAGCACGCAAAAAGGAACATACAGGTCATCCGATGGGCTGATCCACCTATGGTGTGAGAGATTCTGAAAATAATCGGACTTTATTACAACCTCTTCCAATTTTGACATCAATGCGATTTGGACTGCCACCCTGTCATCATGCGTCGTGGCTACTTTCTCTAGTTTTTGCATCCATTCAGGTGCCTCGATTTCAATTGTGTCCATGCCCTGTTCTGTTCGCTTACCCCCGGGTGTTGGCATCGGAACATAGGGATCCTCAAATGTTTCTTCTACTTCAATTGGCACAAGATCGTCAGGCTCTGGTTCTGCCAAGGGGGAGGGTTGGCGTTCATATACAAGCACTTTCTTTTCCAATTCTGCAATTTGTGCTTTGAGTGCTGCTACTTCGTCAGCTGTGTCAGCTGTGGTCGGGGCTTCCTTGGGTGGTGCTGGTTGAGTTGCCAATTGCCTTCGTAGTTCATCTCTTTCCTTTTCTAAGGCTGCATGGGCTTCGAGGAGATCCGCATGGGTTTCCAAAATGATTTGCATATTATCCGAGGGGATAGCCTTAAATCTCTCCGGGTCAATGTCCTATGGTGAACCTTCCATGGCTAACTCCAAGTTCTCTTCATTTTGTGTCTGAAGCCGTCTATTTTCTTCTAGGGCTGCAGACATATGCTTCCGTAATAGAGCCATGTTTCGGCGGAGTTTGAGGTTCTCTGTGATTTGAGAATGTAGCAACTCGTCCATGTGTCGTCGCTCTTCATCATCTGCTTGGGGTGGGTTGGCTACTAATTGTGCATATTGTTCCTGTAAGGTCATGTGCTGCTGTTGTAATAGCTGCCTCTGCTCTTCAAGATCCTTACACCGTGCTTTGAGATCTTTGTGGCTTCGGAAAAGCCTTGTATGTTGGTTGTCAAGGTGTTGGTAATGTTGCTGAAGTTGGGACATGCATTGATACATACTATTAAATACATTATTAATGGGGATGGATGCAGGGAGGGTGTTATGTGCAGCGGGGAAGGGAAAGGGAAAGGGGAGTGTGAATGCAGTGCTGGGAAATGGTGAAGTGGGTGGTGGGGGAATGGGAGATTGTGGTGGTATGGGGGGAGGGAGAGGTGCAGTGGAAGGTGATATGTCCATAAAATCTGTGGTGGAAGCAGTAGTGGGAGTGATTGTGAATAGTGGAACGGTGGGTGCAGTGATCGTGGTGAATGTGTACAGTGTTGTGTGCAGTTGTGGATGTGAGCTGCCCGAAAGTGTGGGTGGGGGAATGGGGATGTCAGTAGATGCCGTTAGTGTTACAGTGGTAGTGGAGGTGTATGCACGGGAGGTGTTGAGAGAGTGTGTGGGTTGATAGGCCGTTTGTGCTTCAGTCATGGCGATGGGTTCGGAGGCGGTAACGGTGGTAGTTACATTGGTGATGGGAGGTGAATGAGGTGGAGAGGGAGGGGAGGATGGTAAGGGAGGTGATGGAGGTGCACTTGATGTGTGGGCTTCCTCGGTGTCGTGAGCGGTGTGTGCTGTGCCAGTGGTTGTGGGGGTGCCTTGTGGTCCTGATCCTAATACATTCATTTGTTTTCCCGCTCGTGGGGGGCGTCTTCCATATCTTTTCTCTGTCCTTCGTGATTGCGCTAGTGCAGTATGCACCGTTTCAGGTACTCCCAAAGCATCTGATATCATTTCCAGGGTGGCACGGTATTGCTCGTCCACGCCTTCCTCCTCCAGAATCTGGTTCATGAGGGCTTTACCTGCAGCTAATGATAGCCTGTGTTGCTGTTGGACTCGGTTCATCGTATCGTAGAGCTTCTTTAATGCGTTAGTATAGGCGGGGGCACCTTCCAGTACTTGTAGGGCTTCTTGATCATACTCTTGTTCTTCTGCTTCTGATTGTCCACCCCGTGCCTCCTCATGTGCTTCTTCTTCCTCGTCCACATTGACTACATCCGGTTGGCTGGGCTGGGGTTGGTCTGGGGCAGTTGGCTGTCCAGTAGCTTGCTCTGCTTCAACTTCTGCATTGACAGCGTCGATGATTCTAGCAACTTCTTCGTCAGTTAGATCCTCCAGAGTGAATCCATGCGGGAATTCCAGATCAGTCGGTATTGGTGGAAACACAAGGTTCGGGCCATCTGTGCTCTGCCTGGGTAACCTTATAGTAAATGGCTGCACTCTTCGAGGAAGCCTTGGAGTTGTTTCTGGTGTTAGGGTTGCACCACGGGGTTGTGCACAAGGCATCTGTACGGTGCCTCTCATCTTTTTAGAGGGAGGTCCGACAGCGGACAACCTGCGTTGAAACTCCTGTGCTCTGGACCAATTGAGAGCCCTCTGCACCGGTACATCATATGCGAGACATCTGTATACAATTCTTGTAAGTGCACAGCAACCATACAACACAGACTTTTGCTTCTTATACCATCTCTGATGAGCCATATGAATCTGGTCAATAATCCAGTGGGGCATATTGATGGACAATTCAAAAGCATCCGCCAGGTAGAGGCTAAACCAAATCTTCTTCGGAGGCATTGTGAACCTGTCTTGTGCGGGGAACGCGAAATGTTGCATGACCATACGTAAATGAATGGCTATTGTGGGAGTCATTGCCACCATGTCCTTCAGTTTTGTCAGGTTCCTGTTCTTCATGTTATCGGGGACCATGGTCTCCTTTTCCGTAGGAATGTGCATTCCGTGCATATCAAGAGCTTCTCTTACTAGGTTGATAGTCAAGCGGAAACGCTTCAGCTCATTGCCCCTTGTGAGTGATGGGAGCACAAAGGAGCTGTATCCTTTCTTGTCTTTGCTGGGGGTGAGGGTACTAATTAAGTATGAGCACCTTAGAAAATCGGGCTTGGGTAATTGGAACTCGAAATAATCATATAACCCAGCCTTCCTCCATATTGGCTGCAGTCCTTCGTTGTTCTGTAGCTTTTCAAACTCTCTGGTAAAGAAGTGGTATCTGCCCCAGCGTCCATTGAATTCTACTTCGGACTCCCACATGTATGTGCCTTCACCGAGAGGTCCAGCAACATCACTGAACCAGTGTGAGGTTTTACCCACCGACATTGTGTGACCCTGTGGCGGATTCTGAATTGGTATGGCATGTAATGCCCGTAATGCCACTGGTCTTTCCTTTAATTCCTCTTCAACCGGAAGGCTTTCAATGTCCACAATTTGGGGGCCGGTGCCTGCCTGGGAGCTAGTTCCTACCGTATCTGCCATGTTACTTCTTGCTTCCTGTTTCTGTGAGAATATAGAAACATGTGTTAACATTGTACAGGACAAGAGAGAACCGTTGTTGTCCCCATTACAACATTAACATGAGGGTCGGGAGGAATTAATGGGTTAGTAAGTGCTCGGTGCGAGTGTGTGTGTGGTTAGGAGTTCGGTAGACCTAAGAGCTAAGTGAAATGATGTAGTGTGATAGTGATATGGTTAGTAGGTGGTCATGGATTTACAAATGGGGTCCGGGGGTTTGTTACACGTCTTAGGCTGCCAAATGCAGCGGATAGTTTTTGCTCTTGGTTTCATAGAGACTCTTGAGAGCATTATGGGTGTGTTGGCTTTGATATGAGATCTTTTAGGGACCCATTTACTAGTGATTCTGTTTGTGCTCATCGGCCTTGGTGTGTTCCTGTGTGTTGAAAACGGGTGGATGTCGGCAGTGTGAGTGAATGGATCACACTGTATAGGGGGTGGTCTTGGTGTAGTTATTTGAGCCCGCAAACAAGCCTTAGGCACCCAAATTTGTCTTGATTGTGGGCTGGCCTTCATCGACTTCTTGGGCACCCAAATAGACTTCGCGTTAGTGTTGTGTGGTTGGTTACTAACAAGAGGCTTTGCCCGTGTGGTTGGCTTGAGTGCAACCGGGTGTTCGCCTTTCCGCACCCACACTTGTTTCACTTGCTGCGACATTCTGGTGCGCCGGTACTTTTGGTCTCCAACATAGGTAGTATTCTGCTTCTTCTGCCTTTGATCCGCCTTTGGTTGCTGCCTCCCACTGGCCTTTGGAAAAGAAGGGAGTTCCGTTGTGGTTCTGACTCCTTTTTTGAGATCCTCATTCTTCTGCATCACATAGCCTTGGACAAGAACAGCATGGTCAGCCTCATGTGCACCCCTGGAGGGACCAGGAGTCTGTGCCTTTTCTAGTTCCTTGAGTGCTCCATTATTTAACTCAATTGTAATTCTAGTTTGATTCACCCATACCTGAAGAAGTCCACTTCTTAAGTTTAAGTTGACTGCTTGGGCATAAATCCAGTCTTGACCCAGGACGAGGGACTCAGTGAGGTCCTCATCTTGACACACTAGCACTTTAACTGTCATTGCCTCATCATGAATATAGAGGGGAAGTTCCACCTCGCCTATGCAAGGGGTTTCCACGCCTCCCAATCCTATGAGATATGCTTCCACAGGATTGACAGTTAATTGCAACTCCTGACAGTAAGACAATTTAACAGCACTGGTGGCTGCACCTGAGTCAATCAAGGCTCTTACAGTCCTCGCACTCTTTCCTTGTCCTATATCTAAGGTTATGAAAGGACGTCGATCAGTTATCCTTTGTGAGCTCATACTTGAAACTTCACACATAGCCACGTCATATCCCTGATCTGCATATGCATCTTGTCTAGGGTGCTCTCTACCTTGTCGTCTTAATTTCATTCTCCGTATGCGTTCTAGGGCTTCTGTTTGAGCTTCTTCGCGAATTCGCTTTTCTTCCTCTTTGCGTTTCTTAGCAGTGCTAAGTCGACTTAGCATTTCCTCTGTGAGAGGTTCCTGATACAATTTGACTCTGCAACCGCTGATATAATTTGGAAGAACATCACCCTCTAAAGTGGCCAGTTGTACTGCTCCACTTGTGGAGATCCTATTAATGATCATGGGTCCGTAGCCTCTCTTTTCTAGCTTTCTTGCATGTTGTTTCAGTGTGTAGACTAAAACTAGATCTCCTGCTTTCAAGCCCTTATCCTTCACATGGGCATCAAAGTATGCCTTCTGTCGTTTCTTTGCTGCATATATCCCTGCAGCTGCTCTCAGTCTTGTTTCTCCTAATCGTTCAAGGTCAAAAAGTCTAGAGGAGAGTTCATGACCGGTCCATTCGTGCTCTTGTGCTACCTTCAATGTAGGTATCAAGAAGTCCAAGGGTAGCACTGCGTTTTGGCCAAATACCATCTGAAAGGGGGTGGCTTGGAGTACCGTTTTGTAGGCTACTCGGTATGCCCAAACAGCATGGTGTAGCTGTTTGTCCCAATCAGAGCGTTTATTGTTTACTAATTTCGTCAGTACATTGCATAGGATCTTGTTGGTACTCTCAGCCTGGCCATTAGCTTGGGGGTGATAAGGGGCCGACTTCTTATGAACTACCAAAAATTCTTGGAGCAGATTTTCAATAACTTCATTTAGGAAGTGAGTGCCTCTATCACTGACTAGCTCTATAGGTAGTCCGTATCTAGTGAACACATTCTCAAATAAAAACTTAGCTGTTGTTTGAGCATCGTTCTTTGTTGTGGCTTTCACCTCTACCCATTTAGTTAGATAGTCTGTTGCAACAATGATATATTCTGCATGGGAACCCTTAGCTGGGGGATTAATAGGACCTACGAAGTCTATTCCCCACTTAGAGAATGCACGTCCACCCATCATAGGTTTCAGTGGCATCTCATCTTTACGTATAGGATACTGGGTTCGCTGACAGACATCACACCGTTTCACATAGGTGTGTGCGTCCATGTGAAGGGTAGGCCACCAGAAGCCCGCAAATAGGATTGCTTTGATCACCCGATCTGGCCCAAAGTGTCCTCCTGCTACACCTTGATGAGCAGTTTCCAAGATCTTGAGATATTCACTTTCATGGACACATAGCCGTAGGTAACCATCTTTACCACGCTTATATAGATTATCACCAATGAGTGAGTAATCCAGGGCTTCTTGTTCTAAACTCCTTTTCCTAGCCAGAGTCATATCTGGAGGGAATGTGTTTGTCCTCAGGAAGGATACTAGAGGTTCGCTCCAATCTGGCACAATGGATACTTGATAAAGAGTAGCGTGTTCCACAGGTGGTTTAGTGCAACAGATTGGGCACTCCTTGCACAGCTTTTGGACGTCAGCTTCCATAGTTGGCCAATGTACTCCTAGTCTCCTTAGTGTTTGTAGGGTTCGGTGTTTAGAATAGTGTTGCTCTAATGCACCCACATGTGCTAATTGCAACCATTTCGCATACTCATCCTCTTCTACACAACAAGCCAAGATTCCTTGATCTGTGTGCTTGTACATGCTTCCTGCCATGATGTGGTACTTTTGGGCTTTCACAACCTCTCTATTCCGTGTGTTTACTACTGGATGGTTAGGCCCGTATGTCAATACTGGCACTAGTGGCTTAGCCCACTGCGGCACCACTTCCAAATTAAACAAGTAAGCATCGGGAAGGTCATCTGCCACTCCTTGTGGGGCTTCTCCCGATGTGAGCCTAGAAAGATGATCAGCTCTTAAATGAGTTCTCCCTTTTCTCACCACTACCTCAAAGTCATATTCCATTAGTAAGAGAAACCATCTTACTAATCTTCCTGTATTGCATGGTTTGTTTACCAAGTACAACAATGCTTGATGGTCAGTAAAAAATTTAAACTTATTTGCAAGCAAATAGTGTCTAAATTTCTTGACTGCATATACCATGCCTAAGCCTTCTCTCTCAGTAGTGGTGTAATTGCGTTCAGCTGCATTTAATTGTCTACTAGCATAGGCAATTGGAAGATCCATATTACCTTCACCAGTAGGTTGAGCAAGCACACACCCAATGGCATAATTGGATGCATCCACATGAACATGGAGAGGCTTATTCCAATCTGGAGTGGTCAAGATTGGTGCTGAACATAATCTTCGTTTAAGCTCCTGGAAGGAATTCTCACATTCATCCGTCCACTCAAAGTTAGTCAGAAGTCCATACATGGGCTTTGCAATGACGGCATACATGTGAATGAACCGGCGGTAATAACCACAATGCCCCATGAAAGCTTGTACTTCCTTGACATTTTTTGGCCTAGGTAGCTCTGCTATAGCTCTCACTTTCTCTTCATCAGTGGATATGCCATTCTTTGACACTATGTGCCCTAGGATCTTGCCTTGCCTGACCATAAAAATGCATTTTTCTGGGTTCAGGCATACCTGATATTCTCTACATTTATCAAAGATTTGTCTGAGTTCGGGAATATGGGTTTGCCTAATGTTGGAATGAGCACAAAGATCATCAACATAGACTTCTAAATTCTTCCTCAGGAACTCTTTAAATACATGGCACATCAGCCTCTGGAAAGTTGCTGGTGCATTGGTAAGCCCAAATGGCATTACCCTAAAGGCAAATATGCCCCATTCAGTGGCAAACGCCGTCTTATGCTGATCTTCTGGAGCTATGGCCACTTGATTATAGCCAGAGAATCCATCCAGGAAGCTGTACACTTCCTTGCCGGCTACTCTTTCTAAAAGATGTTCTGTGATGGGAAGCGGATAGTTGTCTCGGATGGTGGCTGCATTAACCTTCTTCAAGTTAATGCATACACGCAGCTTGCCATTCTTCTTGGGCACCACTACGATGGGGGATACCCACTCAGTGTGCTCAATTTCATAGATAAATCCAGCTTCAACCAATCTATCTATCTCCTCTTTAATCTTGGCAGCGTAATTATCGTTATATGTGTAGGGCTTTTGTTTAGAGGGTTTAGCGTCTGAGGTCATGGGGATAGTGTGTGAGCATATATCTGGGTCAACACCCTTCAAATCCTTGTAACTCCAAGCGAATACATCTCTGTATTCTCTTAGCAAGGCTATTAACGCATGCTCTTCTTCCTCTGTTAGGTCATGACCTATGTATGTACATCTCTCCTCCCCTTCTTCTAGGGCTACTACTATTTTTTTGGTGGTTTCTTTGTTATCATATGCCTCTCCTGATTGTGCCTCTCGTTTAGGCATTCTTATCATGACTCTCCTGTCGTCTATCTCATACTTCTTAAAATTTTCTGGGACCTCAAACAAGGATTCTTCCTCTTCTGGTGAGACTTCTCTCTTCTTTCGTTTCTTCCCTTCTTCCTTCGGGGTCACATGTGTTGCTAATCTTACATCATTTGTAAGCTCTCCATACCTCTGGGGTTGAAATTCTATTTCATGGAAGTATTCTTCATCTGATGCAAATGGTGGGTCCATAATGATTGACTCTAGATCGGAGTCACTTGCATCCTCAAATGCATCAGGGCTAGGTTCGCATTCTTCTAGAACTGCCTCTCCCATGATTGGCTCTATGGAGAAGACTGAAATGTCATAGCCATCCTCATCACAGTGAGGCGTCCATTGTTCCTCATTGATGGCTACATCCATTGTTGCTAGGATTTCTGCCCAGCCATGGGGTTCGAATTCTTCGTCAGGGAAGACTACAGGTGCATAGGCTGGGTCTTGAATTGATCTATGTGTTTCTTTTGCACCTACCTCTCTGGCTTTCTCTCTCTTCTCTTCTTCTACTGCAACCTTGCACATCCATAAATGAGTGTCTTCATGCATCCATGAGGATCCAGACCCTATGGAACGTACAGATCCCGTGTCATCTTTGGCTCTATGGATGGGGTTCCATTGGATAGGAGGGACATCTCTATGAGAGTAATCCTTGAGATTGACTTTGGTCGTAACACCTAAGTGTTGCAGGTACAAGGAATTAGTTCCCCAATCCTGTACCACTTGCAACTGTCGCATGAATGGTCGTCCCAAAATCATCTCATAGGCATGATTTTTGCTAAAGTCACATATAGCAAAGGTATGTTCAAACTCGACACCACAAGTGGTGAGAGTTATTCCTTCTAGCAATCCTAGGGGTCTCTCTATGTGACCATCGGCCATCTGCAATTTCATTCTCGTTGGCCTGAGTGCTGGCTTGCCCCAACGCTTCCATAGGGAAGTGGTGGCAATTGCAACTCCTGCACCAGAGTCCAAAATTGCCTTGGTGGTGTGCTTCTGGTAGGTAATGGGAAGATAGGTGTTCCCTTCTTCACCTTCACACATATCTCCTATCTTATCCAGGGGTATCTCTGGCACCGTTCTATGGGATCCTACCTGGGAACGAGCTTTGGCTATTTCTGGTACTTGTTTGGCTACATGTTTCCATAATTCAGGTTTAACCTTGAGTAGCTCTTCTAACTTGAGATTGCACTGCACTTTGGTGTTTTTCACTACCTCCGTGTTCCTAGGTATGATCGAGTCTTCGTTTCTTACCATGACCGTGGGTGCTCTCATGCACGTGGACTTTGCTTCCCATGGGCCTGTGAAATGGGGTAGCTCTTGTATGGAATTGGATTCAAAGTCCAATCTCTCGTGAGACTGGGTACTCTCATGTTCCCCGTAAATAGATGGGATGTCTTGTGGGAATTGGTCGTGTGCATCATCCACAAGTTCAAAGGGAGGTGCGACCTCAACTTCGTTATCCCATTTATCCTCTTGAATTTCTCGTAGGAAGTCTGGTGCAAACCGATTCATAGAAGAAGTGTCTGGCTCCGTAGAATTAGGCACATAAGCAACCTGGGAAGGAGGGCTTATTCTATCGTTGGCTCTTTCCTCGCTCTCATAGATGTTTGGAGTACGAGCTTCCTGGGGAGGATTACTTATTCTATTACTTTTCCGAATAGGCTGATATGCTCCCTGAGGGGGAATGTAGGCAACCTGTGGAGGTATGTGAGCTTCCGAGGGAGGCTCATCTGCCTTTTGGGAGGAAAGATAAGCTTCTTGAGGAGGCACCTGGGCTTCCTGAAGAGGCTGGCTTATCCGTTCTCTTGCCCTTTCCTTTCTTTGAGGGGCGGGTTCCTTTTCTGATTGTGCAATTAGCCTCTCTATTCTTTCTAGCAGTCCATCAAAATGTAACTGCGTCTTAGCTGAACTAGAGATGTTAAAGAGGCGACTGGCTTCAAACATGGTCTGAGCCAATTCCACCATTTTGGCACAAATTTTAGTTCGTTCAAGCTCTAGCTCGGCTCTAGGGTAGCATTTTTCATGATCGGTTATGGTTGGCCCTTCTTGGATTCTGGCCTGATATGCTTTAAGCATCATATTAAGGTCTTCGGGAGTGGGATCTGCTAGGACTGATCCTACTCTAGGGGGTGGTGGGTTTAGGTGAGGCGGGTTGGAAGGTGGCTGGTCGGATGGCGGTGGGAAAGGTGGTGGTGGGGTAGTGTGAGAGGGAGTTTGAGATGTGAGTTCAGTTATCCTGGCTTTGGTTTCTCTTATGCTTTCCTCAAGTTCACTCATCTTTTTAGCCCATTGTCTTTTCATTCTTTCCCGACTATCTTTCCATGCTCTAGTCCTCTTCTTTGTCGTGCTCTCTGTTTCACTAACTTCTGGGCTTTTTTCCTGACCTACACCCTGGTTTTGCTGCAGTGCCTGGGCTCTAGTGATTACTTGTACTGGTGCAGTGGAAGTCACACTCCCTGTGGAGTCTACCACTAACCCAACAACGTTGATAGGAGTGATTTTTGGCATATTATTGGGGTTCTTTGGGCAATCTCGTAAGAGATGCTCTTTTCCACATTCTTGGCAGAAGCCTTGGATCGTCACTGACTGGGGTTGTGTAGGTGGAGGTAAAGGACAATCACGAATGAAGTGATCTCCTTGGCATCTGTAGCACGGTCCCCTTGGAAATGGAGGTCTCACCTGTTTGGGTTGAGGTCTAGGGTTGGGGTTTGCATACATGACATTTGCGTAATCCGATTCCCAACTAGATTCATTTGGCTCTCCACTATAGTAGGACTCACCATGTTCAGGAGACTGCATGAAGTAAGCCTGGGGACTCTCAACATGCGTAGAATCGAAGCTATGGTCACTGGGATCACTTTCTGTAAGCAGTGGTGTTATAGGGACTATAGCTCTAGTCAGGTTTTCTTCTGCTGTTGCATATTTTACTGGGATCACATTAGCTGGTGCAGAAGGTTGTTGTGCTAGCACAGGCTGAGGCCTTTGTTGGTTTTGGTATGGTTGGTAAGTTTGTTGAGGCCTAGCATACTGCTGAGGTGGGTACTGGTTCTGGTATCTTCCTTGTTGTGGGTATGGCTGTGGGTACGTCTGCCTAACGGCTTGCTTATTGTAAGGGCAATCTCGCGCGGTGTGACTGGTGTACCTTCGTTCTATAGTGCAATACTGGCTACCAGGATTTACTTGGGGTTGAGCCATAATGGGACACACATTCGCCATGTGGTCACCACCACAAGTATAGCACCTTTTCACAGGGGCGAACCTTGGAATCTGTTTGCTAGATACACCTAATTTCTGAGCTACTTTCTCTGCAAGTTCCTCGATTGATGTGGATTGCGTGGATGAGAGTTTAGAGGCACTATCCGACTCTTTGTATATCTTGGAAAGCTCTAACTCCTCCCCTAGGTTATCCTCAATATCAATGCACATGCGTACACAATCTTCTATGGTTCTAGGGTCCTTCAGGTACACATAAGATCTCAATTTGGTACTTAGCAATCCATCCAAGAATAAAGCCACTTGCTTGGCTGGTGTGGGTAACTCCGAAACAGGGCATCTTTCTAAGTATTGCCTAAACCTTCTTCCTGCAAGTCTCACAGTTTCTTGAGGGGTTTGCTTGAAGCTGTGAATCAGCGAAGAGGTATTATGCCTTATGCCACTCTTAGAGAATTCGATAATGAATGCCTCTAGGAGTTGGTCTATGCTCCTGAACTGCCTCTCGTTTAGCGGCTGAAACCATGTCAGGGCTGTGTTCCTAAGGGTTAGACCAAAGGCATTGTATTGTGTGAACAGATCCTCTACTTGTTCAGCTCTCAGGACTTGCTTAAACTCAGCCACATGATCATATGGATCTCCCGTGCCATCGAAGTAGTTCTTCATGGACTTAACTAGCTGAGTTGGCCTCAAGGTCCTTGCATGCTCTCTAGGTCGTGGTAGAGGGAACTCATCCGCATTTCTTTGATTCCTGTGAGCTCTAGGTATCTCAGGCTCTACTCTGTTTGTTTCCATTTTCGTTCTTTCTCTGCCCACGGGGTTGGCAAAGCTTACTTCTGGCCTAGCTCTATGTCTGTCTCTTTGTAATTCATGAGCTTGGGATGTTCCAGCTCCAGGGTGACCATAGGATACATTCGATCTTGGTTGGGGAAAAACAAATTCACCCTTCCAAGTGTAAGCATGCCTATCATTTTCTGTCACCACAAAGATCCTTTCCGAAGTGTGATCTAAGTAGGTCACTCTACCTGGGCTATCCGGATCCTTAAACTCATAGATCATGATAGTTCCTATATCAGTTGGCTGATTAGATTTATATCTCCAAAAGGCTTCATCGGTTTCTCGATTGAGTAGCAAATCTAAGCTTTTATTATCCTGGGGAATCCACTCCGGTGTGATAATCCTAGTGAGAACCGATTTGCCTCGAGGGGTTCTAGGTTCTGCACCCATGTTTCCTTGCTCTAGGTCATCTAAGTCCGATTCTGGGACTACATTCCCAAATTCATCAGTCCTATCGGGGTGGCTGGTGACCACATATATTGTCCCTTCCTTGTCTAAGTAAACTCCATTTTCGAACTTGACAGCTGGGCGCTCTAATCCGATGGAATGATCGGGATTCTTAATCTGTACTACAGACCTTCCTAGGCCGTCCTCATAGATGCTAGCACCCAATCGGTTGGTCCTAAGGTATTCTAACTGCATTTTGTAAGGGCCTTCTACCCTATGCAAGTATGGCACTCCTGCACTGCCTGTAGGTCTCTCCATACCTTGAGACATCTCTGATTCACTGGTCTCAGAGCTTGGATAGTATGAGTGGTGGCTCAACTGCTGGGCCCAAGACCTAGCAGTGTGGTTAACACTAGCCTCTGAAGATCTAAGGCTTTGTCTCTCCCTTACTAGATGCCGTCCTGATCTAAGGTTCATATGCCTAATTAAGTAGCCCGATTTTTGCCCAGAGTACAACCTCGTTGCTGATCAATTGGTCTCAGTTACTTGATTCGTTTTTAGTGAGTTATTATGTTTATGATCTTGTACGGTATTGCGTCGTCAGGAATACTTGAGTGTTCTTCGTGCTTTCAAGTTGATCGTTCCACGTTAGGTTCTTTTCCTTTATGTTATCGACAGTACAAAGGTTAGGTTTTTAGCTTGGACTTGAGTCTTTTAGGTAGTCTTCAACTTGATACCTGCCTATCGTCGCCCTGACTTACTCCTACCTCTTGTCGTTCTTAGCCTAAACTATGAATTGACAGAGGGGGTTAAAAGTTTCCAACCTTTTGTTTCCTGCTTGGTTGCCCTTGAGTGCCCAGGAAGTGTGTTCCCCAGCTTACACTTACACTTGCTTAGAACGTCTTGCGATGCTCTCAAAGGATCTGTGAAAATTCCAAAGTTAGCTTAAAAATTTAAATTCCAAAGACAGAACCCAGTATTTTCATTCCTGTAGCACACACACAAACTTGCATAGTGATTTTTTAAGAAAACAATTCTAAAGACCCCTGACTTTGATCCCCCTGGGTATGGTCAACTTCAAAATACCCTATCTAATAATCCTGATCTTAATTTAACTATAACCAGTCGATGTTTTGGTTGTGCTCCCCACGAGCTTTCCAACAAAACAAGAATCACCGCAAACGGATTTCGTATGAGAAAGTTATGTCTGTTCAGGGTTTGGGGGGTTAAGACAGGATTCAAACTGACCGACAGATCCTATGATTTTCTCTCAATCACAAGTGTAGGAACCTCCAAAGTGCTAATGGATTGACTATTTTGCCCCAAAATTATCTCAATTTTGAACAAAAATAAAACCCTAATTTTTGGCCGAAAAGCCTGTCAATCGCGATCGACAGGTCTGTCAATCGCGATTGACAGAGGTGTCCGTCGGGCCTGTCAGTCGCGATGGACAGTGTCAATCGCGATTGACGGTATCAATCGCGATCGACAGAGTCGATCGTGGCTGTCAATCGCGATTGACGGTATCAATCGCGATTGACACGTTTTCCGGATTTTTCGCCGAAATTTCAGTCAATCGGGGTTCTATCAGTCGCGATGGACAAGAGGCTACGCGCAAA